>CM053769.1:534864636-534879916 GCA_028658325.1 Potorous gilbertii | reverse complement strand
TATTTCAGAAAACTGAATGTTAAAAATCATCTTTACATGTAATTGGGGGAAAAAAACTACCACATAAAAAGAGAAAAAGCAAAGCAGTGATGCCAACAGACTTCTGTGACTTTATACCCACACTGCATTTCTTCATGCAGCCTTAATTTCCTTCTAGAGACCCTAGTGTCAGCCGCCCTTATTGCCTCTACTTCTTTTGCACTCTCTAACTCTTTGATTTGGCACAGAAAGAACTTTTTACTGTCATCTTCAGACAAAAGTGCTCCTTTCTTCTGGGCAGGGAGTTGACCAGGGAATTGTGGCTTCCAAAAGAATCTTCGTTTGTGACTCAACTCTTCATAACTCCTCCTTTAATTCAAAGGTCCCAGATACCCTGGACAGTTGAATGCTAGATCTCAGAACAGGGATAAGCTAATAACAAAATACTTGCATTTCTCTGAATATTCTTGGATTCTAAAACACAAAACCGCAGTCAAGCACTGAGGTCCACTATGCACACCTTTGAGAGGATGACTGTAGTCTGGTACCAAAATAGAAGACATTTGTAGTTTTTAATTCTAAGCAGCTTATTAGTTTCAAAATGCTGTAAACTCCAATTATAGGACCCTTTGCCCGTTACTAGTGTATAGTGTTACTATACCTTTCAAATTAACCCCAGAAAAAAGTATGCATAAGTTTTGAAATGAAATTTTAATTGGAATTAACAAGCTGGAAGGAACGAACATTTTTAACAAGTAACAGAACACCCTAGCAAACGACTGCAGAAGGGGAAAAAGAGAGTATATGAGCTTTCTAAATAAGGCTGTTTTATATCCATCACCCAAAGAAAGTAAAAATGGATTAAAGTAAAATCAAACCACCTTTTTATTTAAGTGTAAAGGGCAAGATTGGCACAGGTGTTTTAATTGTCTCAACTACCCTGTCTGGATGAAATAAAGAACTACTTTAAGTTCATGTCAGCTTCTTAGGCCAATCGAAGATATGAAGAAGTAAGTTCTTCTTGGAACCCTTTGAAAATCACAGTGAATGGAGGCCTACAAAGAACTGTGCTTTGTAACTACAAATGTGGCAAGGACATGAAGGCTGAGAAACAAACATCAAAATTAGAGTGCAACTGAGAAAGAGGCCAAATGTGCTCAACTACACACAGTTCAGATGGAAAAAAATGCTGAAACTCATCGGTTTAGAAATGAATATAAATGAAACGAAGATTAGTACAAAATTCAAAAAGCCTTGGTGTATATCAAGAAATAGGCTGGTAGAAAGTAAATAACACTTTCTGACCCAAAAAGAAAGACAAAACTAGACCTAACAGATACATGATGTGCGCTTAATAGAAATGCTAAGTGAGGAGGGCAACTTCTTAAAAACTCACATAAAAAGACATGGGAGAAAAGCATAAGATTTGAAGAGGTGGGGAAGGGAGGCTAAACCAAGTTAGACCAAATAAAAAATAATCACATAATATGTGTACTACATATACACACACACTGCCCATGTAGTAACAGAAGACTGGATAAAACGCAACTGAAGAGGCAACAACCCAGGTGATAAGAGTTTCTAGGAATTAGCAAATTGAGAACATACTCTGGAATTTCAAAAACTCTAAAAAAGACAGTTACATACAATAAAGTAAATAGTCATAGCAAGAGTTTCAAAAAACATAGCGGACATGATTTAATTTCAAACTAAAGAATAAGGTAACCAAAGTAAAAACATTTACAAACTGAAAAGCAGGTAAGATTAAAGAGTAGCAAAAGAAAAAAAAAGGTGAAGTAGAAAAAAGGCAGAATTTATCATTCTGGTATTAGGGGACAAGACTAACAATATCTTATCATTACAAGGTAAGCAGTTTGTGTTAGGTATTTACCAGTAACAGCTGTACTTCAGAAAATATGATCAGACTTATAACCATGATGTAACAACCATATCACATTTGTCATATCAACACTGCAAGACTCAAAACAGCTTTATTTCATCAATAGTAATGCTCATGGGAGAAAGATATTCCCTGATACAGAAAGGACAATGAATGATCTACTGTGAAGGAAAACGCCTCAGCCAAGGTCTCAGTGTAAGTCTGAGGGCAAACTTGAGGAAAATATAACAAATACGAGGCAAAGTGTCAAACAGTTTAAGATTCACTTTTCCCCTCAACTCCATTCCCCAAAAGAACTACATACAAGATCCTCCAATGCTATCATTATAATTTAGCAGGTAAGTAACAGAAGTCTCTTGCCTTAATCTGGCTGGTACAAGGGGTTATCATGCAAGTGAACTTCCTGTTTCTCAGCCGCAGTTGTTTGCAACTACATTTCTAATAATTTTCTCAGAATACCATGGTTGTAACATTAATGGACCAAACAGCAAATATCACTAAATCACCACGTGTTTTGAACTTGGCACATACTTCTGGAAGAATGTCCAGAGGCTCACTGCGTTAGCTACATATTCACCATATTAAAGTAACGAAAAAAAAAACTTCTCACTTATTAACCTAAGATCTATATTGTTTTTCAGAATTGTAAGCCACTATAATTGCTTTGCATTTGTGCATTTTTTAAAAACAAAAGTCTGATTAAAATCATTTCAAATGAGCATGTGGACAATATATACAGAAAAAAAGTGTTGCACAAAAATATGTACTCTTGATATGTCATTTTCTTTAATAATTCTCTTAAAGCCATCCAATAAAAATAAAGAGATTTGTTAAATATATTTACTGTCTTCCAAGAACAGATATGAAGACTAACTGTGGATTAGGGATCCACAGTATCATCCAACAAATATTTTGTTGGGTTAGGAAGGAAGTACTCTTAGTCCTATGCCTTTTAAGTGAGAATCACTGAAATAATTAGCTTATCCCCAGAAAACCCAGTAAACATAGGACAGAAGTTAGTAAGTCATTTTTCTATCAACACAGTATAAAAAGGATTCAGGTGTGTTTTAAAATTTTCATACAGCGGGAAAGGAAATAGAGAGGGTAGTCCTTTTATCTATGTAGCAGCTAGAAGGTGAGGCTAAAGCAATGAAGATTTAAAGAAAGCTGCTCCTCCAGGAGCTCCTGTAACCTCTGTTAATTATTCCTGCTAATGCTAATTTAACACTACAAAGTCTTGTGCTTTCTTATGGGCATTAGTCATATATAGTATACTTATGTTCAAGCTTACTACTGAAAGGTTAGGTCTCATTATCCTTTGTTAAAAACCAAGCTAAGAGGCTCAAAAAGAGGAGGACTAAATGTTCCATGTGGATTTTGTTTTTCCGTTTTAATGGTAAGGCTTTTAATAGCTTGGATTAGTTTGTACTCATAACCCAACATTTAGAATTATTAATAACTGCACTTAGACAAAGTATTTTAATTTTAGCCCTGAGGGCAATACCTCTCCCACAGTAATCACTAAAATAATTAATTCCTCTGCAATAGAGGAAACAGGAGGAGGAAATACTGCCAATATTAGTAATAGTGTTGTTTTGATTTTTTTTTGGAGCACATGATAATGGAGAGAGAAAGTGAAACAGAAAAGGAAGAGATCGAGAGGCAAAGTTACTATTCAATTTAGAGTCTCAGAAGCAGAGTGGGTTTCCAAAGTCACAGCTGCTCCCCTTGAAAGGAAGCCAGTGGACTTATGTGAAAAAGCAGGGAAAGGTTTGTTCTTATTCAATTAGAGCAAGAGCCTGCTATTTCATGCAAGGGCAAAGTATTCTTGAGAACTAACAAATACATACAGAACAACAACAGAAGAGACTCATATATGGAACAAAATAGAAAAATTTACATATTTGTACTACTAAGGCCATATGTTTACAAAGTACTATTAGGGAAGAGCCTGTATCACATAAGTATTTTTTAAAAATAAATCTCCTTAGATCTTAGCACCACGATTCAATCAGATTCTAAGGACTAAAGGGATAAACTCTACTGATTTTAACATATCTTCTCTAAACCTATTATGGCACAAAGAATAGCAATTGTGTAAAACTTACTGACAGAAAATTAAGTATGCACCAGATAAATATTTTAAAACATTTTTTGGTTGAAGCTGATGGTAAGGTCAGGTTTCCTGACAAGACTTCTATTTTTCACGCGTGCTCCAAGAAAAAAGAAACATTTCCTTCTGGGTTAGTGGTAAAGTGTAAACGGTAAAGGGCAAAGTGGTAAGATAGCAAGATAAATATAGCCAGGACTAAAAGTAAACTTTTAAACTTAAGGCAAGTCTTTATGAAAAAAATCCATTAATTTGATAAACTTTTATGTCACTGTTTGAAGGTTTTTTTGAGGCCTTCTGCCTTCCAATTATTTTTCATCCAGGGCACCAAGTTTAATTAGAAAGGGTTATCAGACATCTGCAAGAACATGGTATTGATAAAAAAAAATAAGCAAAAGGTATTTCAAGATAATATTTTCATGGTAAATATCATCTGTAAAGTCAGCCTGCTGTAAGTAAGCTTGGAGTCATGAAGACCTGAGTTGGAGTAACACCTCTGAAATAGATTAGCTATGGCAAATATAAGGACCACTGTGCAGTCCAAACCAGATTAAAATGTAATTGGGAAATATTTAGCAAAATAAATAGAACATACTGTTAAAATGAGGTTTTTGAAGTGAATATGAGACCCACAAGGATCGGGAGACAGGATCCAGTGGCTCGTTTCCATTTGCATCTGACACCACTGCTCTAGGCAACCAGGCAGAGGAGCCAACGTGCACTAGCAGAGGTATTTCTCCACTTAAGAGTTCTACAGCATCAAAGAAATTATAAGTCTGTTTACTTCCCAATCCCTTCTCTCTCTCTCATCCCAATTATTTACCTAAGTCTCATGGCAAATTTTGCCATTACTTAGCAGATCCCAAGTCAGTAAACTACAAATAAGAATTCAACATATGTGATCCTAAAATTTAAATATCACACTGTCCAACTCAACAAATTAAACAAAAACATTTAACATTAATACAGAATATGTTCCAAAGTATAGTTTGTATTTTTGTTACTAATGAGTTCATTTCAGGGGTGGAGTGGAGCTGGGAACAATAAATCAGTCAAAGCCAGTTATGTTGTTAGAAGTTACCAGTTCTGTCCTACCTTACCCCCAACAGCTTTACAGTACCAGCTCCCAGAAAGGAGCTAGCTTTAATCACAGTGTAAAATTTAGAAAACTAAATGTAGACTACCATATATTATGTTAAAACACGCACAATAATAAACCCATAGAAGACAGTATAAAAATACCTCTGCATTAAGTTAATAATGCAAAAACATACAGAAATTTTAATGCCAATTCACAACATAATACAGTATTTGTTTTTCTTACAAAGGAAGTTCATACATACTGTTGGACAAGCAAGAATGCTACATTGTGGAAAAGGGCTTTCACTACTGCTAGGATGCGTATGCATTCATCTATATTAAAAGGAATGTTCAATTTTTCCTTCTTACAGGACATTGAAGTTTACTTCCTAATGAAAATTTGTTATAACCACTTTCTCAGACATGAGACTTCAGTTCTGTGTACTATTTACAAATTCAATATCAAACTTTTTATTAAACAAGTAAAATTCTAACTGCATGATGAAAGAATTCTTCAACATTCTAAATCAGAATGTTACTGGTGTAGAAATCAATTTTTCAGGTCACATTTTGTTCCTGTACATGTACATATACATATATATTATATTTTACAATAATTCAATATCTATTACCACAACCTATAGATCCTTGGATGGTTAAATGGACCCTGCTCAAAGTGCTCCATAAGACTGAAAGGTTCTCCTTAACCACTGATCCTAACTGGAAAACTTAATAACATCTTCAATTCTCGTTTTCCTAGTGAAACAAGTTTTTCCAAAGTGAAGGCTTCCTTCGAAGGATGAATTGCTCCCCTGGAGCTTTCTTTTCAACCCTATGTCTTACTGCCTAACTCCCTTCCAAAAAGAAACAGTTGGAATTTATGGAGGCTACATGAGATAAGGCTTCAAAACAAGAGTGAGTGGACCAACCTAAAGGGTCCCTCTAAAGGCCTCTTTGCCACCTCTGCAGTTTTTGAGGAGGTAAAAGTTATTCTGACACAGCCACATAAAACTGAAGTCTGTAACACAAAGCAATAGTCTGTTCGGACTTAAGGAAAGAGATGGTTTTCCCTGCTTCATCTTGCACTTTTCTCCCCCTTTAAAACTGGAAAAAAAAAAAAAGAATTTGGCCAGGAGAGAGTACTGTAGGTGTAGAAGAGAAAATGCTCCTTTGCCTCTGTTGGGAAAGGTCCTGGTGACAGCAGAGTAGGTCTAACCCCACCTCTGCCATGTCAAGAAGCTCTGTCAGGATGATATGACTATCAAAAGCTAAAGTCAAAACTGCTTTGTTTTATCAAGTACATTTCTCACTCATTTAAAAAGAAATGGATCAGGAACCCTACACCACTGATTTTATTTGGATTCAAAAATCTAACTGAGAACTTCAAAAGGTGCTAGTTGTTATGATGACCTTAGAAACACAGGAGTGGTACGTGTTCTGAGGTTCAAAAATTAACTCACTGCCATCACCTGCAGCAGCTGACATATTCATGGTTAGGTGATAAAGGGAATGGAAATTTCTTCAAGAGTTGGTCCCTAACACTAACATGAACATACACATATTAAAGCAGATGGAATATCTGACCAATCTGCTACAAATTAACAATTTTCCCCCCTCAATTAACACCCTGCCAGCTGAGCAGCAGTTAGTGCCTTCCTGGGTTTGTACATGATACCAAGAGCATCGTCAGGAAGCACCTCTGAATTTGAAATCAGTTGTCGCAAAGTGCACAAAGCTCAAGGCACAGAGTGGAAAAAAGTGAACCAATGAGAACTCAGAATATTTATGACAAAGCAGAGCATAATAATCTCTTTTAACACACTTTCTAATGTTAAACAAAGGACCAACTCTTTAAAGGGGGAATTTTGTTTTGGTTACGGACAAAAAATACTGTATTGTAATGATTTTTTTTTAATTAAAAGATATCTTGACATATGAAACTAATATATACCAACACACTTAACAGTCCACAAATGAACAAAACATAAGTGCAAAAAAGGATTCTTCTGCAGGAAGCTGCTGATTTGGGCTGCCAATTTTCACTGAGTAAAGCTTCTCAAGATACCTGTTCCTCACAGAAGAGGTATGAATACAATTTGTTGAAAGATTGTCACCTCTCAAAATTATCCCCAGGTTAAGCAGCAACTGACTTTTGAAGAAAAAATTAGAAAACTAAGCATGAAGTCCAGCCTCCTCTTCCAAGTCTAGCTTGGCGACAGAGCTCCTGAGTCTTAGCAGGGCCCAAGCTGGTGCTCTGGACACAATCCCAGCTCTTCCAGGGTCTCCTTTTAGGAATGAAAGCACATCCAGGTCACATTCACTATCTGTACCCTCTGGAACTGGCACATGCTGATGAGCCATCTGAAAAAAAAAATTTGAAAAGTAAGCAATTGTGTACACAAAACACCACTCAATAGTACTTAAGGGGGCTGCTGCTACTCCCCTATCCCACATGACCTCTTCCCCACATCCCCTTGTAGGAAAGGGTTTTACAAAAATATTCTAGGTAGGATTAAATGGCACTGAATGGGTCACGAAACGTGCTAGATCACTACCATGTGAAACTGTGTCACCAGTTTCTGAACTGAACAGTGCCAGCTTCTTCACAACCACCCCACCAATGCCTACCACCACCAATATGATTTCCCTACTGAGACTACCTGCAGGACAGTCAGTTTGAACTTCATGAAAAGTTGGTCCTTATGTGGACACCTGTTTCATCAAGAAATGCACCAATATTAAAACACTTCATCATAGAGTTATCAATACTATTTGTATTGGGTCAAAAATTTTGACTTTTTGAAATAGTGACAAAAATATTATTACTTACTATAAGCTAATTCTTCTCCAGCTCTCTTACGTGACTGATCACCTCTAGGAAAACAAAAGCAGGAAGGGTAAACAGGACTGACTTACTTATTAGCAGAGATACAAGGGAAAACCTGTTCTTCATTAAGATACAGATATATGCATGTGCATACACAAATGACAGACACAGTCTGTCCCCCATGCCCAGGATGCACTGCCATCCATTAGAATGCTGTTTTCTTTACAAGACAACTCAAGTGCCATCAACAACATGAGGCACTGCTGATCCTCCCATCTTCTGGTGCCTCTGCTCCCCAATGACCTTGCATATGTTAATACGTGTATATATTTCCCAGTAGAAGGATGACTCCTTGAGGACAGGGACCATTTTTCTTTTGTCGCTGTATTTCCACTGCTTAGCACATAGTGGGCATTACATGCTGCTCTACTAGCTCTAATCCAAGCAACAGATTTAAATCATGGTAATAACAAGGCAACACTGCTGCAAAGCTGAAACCTGAATCATACGCATTTTAGAACACACCCAACTCTCAATTATGTACCTTTAATGGAAGGACAGTGACTATGACAATTTATGTTTTGTTTTGGAATGTTTTTTTGTAGTATATTTGAAACATTGCCATGGGATAAAAAATTTATGAGTCTAATAATGTAGTGTTTCCATGTTCCCAATTTGGTTAAGCACCAGTTCTGAAAGACATGAAAAGTCTTTTTTTTTTTTTTACCATGAATTTGTGGAATAGCCCAATTGATAAATGGTCAAAGGATATGAACAGGCAATTTTCAGAGGAAGAAATTAAGGATATCTATAATCATATGAAAAAATGCTCTAAATCACTTTTGATTAAGAGATGCAAATCAAAATAACTCTGAGATACCACATCACACCTATCAGATTGGCAAACATGACAGAACAGGAAAATGATAAATGTTGGAGATGATGTGGGAGAGCTGGAACACTAATTCATTGCTGGTGGAGTTGTGAACTCACCCAAACATTCTGGAGAGCAATTTGGAACTTTGCCCAAAGGGCTACAAAAATGTGCATACCCTTTGATCCAGCAAAATTGCTTCTAGGACTGTAGCTCAAGAGATCATAAAAATGGGAAAGGGTCCCACATGTACAAAAATATTTCTAGCAGCACTCTTTGTAGAGGCCAAAAACTGGAAATCAAGGAGATGCCCATTAATTGGGGAATGGTTGAATAAATTATGGTATCTGAATGTAATGGAATACTATTGTGTTATAAGGAACGATGAACAAGAAGACTTCAGAGAGGCCTGGAAAGACTCATATGATCTGATGCTGAGCAAAAGGAGCAAAACCAGAAGAACTTTGTAAACAGCAACAACCACAGTGTGTGAGAGCTTTTTCTGGTAGACTTGGATCTAGCAATGCAAGGACTTAAAAAAAAAAAAAATCCCAATGGTCTTCCAAGGCAAAATGTCCTCCACATCCAGAGAAAGAACTATGGAAGCCAATCACAGAATGCAGCAGATCATTTTTTTGTGTGTTTTATGTTTTGGTTTGTTATATGATTTCTCCCATTCATTTTAGTTCTTCTACACAGCAAGACTATAGTGAAAATGTATTTAATGGGAATGTACGTGTAGATCCTATGGGGGGAGGTGTGGGGTAGGTAGGGGGAAAAAATCTAAGTTACATGGTAATGATTGTAGAACACTAAAAATAAATAAAATTAATACAAAAAAATTTATGAAACAGGTAAAGATGTGTCTTTTCCTCATGACCTCTGCTTATCCCCCACCAAAATGCTGTCATACCATGAAGATAATTAGAGGTGACTGGGTTGCAAGCACTGCTACTGACTTGTACAAATACATCACCCTAATGTACCATAATGTCTTTCTTCCAAGAAAAGGAAGGACATTTTAGATGTTATCTAATTTACCTTAAAAACATGTGCAGGAGAGATGGGGACACAGATTTCTTTACTCTTCACTTTACAGATAAGAAAATATGGAAGCTAAAGTTGGCAAATCCAGAGCATGTTAGTGGCAAAACCTAGGACTAGTCCATGCATTGCCTATAACCCACATTTCTTCTCTGCTTTCATCCTGGCACTTTAGTAAATATATGAAATCTCTTTTATACTTAAGATGACTTAAGTAATATTTTCATTTCATTCATTACTTATCAATTATTAAAGCACAGGTATAAATTTCCTAGTTTTGAATTATCCCTCTAAATGTATATATTTTTGTGATTTGAAACATACTAAGTTAACTAAAGTAGACATCTAGCGCTCTGTTCTAGGCTTAAAATTCTAGGAAGAACTCATTCTTTTTGAAACTCAACTCAATGGATAGTTTGGATACAGGTGTTATCAATTCAGGAAAAAAGATTCCATTAGCAAACAAAATTTATAAATAAGCTTGTAAATCTCTTAAATCGTTTTCAGCAATGCTTAACTAAAAGTCACATGAAATTCAGTTTATCATGACATTCTTTACCAGGAATAATTGTGAACAAAGGAGGTTCAAGGATCCTCCATCCATGACATAAACTTTCATGGAAAATTATTACTTTACCTCAATAGACTCAATTAAAAACATAAAGCAGATACCATGGCAGACTACAAATGCACACAATGTAAAAAGACTATAAACACAGGAGAACTCTTAAAGCCATAATCCCTTGAACCTATCTACCCATCAAATCAATATATAACAGTCAATGCTATGTCACCTTACCCATACTAAAGACAAACTGTGAGGTGCTCTAGAGCTGCAATCTCTATTACCACATGGATATAGTAAGAGTTTTCAGATTCAATAACATAGAGGAAAATGGAGCAGCACATTGAAGGGACTCAATTATTTTCCTTTGTAAATAAACTGTTCATTACACTATTAAGAAGTTTTCATTTACTATTAAAAAAGTAGTTGGTAGTCATCTCCAAGGACCCCAAATGCAGGTATAAATTAGGGCCGGTTTAATACCTTTTCAAAGCTAAGCACACACTTTAAAAGCTCAGTTAAGCTTACTTTCCATTATTTGATTTCAAATTACAAACCAGTCAAAGTCAATTCAATTTAAGAATAGGAAAAAGCTGACTCCAGGAAAGAATAAAAGAGTTAAAGAATAGGAAAAGTTAACTGCAGCTCACAATACTAATTGTTTTAAAACAAGGCTACTTGGTAGAATTCTTTATACTCACAAATGTCTTCTACAATTCACCAAAAAACCCAGTTCACATGTGAATGTGCTCACTAGCAACTAATAAAGTATGAATGCAGCAACATTTATATATCAGGACAAAACACTGCGAAGACTTCTGTGGCACACTCTATTAAATCTTGGGCACAGTACTAGACCCTAACGTAATATGATGGGAATATAATCTTAAATGAAAAAGTGGTTTGCAAAGCTGTGCAGTATAATCTTGTGGTTGGCTGGGCATAAACCATAAAATGAATGCTCATATCAGAATAGCCAGTAACAGAATTATTATTAGATAACTGTACTATATTCTTGATTCTTCTCGCATCAGTGGATACAATTTCTTCAAAAACTGCTCTGGCCAAATAATGATCCAAGAAGGCACTGAGTTTTACTGAGCATAAATTATAAGACCCATCGACAAGCTCTTAGGAGCAAAAGGAAGGTTTTTGCATTAGCCTAAGTATGGGTTCTGCAAATCCTGCCTGAATGGTAGTGGGAGGATAAAAAGTTGGACTGGAATAGTCATATTTTGTCTGCTCTACCCAAAGCACTGTCAGTATAATTTAAGAGAAGAGTTTAATCCTCACAATAAATGTAATAACCATAAATTTAATTATATAAAAAGCACAATTAACTTGATTATAATAAAATCTACTTCAATCTCATTTCATCCTGGAATATTGCCTGGGACTTAAATTTCAGTCAGAGGGTGAGCAAAGAAAATGAAGTTTTTCCATGCAAAATAAAATTTTTAATCATTTTTATGGACATAAGGGATTTGGTCTTAATTGCATGATTCAGCTGTATGTTTAAGTTGATATTGTACATACTCAGAACTGATACATGAAAAACTTCAATGAGGCATTCTTAACATGCCAAAGGACTCCTAACTGTCTTGTCCGAAGGACCTATGGCTCAGCATACTCACTCAACCTAATAAAATGTTCTAGCACACAGCATATTCATTCTTCAGAGAAGCAATAAAATGAAAGTGCCTTGAGGACCAAGACTGTCATTCTGGTCTTCATTTCCCCATCAGAGAGCACAGGACCCAAAATGAGTACTTGCTGAATGGTATAGCTACAATCTTATACTACCTTCCTCATAGTTCAAATAAAAACAAAACAAAACACATTTAAAGTAATAAAAGTGATTCTCAGTCCCATACAGGCCACCTTTTAGTGGCAGAAACAAAGGTTTAATGGTTTAGAAGAAATAGTTTTTTAGCCTAAGGGTTAGGTTCTTATCCTTTTTGTGGGTATTGGACTCCTTTGGAAATAACCTACATATTTCCTTCTCAGAAAAGTTTCTAGAAAGATGAATACCTAAGATTACAAAAGAAACCAATTATATTAAATTGCAGTTATCAAATGGTTTAAAAAATTGATGGTGCCCAGATTAAAAAACAAATAAAACTTGTTTTAGGTCATTTATAAATACTGACAGGCATGGTGGTGCAAGCCATACTCCCTGTTGCTAGGTTAGCAGAGGCTGGTGGACCCCTCAAGCTTGGGAGTTCTGAACTGCAGAAGAGCTAAAGCTGATCTAGTAGCTACACTGAACCTGGCACCAATACAGTAAGCCTCTAAGAGTGGAAGGTCATCAGTCTGCCAAAGGAGGAATGAACTACGACAGGTCAGAAAATGAACAGGTCAAAGTTTCTGTGTCAATTAAAAATGGAACAGGGTCTGTGAATGGCTAATGCACTTCCAAAAGTACAAAAGAGGGGAGAGGATCAGGGGGGCCAGGGAAGAATAAAAAATATATATACTTATGTAAACTGCCTTAACAGATGGCTTAGTTAGGTCTAGGGAATCAATAATCTCTTCACCAAAAGAACAATAATATGAGAAAAACTATTTGAATCAGAAAAAGTTCTGCTAAATTTAAACATGTATGGTTTTAGAAAGCAATACAAACATCATATATTCTGACCCTGCTAAAATGTAATCCTAAATATATTGCAAAAAGGGGAAAAAAAAGGACTCCTATACAAAAAGATACTTAGCTGTTTCATGTGGAATAGCAAACAACTGGAAACAACCTATACATTCAATGGATGGAAAATGACTGAATAAACTATAGTATAATCATGTACTGGGATATTATGGTACTATAAAAACAATAATTATGAAGGCTGTAAGGAATCTTTAATTATGTGAGATAAGCACAATCAGAAGGGTATAGATATGGACTACAACTATTTCTCTGTGTATACATACACACATGGGTGTACACACTCACACACACACATGAAAAAAGAAAACCAAAGGTATCGATCTGGATCTTCGGATAGATGTGCAGAGATGGGGAACACATTTTAACTGGTTTCTGATTATTAATGTTTGGTTCCATTGCTAAAATAGCAAGGGTTTATTAAAATTTTATAGCTTACTTTATAAACCTATTTGATTATGTGTCTTTTTATACCAGTTACTAGTTTATGATAAAAATTTTTAAATGCATGTTTCTTTCCAAGAATCCATGAACCCTTAATTTTGTAATTCCAGAGTTTTCTAAGGATTTTAAGCACTAAATTATCAAATATACATAAGTTTGGGGGTTAGCAGTAATAACTTATACTACTCAGCTTACTTGCTTACCAATACATAGACAACCATGAAGCAACAAGCATTAACCGACTTAAGGAAAGAGTGGAGACATAGGCCAGTTAGTGCTCACTCACTGCATTCTGTCTAATTTTTTCTTTTGGTATACAGGGCCTAGGAAATTCCTTCATAAAAAATGTGAAGCTTCCAAACATTTTCTATTAGTCTTTACTGTTTACTTGTTGCAAAAACTATGCTGGTTTGCAAAAACCACCAGGGTGATTCAGGTCTTTTTTTTTAAACCCATGATGAACTGGCAAAGGTATCTACTAATTATGCCCACAAAAATGTTATCTATGTGTCAGTTATAAGCCAACTAAATTCAGTTCATCATGGGCATAAATAAAATCCAAATTTCAGATCTAGTTAATATAAAAATGAGCAAAAAAAAAATTTTTTTAAAGAGAGAGTGTTTGCTTCTTATCTGGGCTTAGTTCCTATATGCTGAAAGCACTAATTAAGGCTATTAATTTTACTAATATACAAGTTCCATTTGTTCTTCTAATGCAAACCTAAGCCACACCTCTCTGGATAAAGGAGACAGTCATATTTTAGACACATTCACTAGTAAAGATACTATGTGTGTGACACAGATACCTGGGAGTACAATGCAACCGATAGAAATGCCAAATGTTTATAGTTCAAGACTGAGATGATTCCCTGATAAGATGGAACCTTAGACAAAGTGTCTACTTATTTGAGTGCTTCTATTTTATTTTTCTAGGGAATGCTGTCTTAATAGCTTTCTTTATGTGTACATCCACTAGTCAAAAGATAACATACATGTATTTATGGACTCAAAGAAATTTAGGTCTCTAAAATACAATTAGTCAATACTAATGACTGGATATGTCTGTCACACAATGCTGGCCAAGGGTATGTATATTTTCTCATTCTGTTAAAGTAATCTAAAAAAATTAAGAAAAAGAGAATATGTGGCAATATTTATGTGGATGACAACTATACGTATTAAACCACTGGTACAAAAGTCACTAATCCAATGACCAAAGTGTAGACATAAAAACATAAACTGAATCATATAAATCTTAACATTCCCATTATAAAATGAGATAAAAGCAAACCAGCTAAATGAATTAGGATTCATGGGCTCTCCCTTAAGAGGCAAACAAAAGAGCTGGTTTTATAGTTTAACTCAGGTTTCCAAAAGCAACAAAGAAACTGTTCACGAAATACCAGTTAATCTTAGATGGGAAAGATGTACAAAAAAGAACTACCATGAAAATAACTGCCATGTATGTATGATCACCTGTTGCAGAGACCAAGGAGATAAAAATTCTATGAAAAAGCTTTTAAGCTTCTCCCTATTAAATCAACATATACTGTGTGATTTTATTTCATGACTGAATATTAGGGGTGGAAACAAAAAATCCAGAAAGCACAGTTTAAAATTAAAAAATGAGAAAGGCCGAAGGCATATAGAACATAATCAACAGCTGCCTCTACTTGCAGATAGCTTTTTAAACAAAAGCTTATCACTAAAAACAATCAGTGTTCTAACCTGATTTGCCCTAGTTCCTGCCCAGACATACTAGCCTCTAGACCATCTAGTCAGTAGAAACATTTCT
>CM053769.1:534845753-534864136 GCA_028658325.1 Potorous gilbertii | reverse complement strand
CAGATGAGTTATAATGTCCTTTCCATTCTAAACTGTATGATTCTCTAAAATAAGTCAAATCAACCTCACACACACACCTCTCTTGATTTAAAATTACAGTAATATGAACAATGATAAAGGACTAAATGAGAATAAACTGCTTACATTCAAATATGAGAACATGATAACACATGTCCCCTCTGAACTCTATCATGATCAGAGTTCAGACAAGAAGTCCAATTGGACAAGGCCTCAGAGTGGTTCTGTTTTTTCTTGATGACATTAAGAAAAGAATAGAAAGAAAGGTGAAGAGGAATACACTGCAGAGGAGAAAGGAAATTTGGGAAAGTAGACAAGCAAGTAGACAACTATACAAATAAGGAGAAGGGAGTAGGGAAACAGTTAACACTTGAACCTCAATCTTATGTGAACTGGTCAAAAGAAGACTCCTATATACTTATATATAAATGTATACTCACATACAGATGGCACAGAAACACATTTTATTCAACAGATAAACAGGAGAGAAAAGAGAAAATGTGGGAGGGAGGTTTAGAAGGAGGGCAGATGAAGTAAACAATTAGTACAAAGCAAAACAAATTCTAAAGGGTTTACAAAAATATTGACAGTTCTTACTGAAACAGCAAAGAATCTACGGGGATGCCTATAAACTGCAGAATGGTTGAACAAGTTACGGTATACATATAAATGTGATGGAATAGTAGCACTGAACTTTTATCAGCATAATAATCAATCATGACTCCAGAGGTTTAATGATGAAACATATTACCCATTTCCAGATAACAGAGATAAAGGATTCAAATATAGAATGAGACAATTTTGGGGGGAGTGATATGGCCAATGTGCAAATTTGTTTTGATTGACTGTGCTGGTAATGAGTTTTGGTTTTCATGTGTTCTCAATTTGCGCACAGGGGTGAAAAGTTGGTGCAGGCAAGTAACCACATCTTGGTTAATTAAAACAAAAAAAAATTTCAAACAAAAAAACTTACAATGGCTTTGTTTCAGATGGAAATTTCATATCCAGAAATTTAAGGTTAGTGAAACATAGTTTAGGGATGACTTTTAAAATTTAAAATTTAAATTTTTTAAATTAAATTTAAAATGTAAATTGTTTTTTCTAATTTTTAAATATATTTATTTAAAGTTTTGTGTTCCAGATTCTATCCGTCTCTCCCCTCCCTGCTCCCTGAGACAGGAAGCAGTAAGATATAGGTTATACATGTGCAATTATGTCAAAAATTTTCATATGAGTCAAATTAATAAACATCTGAAGTAAAACTTTTCCACTGCTGTTCAAACAAAAATGAAAAGAGAGCGTAACATTGTACGGGTGTTTTCATCCTTCCAAAACAAAGTATCTGTAACACTAATGGGTGTAACACTAAGAAATTAAATCATTCTGCTTACAAATGCCCCAAAGGAAAACTTTTTCAATAGACATGATTTATTTTCACTTCTGAGGTTATTACACAATAAAAATTTAAGTTTCAAGGCACTGAACTTTGATGTTACTACTCATTAGCAGGAATACGTTGTTCTGACTTTAACAGAAAAGTTAAAAACTAGTGAGGATATATGGCACTATTACCCTAAACAAAAATATTATATTACATAGAATAACTTAAATGTTCACAATATTTGCTCTTCTAAAACATTTAATAGACTCCCCCTGTGCAAACCCTATGAAAAATATCAAAGAGCTATGAATGGAAAAGGGAACAGCTCAGTCATTATCAAGAACAAGAGCAACAACCAATAGTCAGACCACGAGTTGCACTGGAACACCCACAAAATGTTGGCTCCCAACACCGTGGATGTGCCACTGTATTAAAATGTACATGAAGATGTGAACAAGAACCACACAGTTCTAGAAGAATAGATGGGCTGAGATTTACAACACTGGAAGGATTACCCACATCAGTGAAATGATAGGTACACAGACATATTATATAACATACCCTGTTATATACAAAGATACTAAGTCTTCCTTCATTCAAAACAAAATAATAAGCCTAATACTTCAATTCATAGTTTTAAAAAGCAAGATATTAATTTATGATCTTCAATCACAGATAGAGCTTAGGGATGTAAGTTACCATATTTTGTTCTTAACAGCAAACCGTTGTCAATTTATGTAAACAATAGATTTCGAAATTAAATTTTAACATCTATTCATTCTAACATTTATTCCTTCACTGGAAAATATCCGTGATGTACCCTCTTTATAGGGGAAAAGTCAAGAGATAGAGAGTTTCATTTATGGAAATAAAAGTCTGTCCACCTCAACACAGTTATTACTTTAACTGCTAACATTACCACATCCCAAAATAACTAAATTCATCTAAAGGAGGTGCCTACAAGGTCCTTATACAATAAAAAATAGGTGATAAGCCTTCCTTTCCGCGCCCTCCAAAGCTAACTTTTCACTAAGGAATAAATACTATCCAATCATTCACACAGAAACAGTTAATGTCATCTCATTAACAGGAATGAATAAATGCATCTTTATGGACTGCAAAAAGAAACCTTTTTTTTTTAAAGGTTATATTTGACATCTTCTTACAAAGGAAATACAACACTAGCTTGTCTAGCATTCCACTAAAAAAGCTATTAAGCCATCATTTTTGCTTATAGTACAACAGTACAATAATTCATGTTTGTGTATTTTATTTAGTCTGAATACAAATTCATAATGTAAACAACCAGCAACAACAGCTGCGATCTAAACTGGTGGAATGAGTACTTATGCTAAAAAAAAGTCATATATCTTCTGAAGCAGTTTTTAAAATTTATATTATACATATGGTGTATACATTCTTTATTTGCCTGACTGAGCAGTTGGTTAATTAAAATGTCTCATTGCGTAAATCATGTTGATAATTGTAACTTAAATGAGCAAGTGTCTGACATCCCGATAGACTATAAAATATGACCAAGAAAAAGATGCATTTATGGCCTATGAACCAATAGGGCAGGAACTATATATAAATTCTCCTTACCTCACAGCATTTGGACTATAACCCTTCATTTCATACTTGGCATGTGTTGTCTGGTACTGTTAGTTATTCCACAAGTCTTACCTCTTTAAGTAGATTATAAGCTCCTTGAGAAATCAAAATTTTTAAATATATTCAACTGTTGTTACCTGATTACTAAGTGGCTTGTTCTAAATTCTAGAATTATTACCTTATGGCAATTTCAAAAAAGGGGGAAAAGGACAGAAAAAGGCCATAAATATCACAAGGGGTTTTGTCTCATTAATCACATTAGTTCTAGTTAACATATTTTTCTCAGGGTCTTTTTTCTTTAATGGCCTAAACTTACCATATATATGAAAAGAGGCACAATGCTCTGCAATGCTCCCATATATTGTCCAAGTGCTAAGTTAAATCTTTCAATATACAGTTCTGGAGGGCTGGCCTGTAGGAAGCAATAAAAAAAAAAGATCTTTTCTAAGCCAGATAGTGAGTAAAAACCTAAGGAAAAAAACAGGACAGTCAACAGCTACAAAATGACCCCTTATCATGATCTGAACAGAAATCCAAAATGGCACCACAACTAATACTGGAATGAAGTCAAACTCTAGTTTTGAAGATTAAATAAAGATTAGAACTCTCTCTACTAATTAGCTGCAAAACCTGAAACACACATGCGCGCACACACACACATATATATATATATAACATTAAAAGGCTCATTAAAAAGCTTGATCTCTTCCTAGTTGAAAACATATATTAATATTTAGGTGAAATGATACTTAAAAGTTCAAAATTATTATTGAATTGTATAGTTATCTTCAACAGTTCGTTTTGCGGACGCAGGGCAGAAAGTAAAAATGTGAAAAATTTGGAAGACTTCACACAACATGAAATCCCAAGTCATAAACTTACCCTGTGAAAAACACCCATACCATTTTACGTTTTCCTTAAATGTAATCTAAGTGTTTTTACATATACTATTTCATGTACTTCTCTAAGAAGCTAGGCCATTCTTCCCATCTTTAACACCAATAGTATATCTCTGTTTCACCTGAATCTCAATGTTCCGATCTCTGTAAGAATGGCAATGATCTTCTGACCTCCCTGTCTACCTCAGTGAGTTACTCTGAAGAAATGGCTTGCTTTACAGATAAAGAAACAAACAGAAAATTAAGTAACTTCTCCAACACCACCAAGCCCAGAAGCATCAGGCTGACATCACCTGATTTGAGGGCTCAATGAGGGTCCTTTCCTCATTACACCATTTAACTACAAAATAGTCACACAAAGTAACATCAATCACAAAAAGTAGAAAATATAACATATTTCTTCCTTGGATTAAAGATTGGATTAAACTAGTCTTGTTTTTGTCATCATATCTCATACAGAAAGAAGCCTTCCACTCTTTACAGTAATAAGAAATATATATATATATCAGTTCATATTCATGTAACACCTTAGGATTATGCAAAGCACTTTTCAAAATTATCTCATTTAATTCTCTTAACAATGCTAAGAAATACATACTTTTATGTCTCTTTTACAGATGACGAAATGAGACTCAAAGAAACTAAGTGGCTTGGACATAGTCACATAGTTATATGAAATGGTATTCAAACTCAAGTATTTCTTCCTCCAAATCAAACACTACCACACTTTCTAGGAATTAACTAGTTGGAATCCTGTCTCCTTAACTTATTACTTGTATGATATGGGTTCAAGGCACATCTATGTACTACCTGATTAACAAAATAGCTATAAAAATCAAGTGAGAATGTATATAACAGCACCTTGAGAGGTGTAAAGTACTAAACAAATAAGACAAATTTTATTTTAAGTAAATTTTGCTTTTACGTTAACAAAAAATTAAAGCAACCAGAATAAAAAAGTAAATTTTGAGGGAAAAAATTTTTGCACAAGAATTCCATAAGGACCTGATGGAAAAACATGAACATAAAATAAAAAAAGCCATTCCCCTGTGGATAAATGATCAAAGCTTATGAAGAAATCGTTCTCAAAAGAAGAATATAAGATTGTAACAAAACACTAATAGGAGGAATTAAAATCAAAATAACTCTAGGGTTTTACCTTATTCCCAGCAAATTAGCAAAAATGCTAAGGAATAGTCAAAGTTGGAAGAGTTACTGAAAAACATGAACATGAATATTCTGTGAGTGGAGCTATGAATTTATCCAACTATTCTAGAAAGCATTTGGTAATTACCCCAAGGAAGTGATTACAATGCCCCAAAAATCCTATGCTTAGTCATATAAACTCTGAACAAGTCAAACTTAAGTCTAATGGACCAAAAATACTCACAGAATCACTTCTTGTAGTAGCAAACAACTAAAAACAAGATGGATGCCATCAACTGAGACTGAACAAATTGTGGCAAATTGTACATGTGAAGGAATATTCCTATGTCATGAGAAACAATGACTGCGAAGACTTACATGAACTGAAATAAAGTGAAGTAAACAAAACCAGGAAAAGTAAATGTACTACTATAGTTTAAACGGTAACAACAATTAAAACAGAAATCAAATACCCTAGTAATGAAAATAAGCTTGAACCCTCTACTTTTGCTTTGTTAGTTCTGCCGAACTGCTTTTTTGTTTCCTCTTCTTTATTCCTTATTATAATATACAATATTTTGGGTGGGGGAAAGCTCTATAAAACAAAAAAAATAAAGATGACATAAAAACAAAAGATAATCAAAGGAAATAAAATTGCTTGTCATACTTTAAAAAAGTAAGTATTCTTAAATAGAACAGTATATATTGAGTTTAATATACTGAGTAAAAAAAAAAAATGTCAACAACTTCTAGTAAGACCAATTGGGAATCTCCAAAAACACTGTATGAATATAAGTCTTCCAGCACTAAGTGAAGGAGCTTAAGAAGAGATCATGATTAAAGATAACAAAAATGTTTTTACTTCAGCATCTATAAAATATATAAAGACTAGGTGAAATGACCTTTGAAATTCTTTCCCATGTTAACATTCCATATTTCTGAAGAGGACCTAAACACAGATCCAGATCAATGATATACACATACATACATATCCACACACATATATATATGTTTACACACACTCACATACAAACACTCCATCATATTAAACAATGATCAAGATTCCCAGAGAGAAAAAATAGTAAAGCTCTTCCATTCAACATAGGTCTGAACAAAAAGGAAGCAACAACAGTAACTATTAATAAGAATATAATTAATAAAATTATTAATACTACCACATTTATATAGCACTTACCATATGCCAAGTACTGTACTAAGCGCTTTACAAATATTTCATCTGATTCTTAGAAAAACCCATGAGGGTTTTTTCCTTCATTTTACAGATGAGGAAACTGAGGTAAAGAGAGGTGACCTGCCTAGGGTCACAGAACTGGTTAAGTGTCTGACATCATATTAGAACTCAGCCTTTCTTGATTCCAAGCCCAAGGCTCTATCCAGCTAGCTCAGGACACCTGAGAAGAGCCCTGTAAGAGGCATTAGCTTTAGTTATGGGGAGAGGAACAAACCAGGCCTGATTACCACATCCAAAAGTGTACTGGGGAAGCAGTGGGAGTAGATATGTGGGGTCTGACCTTGGGCAACACCATCTGAGCAATCACAAGGGGTTAAAAGTGGATCAACTAAGGGGAGAGTATTTCTGGGTAAAAGAGGTACTTAATAAAGACAAACACAAGGCTGAGGGGCAGTTCTGATTTGTTTTAATGGTTTTAAGAGGAAAGAAAAAGAAGGAAAAAACAAATACACAAGGGAAGAAATAAAGACAAGAGGGAAGACTGCTTATTCCATACAAATGGAGTGCATGAGAAGAGGAGTACAAAAACAGGTAGGATGAGGGTAAAGGAAGCAGCCATCTCACAAACCTTACTCTTACCTGGACCAGACAAAGAAGGGCTGAACATATACAAAGTCTGTGCAGAAATATAATAAACTCAACAGAGAAATAGGAAAGAATAGGGAGAAGAAAGGGGGCATTCAAGAGAGAGGACAACGAGGAAGTGAACAGCTCCAAGAAAAATAAACGTTCAACACTGAAGCACAGATCATAAAGGGGAATTCTTTTAAAGAAAGAAAATATAAGCATCAATAGGCAGCATTCAACTGGAGAATGGCTACACAAATCATGGAATGTGGATGTACGGAATACTACTAGACTATAAGAGAATCATACAGAGATCTATATGAACTGATACAGAGTCAAGGTAATAATACACTACACACAGTAGCTACAAAACTATAAACAGAACATACCAAAAAAATCAAAAGTAAATGTAACAAATTATACATAAACCCAACCTACCCCTTCAAAGGAGAACATTACACATTGCACATATTTTCAAACTTTTTTTTTATGTATTAATCAGTTGTGTTGGACTTCTTTTCCCCTCTCCAAAAAAAACCCAAAACTACCATATGGGACTGGGGGGAATACATGGAATACTATGGGGATGTAAAAAACAGAAAATAACAAAACATCTTAAAAACAGGCTCTGAATTAAATGAATAGAGGAGGAACAGTGGAGTAGGAGCGATTATCTGTGCTGCTCATACTTGTCTCTGTTTATGACCTTCACAAAGGGGACAAGAGGACAACAAGGAAAATGTATAAGGGGAAATTCA
Organism: Potorous gilbertii; assembly: GCA_028658325.1. Lineage (NCBI taxonomy): Eukaryota > Metazoa > Chordata > Mammalia > Diprotodontia > Potoroidae > Potorous > Potorous gilbertii. Next base: position 534,856,504 of record CM053769.1, on the reverse strand, counting down.
CAATTAATCATATTCATGAATATGAATTAGACAAACTCAACCACAAAACATAAGACACAATGGATTAAAAAGGAGAATCCAACAATATGTTGTTTATAATAAATACACTGGAAAAAAAGATTGAATTAAAATGACAAGCTAGAATATATTTCATTGTGCTTCAGATGAAATCAAAACAATAATCATGAACAAGTATATACATACAAACTATATACAGGATAAATAGAAAATAATTAACAGAAGAAGGTTCTAGAAATAAGAGGGGTTGAGAAAATCTTCCTGTAAAAGACAGGATTTTCATTGGAACTTAGAAGCCAGGAAGGTAATAAGAGATATTGAGAAGGAAAAGCATTCCTGGAATGGACATCAACCAGGGAAGATACTCAGAGTGTCTTGTTTGTGGAACAGCCAGGAGACAGTGTCACTGGATCAAGGTGCATGTGGAGACCAGAAAGACAGAAGGGAGCTAGAAAGAAAAGAGTACGAAGGAGAAGGGAACGATAAACAGAATCAAAGGCTGGAGGAGAGGCCAAAGAGAATGAGGATTGAGAAGAGGATATTGGATTTGACAACTAATAGGACATCAGCAATTCTGAAGTGAAGTTCTGGTTCAAAGCTAGAATGTAGGAGGACCTACTGCACAACTTTTTGAAAAGTTTAGCTATAAAGGATGATAGTGAAGATGGAAGGAACAAGTGAGGGTTTTTTCAGGATTGGGGAGACATACATATTTATAGACAATAAGAAATGAGCCAATTAACAAAAAGAAATGGAAAATAAATAGTAATGGTGGGGATGGCAGAGGAGACCCCAGAGGGAATGAAATCATTTGAGCAGGAAGAGAGGTTAGCCTTGGTAAGGTACAAACCCAACTCAACATAGGAGACATGGGTGAAAGTATCTGAGTGATAGAAAGTGAGGCAGAAGGGAGGAGCTCACAGCAAGTGACCTTAATTATTTTATAAAATAGGAGGCAAGGTTATCAGCTGAGAGGGTTGGGGGAAAGAGAGTTATGGAAGGTCTGAGAAGGGACTAAAATTAAAAGGTTTAGAAGAGTTATGGAGAGTGGGAGAGTGAGTTCACGGAAGGACTCACTGGTAGCAGTAAGAGTTCAGTTGAGACTATGGAGCAAAAATTTGTAGTGGAACCAGATAGAAGAGTTTTGCATGACTTTTCCCACCTTCATTCATAATTCATGTATAATTTCATCAAAACAAATAAAGGAACAAAAAAGAATTGTGATGTGACGTTTAAGGGTCACATTTATTTATATCTCAACATTTTCATAAAAAAAAGAAAAGACTGATCAATGAACTAAGCATAGAAAATTTTTTTTAAATGGAAAAAGCAACAAATTTTAGAAGTTCACACTAACACAAAAAAATCCAAATAAACAAAATTACCAACAAAAAATCATTAAAAAATAAAACTGAGGAATTTTTTTAGTGAAATAAAAGCTGTTACCTAATCTGACGATAAAAGAAAACCAATTTTCAATGTGAACAAGAGAATTCACAACAAATGCAGAGAAAAAGAAATTATAAACTATTTTTCTGAATTACATGCTAACAAAACAGATACCTATGTGAAATGGAAGAACATTTACAAAAACACAAAATACTCAGACTATCAGAAATAAAAATAGACAATTTATTAGTCTACTGTCAGAAAAAGAAAATGAACAAGCCATGAATGAACTCTCAAAAAAAAAACCTGGGACCAGATAGATTCACTAATGAATTATATCAAATAATCAAAGAACAATTCCAATATTACGCAAATTGTTTGCCAAAACAGAGCAAAAAGAGGATCATAAATTGCTTCTATGAAACAAATATGATCTTGACAAATTAATGAGACAAAGCATAAAAATAGAGAATAATCAAAAGTCTATCAACACAAAAATACTGAAATATTAGCAAAGAGGCTAAAACAGCGTATTTTAAAGATTACATGCTATAACCAAGTTGCATTTATATATCCAAGAATCCAGGGTTAGTTCAAGATTAGGAAAGTGTGCATGAACGCATGTGTGCATGTGCACAGATGTATGTATGCATATGGTATTATACATATATAGCATACCTATAATATACTACACATTCACTTTCTTCAAATAGATAGTACTCATACACCACTTTAAACTTTGACATGGTAACTCATTTGAGTCTCATAATAACCCTGGGAGATAAGTGCTAGTATTATCCCCATTTTACAGATGAGGAAACTGAGGCAGGCAGCAATTAAGTGACTTGCCCAGGGTCACACGGCTAGTAAGTGTCTGAGGCTGGATTTGAACTCACGTCTTCCTGACTCCAGGTCCAGCACTCTATCTACTGCACCACCTAGCTGTCTAAAAAACAATAAAAACCATATGATTACATAATAAAAAGCAGAAAATGCTTTTGATAAAACATCCACTTCTGTTAAAAAACATTTAAAATTATAGGAATAAATGGACCTTTAACAAGGTAAATTATATCTAGGTAAAAGCTTTTCTAATAAGATGATCAGCAATAAAATAAAGTTCAACCTACTACTATAATTTGATGTAGTTTAGAAATACAAACTATAATAACAAAGCAAGAAAGAGAATTTGAGGAAATAAACAATGGCAGAGTAAAAAAACTTTAGAGCACTAGAGATTCAAACAAAAATTAACAGCAACAATTCCTAACTTCAGAAAAGCAGGATATAAAATAAATCCACCAAACCACCGATCTTTCTTTGTATTACCAACAAAACCCTGAAGCAAGAGACAGAAAGAAAAGTTCCATTCTAAACAAATGAAGAACATGCAAAATATCTGAGATTCTACCTACCAAGACACACATAGGATTTATATTAATATAACTATAAAACACTCTACAAAAGTAAAAGAGCAATATTAACTGTTCATGCCTGGTTGTGCTTTACCACTATAATAAAAAGGATACTAGGTAGTTAATTTACAAATCCATTGTCACGCCATTCAAACTATTATTATAAAACTAGAAAAAAATAACATTCTGGAGTCAAGGACACTGATTAAGCACTGACTATGTGTCTGGCACTGTTAGGCACCGGTGATACATAAAAAGATAAAAACAGTTCCTGTCCTCAATGACCTCATAATCTAATGGGAGAGACAATATGCAAACACCTATGTACATACAAGATATATACAGGACCTGGTGGTAGCCTCAGAAGAAAGGCACTAGCATTAATAAGGATCAATAAAGGCCTTTTGCAGCCAGTGAAAATGGATGAAATGGCCAGTGTCCTGGGGACATCAACTATATAGAAGGGAGTAAGCTCTACCTAGAGAGTGAGGCTGGTGACTTCGAGTAGCCCTCCCATGTCATGGTTTAGTTTGGTCTACTTTCCTTTCTTCTGTCTCTCTGTCTCTCTGTCTCTCTCTCTCTCTCTCTCTCTCTCTCTCTCCATATTGGATAACATACTTACCTATATCTTAAGGTTTACAGGTTAGACCTCTTTCTTAAGAACCATGCCTTAAACTCAAATCACTCTTGCTCTCATTGATCAGCCAATATTAAGTCCCAGCCCAAGCCCTACTTGGGCACTGCTTAGACTCAGAGTGAGTATAAACAGCAATGGTTTCTGTTTTGGCCAGAAACTTTGAGAGTCTTCCCCTCCCAGATTGATTTTTTTTTTAAACAGGTAAAGAAGTCCATTCTTTGCCTCATTTCTTACATAGCCTGGTCTTATCAGACACTGAGGTCCTTTCTCAAACTAAACTGCCAAGCATTCAAATTCTACTACAGAGAACAAAAATGTATGCTTGCCAAAAAAGACAATAGTCTTTATAGTTCTCCAATAGTGGAAAACTCACATGGTACAAGCATTCACAAGGTGGCAGGAAGAAGTGATACAAGGATACTCTTAAGGTCTCTATTTTACCCTGCAGGAAGGGGGAAGGAGATAGGAGAGGGAAGATACTGTTATAGCAAACACTATTGTGGGAGGACAAGTCAAGGGAAAGAATGGAATAAATGGAGGGCAGGACAGGACAGAAGGAAATGTGGTTAGTCTTTTGCAAAATAACTTATGAAAGTGTTTTGCATAGCTATACATGTATGACCTATATTGAATTGCTTGCTTTCTCAATGAGGATGGATGGGAAAAGAGGAAGGGAGAGAGTATGGAACTCAAAGCTTTAACAATGAACATTAAAAATTATTTTTGCATGCAACTGGGAAATAATATACGTACGGACAATGGGGTATAGAAATCTATTTTGCCCTATACGAAAATTGAGAGGAAGGAGATGGGAGAGGAGGGGGGTGACAGAAAGGAGGACAGACTGGAGGAAGGGGTGGATGGAGTGCATGTTGTCCTGGGGTGGGGGTTGGGGAGAGAATAGGAAGAAAATCTGGAATTCAAATTCTTGTGGAAGTGTATGTTGGAAAGTGAAAAATAAATAAATTACATATTTTTTTTTAAAAAGGACTTTGGAATTGACTGTATGACATGGAAGACACTGGCACGGGACCACTGAGTATGGCATGCCCTCATCAAGAAGGTGCTGTGCTCTACGAGCAAAGCAAAATTGAAGTAGCACAAAAGAAACACAAGATACAAAAATTTAGAGAATCTATCCCAAATGATTTACATGGACTATTTGTGCTTGACCTGTAGTAGAACTTTCCAAGCTCATATTAGTCTGATCAGCCACAGTTAGACATACTGTAACTTGACTCCAGCATAGTGATGTCATTCTGCTTCTCTTGGAGAACAAAGGACAATAACCAGGCCTTAATCACCAAATGGGTGTTGCCTCAGTCAAACTGAGACCTGGGAAAGACATTAACTTAAAAAGACCAAGGTCTCCCATTGCATCAGTGGTCATCTCCAGTTTTCCCGATTTATATCTTGACAGTGGACCCACAAAAGAGAGGTTGGTGACTTTGCACAGCCCTCCCTCACTTAAATCCAATTCACCTTCCTTTTGTCATGGTCCTTTTCAAGGACAAATAACAGACAACAGAAGGGAGGTAAGGAGCCAGAAGACTAAAAAGGTAGGAAAGGGCCAGGTTATAAAAGGTTTTTATAGGCAAACAGGATTTTACATTTGATACTAATTTAACAGTCAATGGAATTTATAAAAAGGGGAAAGGAGGTGGCACACAAGTGGTCAGACCTGTGCTTTAGGAAGACAACTTGGATAGCTTAGGTACTTTTTTTCTGGGGGGGAGGTGAAAGGAGGGCACTACAGTAATACTATTTTTTAACAAAAGAAAACATGAAAATCAATGAAACTTTTTAAAATGTTCAAAAGAAAGCTGAAAAAAGTTCAGAGGGGGATAACGACAAGCTTGAAATTCCAAAATTATCACATTGAATTTTTCAATTATTTTGTTGATTCTACTTCTAGATTCGGTAGGAGACAGGCTGGAGAAAAGAAAAAAACTTTATCTTAATGAGAAGAAGAAAACTATGTAGGTGACTTGGAGGAGAATAATAAAACAGTTGAATTTAGGAAACAGAAATTTGGAAAAATTTAAAGAACAATTTCCAGAAACAGATGCTGGTTCAGATTATATTTGTATTTTGCTAGAGAAGTAAAATCAAGGACAATCAAGGAGACAATTAAAAGACTGAAGAGAATTAAGAAGATCATGGGAGAATAAGGAAAAGAACCTGAAGAGGTAGAATAAAAAAGGAACTGACAAGAGTAACAATAGCTAACTTTATATATATCTCACTATGAGGTGTACAAAGAGCTTTACAAATTTTATCTCATTTCATCCTCACAACAAACCTGGGAGATATTCTAATATTATCCCCATTTTATAGATAGGAAAACTGAGGCTGATGAAGAAATCAAGGAACTTGCCAAGGTCACAGTTATTCAAGTGTCCAAAGCCAGATTTAAATTTAGCTTCCTAACTCTACGTCCAGCACTATATACTGTACCACCTAGCTCTGCCAATAAGGATAAAGAAAGGCAAGTAAAGTTAGAATGACTGAAGGATTACAGAAGCTGAAAGGTGGATGAGCCAAACTGTTAAAAATCAACAGACTCGAGAAAGACTGAAGGCGAGGCAGTAGCTTTACTATGGAGTTCAGACAAAAGAACTGGAGTGAGGCCCCTAAGTTGTAACCAGGTGCTAAGGACTGAACTCTAATAAAGGGCTGAAGAAAATCTCAAGCCAAGAGAGAATGGGGAAAAGTGTGCAATGACTTGCACCACATAGTTGATATTTCTATTCTGTGCTCTAAATGTAGGCTTATCTCCCTCCTGGACTAGTTAAAGGGTCTGAAAAAAGCTCTCTATGTTCTAGGTTGTTAGGGAAAATGAAAGTTTCCCTAAGAGAAGAGGAGGGATTCAATGCAATAATAAAAAGTATATGAAAGGAAGGAGGGGAGATTTGACCCTTCTCCCAATGATGGAGAATGGAAGAATATTACAAAGAGGAGAAAAGGAAGGAAAGGGACAGCTGTAAAACAGAAGCTTAAAAAGAGGTTTTAGATTCTTCCTGAAGAGGAGAGATCTGGAAGCTCTGAAGAATAAAAGCTGCTTGTCCTAAAAATGATAAGAGTCATCAGTGCTTTCAGATGAGAGATCATTCACCAAAAGGAAGAGCAAGAAGAGATTAGTGGTGGCCAGTAATTTTCCTCCTCATAGACACTGAGACAGCTTTGTTTCAGTAAATAACAATAAAAGATGTTTCTCTTCAAGAAGCTGGTATCTAAGATGTAACAGAACCTCCCAAGGCTTATCAAAACAGACATCCACTTCGGATGATTCCAGGGGTACAAATGACACTACCACAGCAGTATTAATTAAAGTGTTACCAATGATTATGATATCTCAGCCAAGAAATTGAAGATCATGGGGCACAGACTGTTTTCTTCCTCAGTGTCATCCACTGAAAGCAAGAGGCACAAACTTGATTGCTTGCTATCTTGGGGAGGGGGAGAAGAGGGAGGAAAATTTGGAACTAACTCTTGTAAAAAATAAACGTTGAAAACTATCATTATGTGTAATTGGAAAAATAAAATACCATTTACATAAAAAAGGGAAAAAGAAAAAGAAGAGATACAGGAAAAAAGTGTATTTGGGAAGTCAATGGTTAACAGACGGTTATATCTGAGAATGGAATCTGAATTTCTAGATCATGGCTTACAGATTAAGACTGACAGATTTCTGTCAGAGACAGCCTAACAAAGGCTAATAAAAAAAAATGCTAGTTTGTTTTGCAAACCTAATCAAAAGACCTTTAAGCCAAAAAGGGTAGTTCAGACTGTTAATGCATATTCCCTAAATTAGATACTGTATAGTTGTGTGTGTATTCGTCCTTTGTTGCTGAAGAAGACCATGGCATCAGAGAAATGATGACATGACTTGTGCTTGACTTTGTTTTTTGAGTGAGGGAGGGCTGTGCAGGTCACCAACCTCACTTCTCCTCCAGAGGCGTATGAATCCAGTGACTAGATTTTCATCAGGATGACTGGATATGACCCAGGATGAGGCAACTGGGGTTAAGTGACTTGCCCAAGGTCACAAAGCTAGTGAGTGTCAAGTGTCTGAGTTGAGATTTGAACTCCGGTCCTCCTGACTCCTGCACTGGTGCTCTATCCACTGCACTACCTAGTTGCCCACAGACACTGTAGAGTCCAAAGAGGGAAGAAGTGTGGTTGAAACAGTCAGAAATTTATAGGAAACAAAGTCCAAGAAAGAAGTAAATAGTACAATGCATGACTTCCTCTATCTATGCACAAACTCTCAAAGTTTATGCAATGAACAAAAGGAACCAGATTGTAACAAGAAGGAGAAATCTGACAAATAGGTATTACTGAGACCTCTGGGTGAAATCTCTAACTGGATCCTCTCATGGAATACACCTATGTTCGCTCTGCCTCAAGAGTCCCTTTATTCCTTTAAGATGCAGCTGAAGTGCTATGTTCATCAAGTGTTTCCTGAGGACTCCAGCTGCTTCTGTCTTGCCTCCCTAACTACCTTCTATATATTGGAATTTATGCTATATGTATTTAACATGTACTTGTTATCTTCTCTGTTAGAACATAAGATCATTGAGAATACATACCACCCAGTTCTCTCCTAAGCCCCCACTCCACTGCATTAGATATACTCTCCTTTCCTCACCTAACCCTTTGGTGAACCACTTCAATTCTATACTGTCTTCTTCTCGAGTCCTTTATCCACCTGTACTTCACCAAGCCTCAGTCCTGGACCATGACCATTCCCACCATCTACTGCCTTTGCTCCTATACACACACTACAAAATGAAGGTGGAGAAAAATCATGCATTTATCTTGACTGGGTCCACTACAGATTTATGCTACATAATCTCAACTGGGCCTTAACTGATGTTAAATAACCCTTTTCCATCTCCCTAATTAATTATCCTACTTACGACAGCGACTCGTTCTAACTTTTTCATCCCTCTTCAAATCTCCCATGACTCCCTCTCTGATGAGAATCTTGCCTACTATTTTACAGAAAAAATTGAAACCATTTGCCTAACACTCATTCACTTCTCCACATATCACATTACTAAGATGCCTTCTGAAACTACTTCCTCCTCTACCCTCTCTCTGAAGTGACCCTTCTCACCCCAGCAAAAACCTCTACATGCCCTAGTGATCTCATTCCATCTGTCTCCTCCAATAGACTGCACCCATATTGTCCCCACACTCACTTCTCTTCAATTTCTCCCTGCCTACTTCCTTACTGTTCACAAATATGTCTACATATCTCTAACCTCAAAAAACTAATCTGATTCATCCAACCTTCTTTTCCTGCATTTTATGGCTAAACTTGAGAAGGTCATCCACGACAGATGCCTCCACAACTCTCTGCACTCTGGCTTCTGTCCTCTTTCATTCAAATGAAACTGCTCTCTCCAAAGTTACTAATCATCTCAATTGCTAGATCTAATGACCTTTTCTCAATCCTCCTCCTTGACCTCTCTGAAGGCTCTGACACTGTTGATCACCCCCTTCTCCTTAATAACCTCCTCTCTAGGTTTTTGTGACACTACTCTCTCCTGGTCCTCCTCCTACCTATAGGAACACTATCGAGATCTATGTATCCCCTTTGCCCACTTACCTGAAGTGTTCCACAGGGCTCTGTGAAAGACCCTCTTCTTTTCTCTCTCCATACTATCTCACTTAGTGATCTCATCTGTTCCCACAGATTCAATGGTTATCTCTATGCTGATGACACATCTACTTTTCTAGCTCTATTTCTTGGCTGGTCTCTAGTCTCACATCTCCAACTCCCTATCAGACATCTCAAACTCAGCATGTCTGAACTCATAATCTTTCTTCCTAAATCCTTCCCTCTTCAGAATTTCCCTAATTACTGTCAAGGATGCCACTATGTTTCTAAGTCCCCCAGGCCTACAATGAGGTATCATCCTTGACTCTTCACTATCCCGCTACCTTCCTCTACATTCAATCTGTTGTCAAAGATTGTTGATTTTTATCTCTCAAATAAATCTCCTCTATTCTTAATATTGCTACCACCCTGTTATATAGGTCTACTTTTCACACACCTGAACTATTGAAATCTCCTAGTTGGTTTTCCTGTTACAAGTGTCTCTCCACTTTGGCCCATCCTCTGCTAACTGCCAAAATGATTTTCCTAATGATCCAACCATGCCATCTCCCTATTCAACAATAAACTCCAGTGGTTTCCTATCACTTCAAAGAATAAATATCCTTCACTTAATGCTCAGGGCCCTTCAAAATCTAGCACCAGTCTCTTTATACCCCCTTCCTTCAATGTAGTTATACTGGTCTACTTGTTGTTCCTTTAACAAAATATTTCATTTCTTAGATTTTGGGTATTTTTACTGGCTATTATTCCCTGTGGCCTGAATGTTCTCCCCCTCCTCATGTCCATCTCCTGGTTTTCTTCAAGTCCCAGTAAAAATCCCATTTTCTACAGGAAATCTTTCCAGATCCTTCTCTATTTCAGTACCTTCCCTCTGTTGATTACATCCTATATAGTACATCATTGTTAGCACATTGTGTCCCCAATAAGATCATGAGTTTCTCAAAAGGAGGGACTGTCCTTTGCCTTTTTTTGTATCTCCAATGCCTAGCACACAGTAAATGGTTAATAAATGTATAATAACTGACAAAGGTTCTGGGTAGATAGATCTTATTCAACAGCAAAAGGATTACATAAAACCTGGGATTGGGCATTGCATACTAATGTGAGGAAATCTAGGAGCCAGAATGCAGATTACTTAGGGAAAGGTCAAAGGAGGGAGAAACTAGTGATTTTGTCAATGAAACATAATGATACAATTACCGAGTCCCCAGCACAATGGTATGATATATTTAAGAAATAGGAGACTTCAATCATTCAAACATTTGCTAGAGGTCTATCTGTGCCAAAGGCTTATCAGCTAATATCTTTTCAATTTGTCTTAGTTATCTCTCTATCCTATAGTGTGACAGAGAAGAAAAAACGTAGGTATCATCTGAAATGCACCTCACATTCTGAGAAAATAAATTATAAAGTTGACAAAAAACAAAAAACCTAATAGAATTTTCAGCTACGTTAAGAGTTTCATAGCTTCCAGGAATAGGAAAGTGGAAATTCCACTACCTCTGCCTTTGTCAGACACTCTCTGGGGGATTACTTTCAGTTATAGGAATCACAGCTTAACCAGGACTTTGATAAAAGTGAGTGTCCAGAGAAAGACAATCAGGATGGTAAAAATCCTTGAGTCCATGATAGGATTGGCTGAAAGAACTAGGCATATTAGCTT
>CM053769.1:534816152-534827697 GCA_028658325.1 Potorous gilbertii | reverse complement strand
CAGGGCTGCCTCCCAGGCTCAGTTCCCTCAGGGAGTTTATGCAGAGACTTTCCATAATGGAGCTGCTACTGAGCTCCTGCCTGCTCTGGGAGCCCCTGGCTGCCCGCTGCCTCTGCTGCTGCCTCCCGAGGGGGCCCAAGTCATGGAGACATCCTGCTCCCCTCTCAGCCCATCTAGATATCTCTCTCACTGACCTGTGCTTCTGTGGGTGGAGGGACATTTGTGGCCGCTGGAGATTCCATCCCTGAAGCCTGCTCGGATCTACTCGCTCCTCTCAGTGCCATGTGGCCAGGGAAGGGCAGGGCTCTGCTCCCGTCTGGTGTGCGATGGACCTTTGGGATCAGTTTTTCAGGGCTCTCTGGAATGGAAATCTCTTTCACTGTGCTGCTGCGTGGCTTCCACTGTTCCAGAATTTGTTGGGAGTTCTTTTTAGAGGAAATCCATGGGCTGTGGGTTTGGAGCTAGCATATGTGAGTCTTTCTGCTCTGCCATCTTGACTCCCCCCTCCCATTTTGTGACTTTTTACTTTATGTTAAAGTTGGGCTCTGCTCCACGGTAGAGAGGGCATTATCCCAAGCTTCATATTTTTCATGCTGTTGTTTTCAGAGCTCGTTCTGGGAGTCTGTAAGTTTTCAGTTCTTCAAAGTTGGTATGATCTAAGAAGTGGGGTCACTATTCTCCTGGTCTGTGCTCTGTGAGTGATCACAAACATTCTTTTCTGCCTGGAACTATGACCAGGGTCCCTGATCCTGCTAGTGCTTCTCCTTGCCTTGGGACTACAACCTAGAACTCTGTATCAGCAATGCCACAAAGTCCTGCTGCCAGTGTCAGTAAAGGGTCTCTAGTAATCTCTTTCTGATCAATTGTCTAACCCTCTTACCAACTGTGGCCTGAGAGCTACAGAAGATGCCACTGTTAATTTAGTCTCCCAAGGTATGCTGTTGGCTTGCCAGGGCTCAACCTATACTAGACTGTTCTCCATTCTCATCCCATTCTCACCCCAGTGAGAGAGCCCTTTCTGACAATCATCTCAATTTTCTTAGACTGGAAAATTGTTTCACCCCATGCTTTTGTTGGTTCAGAATTCAATTTGAGGCATTATTTTAATATTGTTTAGAGGAGAATTGCAAAGAACTCAGGTGAGTCCTTGCCTTTATTCTACTATTTTGGCTCAACCCCATGTACATCTCTTTCTTAGAAGATATGCAAGAATCTTATCCAGGTGACCCATGGCTTAGACATACCAGAATATAGAAGTGGATTGACACAAAGACCATTACTGACAGCGTTTTTCCAGAAAAGTTTTCTTCTAAAAGAAGAGGAATTTTAGCAACTGTAATAGAATAAACCAAAGAACCTCTGAGAACTCCTTTAAAAAAATAAGTATGACACTTTATACATCTGACCCTCCTCCTATCACCACCCCTTTCAACTCCAAAGACTTTGACTACATTTATTGCCCCATTGTTTTTCTTCCTACAACATATGTTTACATTGTGTTCCTCAGTCAGACATTAATTACCCTTGTTTGTATTTCTCTTATGAACTAGTATGATGCTGTACACTGTCCAGTCAGTTTGACCCTTTAATTCAGATTCCTAACCTTAAGGTTTCTTGGGAAACAGGTGTAAAACAAGATTTTCTTGCCCTTATCACCCTAAATCAATTTGAGTGCAAGGGTGGGGAAGAGATGAAGAGGGTTATTTTAAGCCACAGGCATTTCCTCTCTATGTCTTTCCAATGAGATCTGGTGACTGGTCAGCACGTGCTTGTTCAGGAGGCAGTGAGCCCAGTGAGTCGAACACTGTTGGTGTGTCTTTTCCTGTCTTATTCTCCATTCCTGATCTGGGCCTGTGCTTGGGGTGAGCCCTGGGATTCCTAGTGACATTATTCATTGTTGTTCATTATTCATAAGTGTTACCCACACAGTTACAGCAGAGCCCTGCATGCCCAGCAGAAGCTGCAGGATGTCAAGAACATCACATATGCCCCATCCGTGGGTCAGGCCCCATATTTGCAGCTATGGGGCAGAAAGGAGGCCGCTCCCATCTGGAAACAGTGATGAACTGCTCCCAGTGCTGGGTGTGGGTACAAAAACCTGACCCTTTTTTGTCTCATAGAAAGCATCATAGAGTAGTATCCCTTAGGGAGAATGTGCTTTATGGCGCTCCTCCCTATAACAAACCCTGCTTCCTTCATGTTATAAATTTTTAATATATCTTGTTGGGCCAGTCTGTTGGTGCTGTAATCTCTAGGAGATGTGTCTTATCTTTCATGTACCTGGGAGAATAGCACTCTATTCAAGGGATTTTGCCCATCTCTTTGTGCTTGCATATTTGTGTAAGACAGGCAATCAACTAGAGGTTGACCACCACTGATGATTATTGACTTCTTCACTTGTGGACTTGTATCTAGGAGTGGGTGTTGAGCCTTCCCTTGTACCCAGCAACAGAGGAAGTACCCCAGGAAGATACAGTACTCCCACACAAGGTAAAGGCTGCTATGTGGGGTCAGCTAGTGGCATTGTCTGTCATAGGAAGGCGCTATGGAAATAGATGTTTATTAAAACCACAGAGACATTGTGAATGCTGAAAATATCATTTACAGAGGGAGAGACAGAGGAAGAAAGGGAGAGAGAGAGGGAAAGGGAGAGAGAGGGAGGAGAGGGGGAAAGAGAGAGAGAGACAGAGACAGAGAGAGAAAGAGAGACACAAGGAGAGGGAGAGTTTGGCAGTTCCTTTTATCTTTCAAGCACAAATGCAGCCTTCCTTTCAGGACCTGCCTTTCATTAACTTCAGCATGTGTGAACAGTTTCATTTCCAACTGGAATCTTTCTGTTTACAGTAGTCTTCATGAATCAAACTGATTATTTCTAATAGTCCATTTCTGCCAATAATTTTAATTTTCATTTCCTCAATTTCCAATAATATCTTGGAGATTAATTAGGGAAACTCTACCTGCATAAAATCCAGTCATTTTCATACTTGTGTGGATAATTTTTTTTATAGATATAGATGTTTTTTGCTTCTTAAATGTGATGGGGCAAGGTATATTAGCTCAAAGAGGGTCTGATGTTGCTTCTTAATTCTGCGAAATTTCTCCTTACCAAATTGCCACACTCATCCCAAGTTAAATGATGTCCACCATTACTTAGAGATCACTGTTGCTATGGAAAGTAATTCAAGTTGTGGTGACAGTAAAAAAAATCATATGGACCTAAGAGGTGGAGCCCCTGCTCTAAATGTTGAGGTATACAAAGATACATAAGACATAGTTCTTGCCCTAAAGGAGCTTATAGTCTAGGGCACCTAGGTGGAGCAGTGGATAAAGCTCTGGGCCTGGATTCAAGAAGACCTGAGTTGAAATTAAACCTCAGATGCTTACTAGCTGTGTGACCCCCAGCAAATCACTTGACTTCCACTTGTTTCCACTTCTTCATCTGTAAAGTGAGGATGACAATATAATTCTAGGGTTGTTGTGAGAACCAAATGAGATAGTAATTGTAAAATACTTAGCATATTACCAAACACAATGTGTCATATAAATGTTAGTTATTACTATCTCACACACGAAAATATAAATGACAGACCAAGTCAGTAGGTACCAGTTATTTGAATGGTATAAAGAATAAATACTCTAGAAATTCAGAGGAGGGAAGTTACACCAGAAATTAGTTGGAAGAGTAGTTACAGAAAGTTCCTAGATGATACGGTAATTGAACTGGGTCTCAGTGGATTGGTAAAATAACTGGGATCATAAACAGATGTCATTGAGTCCAACTTAATTTTACAGATGGAGCTCTGGGTTCTGGAGTTATTTTCCCAAAGTCACACTGAGGTGCCATGTAAAGGCATAAATGCCTCAGATTAAGAGAAGAGCTGGAATTCAAATCCACATCATCTAACTCCAAATCCAGCTCTCCATATGGGGTTTGGGATCATCTAAATGGAGGGGAAAATGTGAGCAGAGGTACAATAGCAGAATCCTCCTGGCACATTTTGGGGACATGGCTAATCTGGATAAGTGTAGGGTGTGATGTAATGTTGGACATGTAGGTTTGGGGCAAGATGGTAAAAGACCTTGGCTTTTATTGGGAAACTAATGCACCTTTTTTGGTAGAGGAGGGACATGACCAAAGTTATACATTTTAAAGATTAATATGACCCTGGGGGAAGGATGACTCAGAGGACCGAGAAACTAATTAAGACTATATTGCTATCAACATAGAAGAACAGTGTTAAGTGACCATTATCTGGTGAATGGTGGAGATTGTGCAGAAAGCCCAGGAAAATGAGTAGGATCAAAAAACCAAGCTACTGTTGTCCAGACTGGCTGTGTCTATACCCCACGCTCCTCAGACACTTGTCTACTCTCCAATTCATTTTGGGCTCTGTAGATTGGTGACTAAAAGATTTTTGAGGCTTTGGAAGGGGATTGGGGAAAGTGGAAGATAATTAGCTTAACTTTCCTCTTGTGAGTGCTTGGCTACCAGGGACCTGACAAATGCAAGCAGCTGATATGGAAACAAACTGTACAGCAGGCATCCTCTACCAGGACAGAGGACTCAGGAGAATTGGCAGACAAGCTTTCCAATGGCCCCATCCTCCCCGGCATTCTGGGCTGGCTGCCCGAGCCATACTTTTCATGCTTCAAGAGCTTCATCAGAAACTTAGAAGTCAAGGGTGAGGGAGGAAGGAGAACTTTGAGACTTCAAAGCACTCTTGGTAAGGCTTGGAGAATAAGCAGTCCAAAGCAAACTCCAGAATCTTTGGAACTGAGCAAATCCAAGATGGCATTCCTGTTGACCTCAGTCAGAGGCCAAACATTGCCATTTCATTCATCCTGGCAGCTCTGCCAAGGCCTGGCATTGTGTAGCCGCTTTATTAAAGAGCACTCATTACCAGAGCACAGCTGGAAGCCACCACTGGGGTTTTGTAAACAATTAGGACCCACTGCCTTGCTGCCATCAGTAACAAAACAGTACTGGGAACACTGCCTGGAAGGCAAGGCCAGGACCAGAATCCCACTGGCTACCTCCTGCACCTGCCTCCACCTCCCTTCTCCCAGTGGACTCTGCCCAGTGGGGGAAAGAAACAGAACTCAGGAAGTGCCAAATCAAAGCTGAATCCAAAATACAAGTGACTCAAATTGTATATTTTCTTTAGATTGGCCAATACTGGATCCCTATGCCAACCCTCTCCCTTGTCTTCCTACATACTCCAGAGTACTGCACTCCTTAATCACAGAAGTCACATCTCTTACTATGCTTGTTTCTCAAGAAACAGAGATTGACAGGATGAGTTCACTTAACGAACACTTTTTAGGTGGTGTCTTCATAGGCCAAGACTCATTGCAGGTTTGAGATAATTCTCTGCATAATAAGGCCAGAAAATCCTGCTTCTAGGAAGCCCTTTGCTATCTTGACCTGGGCTGCTCCAGAGTGGACTGTCTCATTGACAGGATTTCCATGCGGCTAAGCCACTGACCTCTCCTTTATTTTGGCTCTGCGGCTGAGCCTCATCGGGCAAGGACTTCATTGTCTCTTGTATGATTGCCTTAGACAAGGGAAATTTTATTGCACCTGCTACTTAGTCAGGTTATAAAGGAATCTCAGGACAAAGAGCAAAGCTGTCATCTCCTCCACACAGCACTCTCTGAAATGCTTTCCTGGATTCTCCCTGTTGTCATTTTTCAGAAGAGCAGAATTTTTTTTAAGGGAAGGGGAAGGAGACACCTTTATTTCCTAGATTTCCTGGGAAATCTTTTCTCTATTATTTAGAAAGATTTGCTAGATCCAGGAGCTGAGTTAGCCCTAACACAGGGTGATGATAGCTTTTCCCCAGGGTGCATTATAGTGTCCAGAAAAGAGGACATCTCTCACCCAAACTGCCCACCATTCTAAGAGGTCCCTCCACTGACCCTGTGCCATGCAATGGCTCCACTCCCTTGTCTCACATGGGATACCACCCTTCCCTCTCCCACCATCTCTTTCCTGGGACCCATCTTCCTCTACTGCTGCACCCTAGCTTGGCTCTCTGGGGAAGGGCCACTTCCTATCTTGGCGTGACTACAGCCCAGCAGAGTGGACTGTCCTCTAAGCCACCTCATTCCTCTCTGCTCACCTGAATTTGTTTCACATTTTGGAATTCTTAGCAATAACTTTGCTCAGGAAATTATATTGTTGACATATAAGTAAAGTTGCCATATACTGGAGACTGTAGGGTGCTGTGGGTCTTTCAAAATAAACAGACACTAAGACTGGGTTCCACTTGTTACTTTGACATTTCTTTTTTTCTCTCTCCCTCTTTCAGACACCTGCCTGTACCAACATGGTATGGGAGGTACAGGGGTACTGACCTGAGAAAGTCAAATTCAAAGCACACAGCAAGCTCTCAGCTAAAAGAAGAGTGGATTCATCCATTTCTGTTCAATGTGATTTTCCAAAGATGGACTTAGAGATCTTTTAATCCAGGCCTGGGAACCATAGGAACTTTTAAACAAGGACCTGAAGCAAATGATACTGGTTTGTTTCAAGTTCCTTTGGAAACTATTTTAAGGTTCTAAGTTTTATTCCATGGAAGGATTTTTTAGGAAACATGGAGCATCATATTTGAGCTGGAAGGGACTTTAGAAATCATCTGGTAAAGCATCTTTTTAAAAATAAGGAAACTGAGGCTCAGGGAAGGAAAGTGAGTTTCCCAAGGTCCTCTAGCTAATTAGCAGCAATAGGTTTCATTTAGCTTCACCTTTGCTCTCCTGTTTTTGTTTGCTTCTCTGATTACTTAAAACATTATCACTGGGGCTCAGGGCAGTTCAGGCTTTTTAGCAAGTTGGTGCAGTTTGTCTGAGCTTTTGGTTCAGAAGTTCCTTTTCATTTAAACGTCTGTTTTAAAAGCCTTCGTAATTACTTGGGCTGTTGAAGTTAGAATCAGCATGGTGCTCTATCCTTTGGGAGGTCCCCTTCAAGTGCAGTAATTAGAGTTTGCCCAAACATGGCAAATCACCCCAGTCTACAGAGTAGTTGAGTTTGTGGTGACATATTTGTCAGATGCCAATTAAAAATCGAGCCCAGAAGTAACTGATAGTCACTTTTAGCAGAAAAGTCAGGTAAGAGCTAGAGCCTTAGAGAACACTAGAACAGGAGTTTCCAACCCTTTCCAGTTCACACATGACTTGTCAATGCCTAAATTTGACCAGATTTTGATTCCAGAGTAAGGAGAGTTGTTGCTCCTACTCCTGTCCCCACTGTGTCCCACTCCTTACCAGACAGACACATACACACACACACACACGCACACTGTGACCACCATTGAACATCAGCACGGGTGTGGGAAGGGAAGTGGGCAAAATGGGGTGGGGGGAATTTAAATGACTTCCTCAAGGTCATGGAGTATTGTGGCAGAGCTTGGACCAGGACTCCTGCCTTTTGATACATGGGGCCAGTGGTACCTACAATACACTGGTGCTGGTTCTAGCATATGGATAACTTTGTAAATAAAAATGGAAGAGGGAAAACCTCTTGTAGAGAGCAAATTTGTTAAAAAGGGATGGAAAGGGGGGATCCCTAGGGTACCTGAGCCCACTATAACCCAGCAGTAGTACTGACTGTGCACAATCATGGCCCCATTACTCAGCTGGTACTCAGAGATCACCCTGTCCTCAGCAATTGTTGGTTCCACACCCCAGGTGCAATGGATCAAACAGAATGGTGTGTTAACAACATGGTGACAGATATTATAAGAACTAGCAGATGGGTTCTGACCTTGTTGGGTTTTGGTGCTATATCTGATTCAATTCTACAATTACTTATTAGGTGCTTACTCTCTGTTAAGTACTTTTTGAAGTTCTGGAATGCTTACATTCCCAGCTGTTCCTTGAATATTGGACCCTGTTCCTGTATTCAAAAAACCTGTCTAACTTTGCTTATCTAACCTTCCAAAGTGTAAAGTCAGGTTCATATGAAGAATGATGAAATATCAGGGTAGGACATTAGTAGAGGAGAGCAAATGCATTGTTTGGACAGCAATATGCCATGTTTTTTAGCTAATTTGAACATACGTAGAGGTTTGTTTTCTATTAATACATCCAAATTGGATGACTTTTAATCATGTATATGTGTGATAAGAGGAGCTGGCTCCTATATCATGTTTTGAAAGGAGCTCCCAATGTCACTATACCTGCCCTTACCAATTGATTCAGGATTAGGTCAACCTCTCCCCATGAAGTAAAATTGAAGTAAAATTATGCTGTTTGTAAGACTGCACATGTCATGGACAGACAGTTGTCCTCCATAAAGACATGACGTACTCAAGAATATCATCATTTTAGTTTTTGAAGATACCTTCCCAGCCCATACTTTAAAAAGAATTCCAACTATGACATAGTTCACAAGTGACAATGCATCTTTAATTGAAGACCTCTAATGACGGGCAGCTCACTACTTACCAAGGAACCCCATTCTCCTTTATGATCATTTCAAGTATTAGGAAGTTTTTCATGACATTAAGTCAAAATCTGCCTCTTTGAAACTTCTAACAAACAGAATAAATCTGACCCTCTCCATTTGGCAGCTCTCCAGGAACTTGAATATTGCTTTTACATCTCTATCCCCAATTCTTTTCTCCATATTAAATTTTACTATTTCTTTCAGCAGATCCAAATAGGGTAAGGACTCCCTTGACCATCTGGGTTGCCATCTTGTGGAGGTTATCCAGTTCATCAAGTTCTTTCTCCTTAAGTTGTAGTGTCTAGAACTGAACATAAAACTCCAGATGGGATCTAATCAGAGACTTTTGGGTGATAAGGACAGTTGTAGGGCAGTGGTCTGGCCCTGTGATTTCACTGATATAAAGAGCTCCTCATTAGGAAATCCTCTCTACCAATGCAAATCAGCAAGTGTTCTAGAACTTACAATTTGAAAGAGCTGTTTGGGTACACTCAGAGGTTAAATGACTTACTTGCTCAGGGTCTCATAGCTGGTAATTTTTTTTTAAGGCTAGTCTCTTCAAATTCCTTGTTGCAGTTCATTTGTATTTACATATTATGGAAGCACTCTTAAGAAATAGAGGATACAGGACTATCAAGAATTATAAGATGAAATAGGTTTGTGTGAGGTTCTCATGCATGCTACTGGGAACATGTTCCAGGAGGAAGGATGCTCAAAAAACAATGAGAGGAAAGCAGAAAGAAAATGTCAGAGGCTCAGCTTGCCTGGTCTTGAGTGTGTTTCCTGTGGAATGTGCTTTGTATCTCTGATGTAGCTGTTGCCATGGTAAACAGCCATTTAGTCTGACTAGGAGAGACAATCACTGAAACTCGTGGAACCATTTATCTTGAAACACACATCAGCTTCCAGGCCAATCTTTTATGAAACCATTCCTTTTAAGCTGAATACATGCACAATGCCCATCCTTGGCTTTTCATCAGAGTCTGTCCCTTTTCATCTGGGCCTGACTCCATGTACCTTCAAATGCCTCTCCACTAGCAGCAAGGGGCTCCAGTGTCTTCATAAGAAGAAACACTGCATTCTGATTCTTAAAACTACAATGGCCTTTAAAAGGGAATAATTGCTCTCATCTCTTCATCCTGCTGAAAACTATGAGGAAAGAATACTAAGATGGGCTAAAGTCTTGAAATTGTACTTTCTTCCCCTATGAACACTCAGGAAGATTATCTGATACCATGAGTAATGGTTGGCTTATTTTATCATAGAAATAATAAGAACTTCATCAATTTATTTTATTCCTTATGATGACAAAATCATGGTGCCCTAGATTTTGAGGTGGAACAAACCTGAGTGGTACCCTCATTCTACAGAGAAGGAAATAGATGTACAGAGATTAAGTGACGTAAAGCTAGTGTCTGAGATAGTACAGTTTCTGTTTGCTGTATCTGCTGCCTGTCTCTGAACCATGGCCCACTCACATGGAAATGCCCCCGACAGACCCTATCCCTGCTCCAAAAGCACTGATACAAATCCTAGCAAATCAGGTCTCAACAAACACAAAAAGCAATATGAGAGACACTTTTCCATGTTGTGGGTGTTGCTTGTCAACAGAGGGTTCCAGGGAAAGATTCCCAAATAGGCAACACATACCTCTAGTAACTTCTTGCCTCAAAGAATCTCAGTTGGAAGATACCTTAGATAGCATCTGCTCTGTCCCACACACAGGAAGAAATCCATTCTGCCATTCCCAACAGATGGCCAACCAGTCTCTACTGTAACAGTGAACTTACTAACTTAAGAGGCAGCCCATTTCACTTTCAGAATAGTTCCAAGTGTTAAGAAGTTCTGCTCATCTTGTTAGCCTTGGGTTGGACAGTCTGTGTGGATTTTTCTAGTTGGTCACATTTTTTAAAATTTCTTATTTTTTTCTTTATTTATTTTTAGTTTTCAACGTTCATTTCCACAAGATTTTGAGTTCCAGATTTTCTCTTCATCTCTCCCCCTATTCACCCCCAAATACCATGCATTCTAATTACCCCTTCCCCCAATCTGCTCTCTCTTGTATCACACCCCCTCCCTTCCTTTATCCCCATCTTCTCTCTTTTCTTGTAGGGAAAGATAGATTTCTATACCCCCATTACCTGTATTCCCTATTTTCCAGTTGCATGCAAAAACAATTCTCAACATTCATTCTTTCAACTTTAAGTTCTAACTTCTCTCCCTTTCTCCCTCCCCATCCATCCCCACTGAGAAGGCAAGCATTTCAATATAGGCCATATCTATGTAGTTTTGCTAAAGACTTCCATATTAGTCATGTTGTGAAAGACTAACTATATTTCCCTCCATCCTATCCTGCCCCCCATTTATTCTATTCTCTCTTTAGACCTTGTCCCTCTCCTAAAGTGATTACTTCTTATTACTCCCTCCTCCCATTTGCCCTCCATTCTATCATCCCCCTACCCCACTTATCCTCTACTTTCCTGTAGTGTTAAGATAGATTTTCATACCAAATTAAGTGTGCAAGTTATTCCCTCCTTAAGCCAAATGTAATGAGAGTAAGCTTCACTTTTTCCCTCTCACATCCACCCTTTTCCCCTCCACTGAGAATGCTTTTTCATGCCTCTTTTATGAGGCATAATTTGCCCCATTCTATTTCTCCCTTTCTCCTTCCAATATATTTCTCTCTCACCCCTTAATTTTATTTTTTTAGATATCATCCCTTCCTATTCAACTCACCCTGTGTCCTCTGCCTATATATGTGTGTGTGTGTGTGTGTGTGTGTGTGTGTGTGTATGTATGTATAATCCCTCCAACTACCCAATTACTGAGAAAAGTTTCAAGAGTTACAAATATTATCTTTCCATGTAGCAATATAAACAGTTCAACGTTAGTAAGTCCCTTATGGTTTCTCTTTCATTTTTACTTTTTCATGGTTCCCTTGATTCTTGTGTTGGAAAATCAGATTTTCTATTCAGCTCTGGTCTTTTCATCAAGAATGCTTGAAAGTCCTCTATTTCATTAAATGACCATTTTCCCCCTGAAGTATTATACTCAGTTTTGCTGGCTAGGTGATTCTTGATTTTAATCCTAGTTCCTTTG
>CM053769.1:534801082-534816052 GCA_028658325.1 Potorous gilbertii | reverse complement strand
TCTCCTTGACCTGGGAACTCTGGAATTTGGCTCCAATATTCCTAGGAGTTTCTCTTTTTAGATCTCTTTCAGGAAGTGATGAGTAGAGTCTTTCGATATTTATTTTGCCCCCTGATTCTAGAATATCAGGGCAGTTTTCCTTGATAATTTCATGAAAGATGATTCTAGGCTCTTTTTTTGATCCTGGCTTTCAGGTAGTCCCATGATGTTTAAATTGTCCCTCCTGGATCTATTTTCCAGGTCATTTTTCCAATGAGATATTTCACATTATCTTCCATTTTTTCATTCTTTTGGTTTTGTTTTGTAATTTCTTGGTTTCTCATAAAGTCATTAGCTTCCATCTGCTCCATTCTAATTTTTAAAGAACTGTTTTCTTCAGTGATCTTTTGAACCTCCTTTTCCATTTGGCTAATTCTACTTTTTAAAGTATTCTTCTCCTCATTGGCTTTTTGGACCTCTTTTGCCAATTGAGTTAGCCTATTTTTAAAGGTGTTATTTACTTCAGCATTTTTTTGAGTCTCCTTTAGCAAGCTGTTGACTTGCTTTTCATGCTTTTCTTGCATCTCTCTCATTTCTCTTCCCTATTTTTCCTCCACCTCTCTTACTTGATTTTCAAAATTCTTTTTGAGCTCTTCCATGGTTTGAGACCATTGAATATTTAGGTTTTGGATGCAGAAACCTTGACTTTTGGGTCTTTCTCTGATAGTATGCATTATTCTTCTTCATCTGAAAGGATAGAAGAAAATACCTGTTCACCAAGAAAGTAGCCTTCTATAGTCTTATTTTTTTCCCCTTTTGGGGGCATTTACCCAACCAGTTACTTGACTTTTAAGTCCTTTGTCAAGAGGAGGGTATACTCTGGGGACTTGTAAGTTCTCAGTTCATTCAAAGTGGCACAATCAACAGAGAGGAGTTTACTCCTCTCCTGACCTGCACTGTGGTTTGGGAGCTACCAAAGCTTTTCTATCCTGGATCTCCAGGTAGAATTCCCTTTCCAGAGCCTCCATCAGCTCCACCATGCCAGCACTCTTCCTCACCCCAGGCTGCCACTCAGAGCTGAGACTCAGATCAGCAGCTCAGTTTCACCAGGGTCTTTAGGCCAAGGGCTCCGAAAATGGATCCTGCTGCTGTTGCCACCACCACATGGGGCCAGGATTAGGGAAGGACTCTGCTCCCTTCTCACCCAGGTGAAAAAGCTTTCTCACCGACCTTTGAAGCTGTGTTTGACATTTGTGGCTTGAGCAATCTGGGAACCACAGTTGCTGCTGGGGATTACACCCCTGAAGCCTGTTTCTGTCCTGTTCCTGCCATGGCCAAAGCTGGGCTGGGCTCTGTGGGCTGCACCACCCCCTGTGTGATAGACATTTCTTGTCAGCCTTCCAGGCTACCTTGGGCTGGAAATCTCTTTCACTCTGTTGTTTTGTGACTTCTGCTGCTCTAGGATTTGTTTAGAGTCATTTTATACAGGTATTTTATAGGCTGGAGAGGAAGAGCTAAAGTAGGTGCATCTTTCTACTCTGCCATCTTGGCTCCACCCCCAAGTGGGTCACTTCTATTAGCTCACACACAAACTTGAAGGCTCTTGCCTCTTGCCATTCAATGTTTCAGTGAGTCTATGTGAACATGACAAAGTAGGTTTAAACACACATATGCAACCTTTTACTCTTGAACAATGAGGCAAAAGGAATAAAGTTAAATATTTTCAAAACTATGGCTCAGGCTGAAGGCTCTTCTGAAATTCAGATGGCCCAAAACCAATTTATGGATATATCCAAACACAGGAATTTAAGAAGATACATAGTTTGGGGGCTTAGAGTCAAATCTATATCTCCCACTGTGGTGGGAGGAAGACTCACTGGCCATTCATGCAGTCACAGCCTCCTGTGTAGCTTAGGTCTCTGACAGTTTCCAACTGTTACTGTTCTACATACAGTTCCTTACACTTGTGGGTATAAATGTTGAGTGTCCCTGCAGGGCAGCCTAAGCCTTGAAGTACTATCTAGGGATCAGGGGAAGCATCCACAGGTGCGCTGGTGCTATTTACTCCATGTTCTCCTTGCTATGTCCTTGTTCTTTTTTGGGGTTCTTAAGTTGGCCACGTCCCACATTCTTATCCTTGACTCCTCAGGCTCCTTCCAACCAATATAATACTGTTAGGGGCCAAATATTCCTGTTTCTACCTACATAATCTCTCTCACATATATCCCCTTTCTCTACTCACAAAGCTGTCACCTAGACTTAGGTCCTTATCCCCTCTTCTAGATTATTGCAATGGATTCCTAATTGATCTCCCAGTCTCAAGTCACCCCTTCCTCCAATCCATCCTCCTCAGAAAGGCCAAAATGATTATCTTTAAGTATATACAATAGATAGCCAATAGACAGATAAAATACACAGATGGATAGACAGAGACAGCCAGGCCAATAGATAGATAAATAGATAGATATTGTTTCTCCTTCATTTTCAAAGAGGATCAGTGACATCATGGGTGATGTCTTGACTTGCATGTGAATAGTATTTAAATGAGGTAGCGTTGTGCAAAGTCATCAGCCCCACTCTCTCTTGCTCAGTATTCGAAGTCCAGTGTGGCAGGACAAAAATCAAAATGACTGGTAATGGCCCAGGATGCAGTGGATGACCTTGGCATCTCTGTTGCCTGATCAAACTCTAAGAACTCCACAGCACTCTCTTCAGCTGCCTTCATGGCTATTGGAACAAATTATTCTTTTCTCCTCATTTCATGGGGGAAGTCTTCGCATGTTTAGGGTAGACACCTTCTAACTCAATAACAGGTTTGAGGCCTGTCAAAGATAAATGGAGTATTTATTAAGCAATTACTGCATATCAGGCATTGTGCTGTATTAGTGATATATATATATATATATATGCTTATATATATATAAGCAGCAAGAAGGTCTTTGCATTCAAGGAACTTACAGTCTAATGGGATGACAGTAAATAAAAAGGAGCTTTAAAAAAAAGAGTAGGGTACATGCTTGGCAGCCTGATCCAGAGTGGTATGGAAAACTGGGTCTCAGCAAGATAAGGCAAATGCTGACCTATTAGAACTGCAGGACTGAGAAGCAGAGTTCAGCCTTACTTCAGAGTTCTGAGGAAAGAAGGGGCAATTGAGTGTCAAATACTATAACAAGGTCAAGAAGAATGAGGATCTGGGAAAGTCCATTGGATTTATCTCAATAAAGATCATTGATGACCTAATAATCTTAAAGCCAAGAACTCCAATTTGTATGTGATAAATGCTCTACTGGCAAATGCAATTGGTTTCTGGTGACTCTCACTGTGTTGGTACAAGAGACTGCTCCCAAGTCTACCGGTGATGATCTCCTACATACTTAGCTAGGCTCATCCTCCAGAAATAGGCTTTTTCTGTTCCTGAGACCATACCCAAAATCTTTTCAGCACAGTAGAAACTGCCAGGGCCTGCTTTCTACTCTCAAGGCTTTAAAGTAATTTTAAAATGTTTTTAAAAGTCATTTAAACTTCTTAGGAGAGAGAAGAAAGAGAGAAGGTTAGTACAGAAACATCACATGGCCCAGCAGAAACATCTGCAGGGTTCTCTGCCTGGCCTACTTTATTTAACTATCAAATATTCATGGAACCACTTTCCTCTTTCCAACTTGATGACAGTTGACTGGCCACTGAAAGGCTTTGTCAGAGATAATTGTCTTTGTTGATTTCTCTTTTTTTCTACCCTCCGCATTTTAAAGCAATTATCAGCTTCCTTCTCTGCAATGTAGCTTCCAAATGCAAAGCTCTACCATTTTTGTAGCCTCTTTGGGAGGTGTTTTTTGGAACTAGATTCTGCTGGTGAAGGCAGAATGGGACTTGTATCCCATCAAGTCGGGCATGTTCTGTATTACTATCTCATGACACATTTCATAAACCCAGTGAGGCTGGTCCATTCTCTGAAAAAGAGGGGAGAACAAGGGAAGAAACACATGTAAAACTTGCTAATAATCCTTTACTATCTTGTCCAGACTATGCATTTTCATTATTCTGAATGAGATCTGTAAGACTGTAGCATTTGATAAACTATCATTTCACACACATCTGTGACTGGCTAACTTGGTTACCTTAGTTTAATTTCTGCCTGATATACATCGGCTCCCTGCACAGGAAGATTAATGATCTCTGTCATTTAGTCGGTTATGTAACTCAGAAGCACAAACACAGAACGATAAGTGCAAATGCCTTCAGTTTCAGACAAGGTGTGAGTCTGTTTATGTTTCTCCCTAGAGATTACTGGAGTCGCAGCTTCTACAATAAGAATCCGCTTCTGGTTTGTAATTTCCTGCCTCCCTCTCTTTTTCTCATCCCATCCTCATTCTGGGAAAACAACTTGTTGGTGGAAGGGCTGTCTCCATTGTCCCCTCAGGGCAACTGAGAACAAGGATGTTCCTGGCTTGTCAGAGGAGGTTAACCATGTCTTTTATTTCCATTCGTGGCCTTGTCGTTTAAGATGACTTGGAATAATCACACCCACATTTCCAGATCTAACATCACTTTCACTTAAAGATAAATCTGTAAGATAGAGCTGCCCAGTTCAGAGGGTTCTCCATAGCATTTTTGGCTGTCGGTAAGAGGACTTTTTATACAGGTCATGTTCATCCTCAGTGGCTTTTAATATTCATTAGAGATGGGTGAGACCTCAGAACCACACTGTCAAATGCAAGATTAGCCAGACTTGGTTAAAGTCAGCTCTCATCAGCAGCTATCTCCATTAATATGATCAACTGAACCTTTTCCAGTTCCTGTCTGCCTTCCATAGACATCCACAGACCAGTAGGACATAGGTTATACAGATCCACAGTTTTCCAAGGAAAGAGAAAATGAGATGTCTTTCCTTTAATTGGCAGTGATGAACCAGAAAGAAGTGTGTATTTACACATGCAAGGCTGAAATAACTAATGAACATTGGCAGAGTTGGGGTTCCTTAGGATACCAGGTCCTTCAAAAGCACCTTCAGTTAATCAATCAACAAGCATTAACACATACCAGGCATAGTGCTAAGTGCTAAGGATACTAAGAAAGACAAAAACACAGTCCCTGCCCTCAGCTCACATTCTAGTGGGGAAGACAATGTACAAAAAATTTATGTATATGTAAGATATGATGTATACAGTATAAAGGGAAAGTAATCTCAGAGGAAAAGGAGGAACAGGACTTGGAAAAGACTCCTATAGAAAATGTGATTTGAGCTGAACCTTTAAGGAACCCAAGAGGTGGTGGTAAGGAGGGAGAACATTTTAGGTATGGGGAACAGCCAGTGCAAAGAGGAGATGGCCAGAGGATGAGGAAGAGGAAGGAGGCCAGTGTACAGTGTGTGAAGGGAAATAAAGAGAAAGAATACTAGGAAGGTCCCTAGGTGCCAGGCTAGCAAAGGGCTTTAAATGCTTAACAGAAGTGTTTATATTTGAACCTTGAGTTAATAGGGAGCCACTTCACTTGTTTGCAACATGTCTCCAAATGGACCCAGTCAGAATCACAAGCACTGGGAGATCCCCAGTACTGTTTTCCTTATTTTCCACTTTACTTCTTCTGAATGGGATGGGTAGATGATCTTCCAGTAAACCTATAGCTGTACCACATGGGAAGCTGGGTATGATCTTCCACAGCTGCATCCAGGATACTCATTGCCTATATGTAACGGGACCTCCGAGAGCCAGTGCCCATGAAGGTTCTATGCCACTAAAACCCTGTTTGAGATCCTGCACTCCTCTGGGAACAGTCTTCAATTCTTTAATCAAGTGGTTGATGCTTGCCTTTCTTTTCTTCTCACCAAAAGTGAGTATTTCAAAGTATGTCAGTCACCCTTGAAATGATGCCAATCACCAGTGGGTATCAGAGTGTTCTGAAACAAATAATAGATCTGTATATGCTTAGGTTCTCTTGAATCCCCCAAACAGTGTTCATTTCATAGTTCAAATATATGGAAACTTGAAATGGGTTGCTGCTGGGACATGAAGAATTCTATTCCTTTGTCTAGTTACTGATTGCAGTCAGGCCAACAGTCACTGTGCCACGGGGTAACTAGTATGGATAGAAAATGCCCAGTATATCGGTGACCACCTAGGAGGCTCTGACATACTGTTCTGTCTCCTGAGTGCAGCTATTGTGAGGCCAGATGATGGTTTTTGTCATTGGTGCCTCTGGCTGCCACCACACTTAAGGATGGCAGACTCAAGAAACTTGAATCTGTATGTTCTGAGACATAGTCCATAATATTTTTTGGCTTATAGAGAGTGTATCAAAACCATTAAATTAACCAACAAGCATTTATTAAGTGCCAACTATGTGTCAGATATTCAAAATATTCTCAGAAAGGATATAGGAAAAATAAAAACAAAGTGATTGAGTGGACATCAGGAAGGTCCTTTTAAAAGATGTGACACTTGAAGGAAGTTAGGGGTTCTAAGAGGTAAGGAGGTAGAGCATTCCAGGCATGGGGAACAAAGTGATCACCTTCTCAAGGAGGGAGGAGGAGTGGGAGTGGGAGAAAGGGAGAGAATTTGGAACTCAAAAATTTTAAGAAATGTTATTACATGCAATTT
Source organism: Potorous gilbertii (assembly GCA_028658325.1). Lineage (NCBI taxonomy): Eukaryota > Metazoa > Chordata > Mammalia > Diprotodontia > Potoroidae > Potorous > Potorous gilbertii. Next base: position 534,809,480 of record CM053769.1, on the reverse strand, counting down.
GGAAATATTTAATGAAATAAATTATGTGACGTGCAGTCACATAAAACATATTTCCATATCAGTCATGTTGTGAAAGAAAACAGAAAAGAACAAGAAAATTTTTTAAAGTTTTTAAAAAGTGTGTTTTAATCTGCATTCAGACTCTGAAGTTCTTTCTCTGACAATGGATAGCATTTTTCATCATAAGTCCTTTAGAGTTGTCTTAAATCATCATATTGCTGATAGCTAAGCCATTCGCATTTGACCATCATACAATGTTGCTGTTACTGTGTACAATGTTCTCCTGGTTCTGCTCACTTCACTTAGTATCAGTTCATGTAAGTCTTTTCATGTATTTCTGAAATCATCCTTCCTGCTTGTAATTTCTTATAGCACAACAGTATTGCATCATAATCATGTACCACATCTTATTCAGCCATTCCCCAATGGATGGGCATCCCTTCAGTTTCCAGTTCTTTGCAACTACAAAAAGAGCAGCTGTCAATATTTTTGTACTTATTGTTCCTTCTCCTTTTAAAAAAAATCTCTTTTGGATACAGACCTACTAGTAATATTGCTGGATCAAAGGGTATGCACAGTTTGATTGATCTTTGAGCATAATTTCAAATTGCTCTCCATAATGGTTGGATCACTTCACAACTCCACCAACAGTGCATTAATGTCTCAAGTTTCCCACAACCCCTCCAACTTTTGTCATTTTCCTTTTCCATCATATTAGCTAATCTGATAGGTATGAGGTGGTACCTCAGAGTTGTTTTCATTTGTATTTCTCTAATCAATAGAGGTTTAAAGCATGTTTTCATATGACTGCAACTAGTTTTGATTTCTTCATCTGAGAACTGCCTGTTCATATCCTTTGACCATCTATCAATTGGGGAATGACTTGTATTCTTATAAATTTGACTCAACTCTCCATATATTTGAGAAATGGAGTCTTTATCAGAGAAACTTGACGTAAAAATTTTTTCCTGGGTTTCTGCTTTCCTACTAATCTTGTTTGCATTGGTTTTGTTTGTGCAGAACCTTTTTAATTTAATATAATCAAAAACATCCACTTTATATCCCTTAATGCTTTCTCTCTCTTGTTTGGTCATAAATTATTCCTTTATCCATAAACCTGACAATGACTTGCCTAGGATCGCACAGTTAGTGACTTAGATTTTAGCAATGCATTTGACAAACTCTCATGCCACCCTTGCTCCCCTAATTAATTTATAGGAGGATGAAGAGAGAGAAAGATTTGCTGTAAGGGGAAAGCTTCCTAATAGTGCAATGAATTCCCTTGGAATGAAGAAGCAGCATAATGTAGCAGAGCAATGAACTTTGGAATTAGGAAGACCTGAGTTTGAATCTTACCTCAGACATTTATTAGGGGTTTGACCCCTTGGCACATCAACCTCATCCACAAAATGAGGAGGCTGGACTCGATGACCTCTAATTTCCCTTCTGGTTCTAAATCTGTGATCCTTGAGACATGTGGGTATGTGTGTGTGTGATGTGGGTGTGGGCCAGAGAAGAGGGGTGTGGGTGCTGTGTCCTCTCCTAAGTGAAGGTCTTCAAGTTGAGACTGGATGATCACTTTTGGGCTATAGAGGGGATTCTTGTACAGCCATGAGTATAACTGGGTGACCTTTGAAATCTCTGCCAACTTTAATATCCTGTGATTCTGAGAACATGTCAGACTAACCTCATTATCTTTTTTGATAGAATAGATTATTAAATAGGGTTATGCCATAGAGGCGCTATACTTGTTATTTGTTCAGTCATTTCAGCTGTGTCCATTTGGGTTTTCCTTAGCAGAGGTACTGGAGTGGTTTGTCAATTCCTTCTCCAGCTCATTTTACAGATGAGGTAAGCAGGGTTAAATGACTTGTCCAAAGTCGCACAACTAGTAAGTACCTTAGATTTCAGCAATGCATTTGACAAACTCTCTCATGCCATCCTTGAAGAAAAGATGGAAAGATATGAGCTGGATCAGAGGTTCCCAAACTTATTTGGTCTACCACCCCCTTTTTAAAAAAATTACTCAGCACCTACTCCCCACCTTCCCTTTAATGACTTTTTTGAAATTTGCATCATTTTCAAAAAATATACATATTTTTAAAATGATGCATTTTAAATTTAATGAATAATTTATTGTAAATTTGTGGGGGTTTTCCTGCATTGAGATTTTGATAATACAATATTGTGTCATGTGACCATATAGTACCATATTGTAAACAAGTCATTACACGCACATATTCCTGCCGATGCATGCTGGACTTCCTGACAATGTATGACACTCTCACCTGCAAGCATTTCCTTGTTAAAATTTGTTGGTAGACTTGACCACTGATTGGTCACAACTTTCATTTTGTGTGTTTATTTTGGAAATAATGTAATCACATTACTATTTTAACTGTTATACAACAGATGAAACATACAAATGGTTTTTCAAAATTTTCTTCTCTTCTTTCCTTATTTTTATTCACCCCCTTATTTTTATTCAATGCCCCCCTAATTGCACCTAAGGCTACTACCAACCCCCTAGATCATTCCAGTGCCCCGCAGGAAGCAGTGTTGCTAACTTTGGGAACTCTGGATGATAGCACAGGGACACTTGTCTTTCTGTCCTCAGCAATTGACTGCCCAATGTAGGAAAGACACAGACAGAAGTTGGAATATATTCAGAAGAGGGAGATTAGGATGGTAGCAGGCTTGGAGGACATGCCAAACACAGATATATTGAAGAAACTGAGGATGTTTAGATGTAAGAGGAAAATTATAATTGTCTTCAATTATTCAAAAAGGTATATAGGAGAGGGATGAGACTTATTCAGTTTTCCCCCAGAGGGAAGAATCAGAAGCAATGAGTGCAAGTTAAAGGCAGATTTAGGCTTAGAATAAGGAAAAACTTCCCAGTTATCAGAAGTGATCAACAGTATAATAGATTGTGTCGGGGGTCAGTGAAGATCTTTGAGCATGGTCTAGATAAACATTCATTGCAGATGTGAAAGGGATGCTTGTTCAAGTGTAGATAGCAGGTTCCTTCTGACTGAGATTGTCTAATCCTCCATCCCAGGATCCAGAGCCCTGTCTACTTACTATGCCCCTACTGACTATTTGTAGAAACAAGTCTGTTTTCCTCTGAGTGCTTCATTTCATTTGAACCTGATTCTATCTTGTGCATGAGAAGGGATGGGCTATCATGGGGCACACAATGTGGACAATATCCTTTTATGCACAAACAGAAGAATGGTTCCAATCCAGGGGCATACCCATGCTGTATGCCATGGTGGACCCCATGAATAGACCAGATTTATTCTTGGACCATGGACCAGAGTGACACAAGGGAAAGCCACATTCTACAGCTTTTCTCCTACCTAGTGAATTTTCTCCCAGAAGAAACTATTTCCTTAAAGCAGAACTGTCAGGGCCTCCTCTTTGGTGATCTTCAAGCAGAGAATGGACAAACACTTATTATGTATATTGGAGTGGGGATACAGCTTTGAGTTGGACTACAGATCTGCTAAGGAAGCTTCCAACTGTAAAATCCTGTGATTCTGTGACATAGGGCTTGAGTTCTTACTGCTAACTGTCTAGATGCTCCTCTCTTACTTTGTATTAAATCAGCCCAGCCAATGGGTCTGACTCTGAATCATTTGTCAAGAGTGATGCTCATCATCTCTCCCCTAAAGTCTGCTCCATCCCCCTAAAATAGAAACGGATTCTGGGGAGTTTTCCACGGCTAACATCTCATATTTGTTCAGGTTTTAGTTCTTATTGTCAAGTCTTCAAAGAATGCGCTTCCTACGCTGCATCAGCCCATACTGCTGGCGACACCTCACAGATGTGAGGGGTGGCCACTGAGCCTTCCTAACCTGGCTTTGAGTCCCAGCTTAGTCACTTACTAGCCATGGGCCCAGCATCAAATCACATAATCTCTGTGTCCTTATTGGTAAAGGAGGGATAATACTTAACTCTCAGAGTAGTTGTGGGAAAAGTCCTATATGAAAGTCAACGAGGTGCTACAGTGGATAGAGTGGTGGAAATGGAGTCAGAGAAAGACCCGAGTTCTAATCCTGCCTCAGACTCTTACTGGCCGTATGATCCTGGGCAAACTACCTAATTTCTATTGGCCTCAGTTTCCTCATCTGTAAAATGGAGATGATAATAGCACCTACCTCCCAGAGTTGATATAATGGTCAAATGAGAACCTATGTAAAGCACTTAGCAAACCACAGAGTATTAAATGCTAGCAATCATTGCCACGCAAATGGGAGTTAGGATCATTCTATACTGGAGTTGCATGTTTTAGTCACTCATATCAAAGGCAACTTTTCTTGATCTTGCAGCTTTTAAGGGGGGAATCTGGTACCTCCAAGAGCCATAATGGAAGTAGATTGACCACCACTGCTGTTTCTGTGCTTTGTTCTCAGAGGACCAAGGCTGAATATTTTTACTACAGAACCACAATATAGGGAAACATATAAAAGGAAACACTCCCTCATACACTTGCTAGTGGGGGTGATACTGGGGTGAGTCTCTCATTCTCTGTCTGCCTCACTTTCTCAATCTCTAAAATAAGGATAGTAGTACCAGGCTCCAAGAGCTGTTGCAAGGATAAAATGAGAATATTTGTAAAATGCTTGGCAAGCCTTAGCTGATGTTATTATTAAAGATTATATTGACATTATTATTGATAATACTATCATTAATTACTAAGTGATAAAGTGATATGATATGGTGGGTAGAGTTCTCTATTCTTGAGGTCAAGAAGCCTGGATTCAAATTTCACTTCTGACATTTAATAGCAGTATGATCCTGGGAAGATCGTTTAACCTCTATGTCTCTTGGGCAATGCCCTGGGATTTTCCTACTAAGTTATAGACCTACTTTCGTGAGGATCAGATGAAGCAGTGTAGGTGAAATTCTGTGTAAAATCCTAAAAGTGTTCCGTGCCTGCTGTTTAAAATGATCATGAAAGCACTTTATAAAATGGTGAAGTACTGTGTAAATGAAGGGACTGTTAGACTCATTATCTCACTTGCTTTGGTTTGCTTGACTTTCCAAGTCCAATGAGGATGGAGGGAGAAAAGCGGATAAGAGGAGAAGGCTGCTGTGGAAACAGGTAGCACAAGCATGGGGAGAGGGAATTGGCGGGGAGGGAGAGATTCATACTCCTCTATTCCCAGTGTCCCGCTCCTGGATAACTGTACTCTTTCTCACAGCCTCCAAGCGCATTATGAAGATTGAAGCAAATGGAGGGATGCAGATGTGTATTTGGAAGCCAGAGTGCTTCTAGTGAGGTAGACACCTTAGACATTCAGCCCATCAACAGGCCCTACCAGGAGTCTCTTCCGGGTAGAACTGCCCCAGGCTCACAGTCTTCTGGTACAGCCTTTGAGAATCCAAGGTCACCCCCACGTCAAGATAAGACATGAGAGCAGCAGCCTCAAGAGAAGCATGTAAGAAATCCTTGTTAAATTAAATTATCGAGTTCATAGATGGGGAAATCATGATGGAGAGAAAAACCAAAAGATTTCTCAAACTGCAAGGGTATCTCTTTTCCAATTACTGAGAAGGGACTCAGGAAAGGCCATTTGGGGGACCTAACGGAAACCAGTAGGAAACTAAGAATTAAATAGCATGCCTAGAAATGAAAAGGCAGGAGCAACAGAAAGAAGGAGTCCTGTTGGTGTCTGGGTGTTGTGCACACACAAATAGACTCTCTAGGGCAGTAAGCACTAATTTACTTTCCAAGAGTCCAAGAAAGGGCTTACTTAGGGAGAGACAGGCACAGGGAATTCATACTTTAGGGAAAGTCAGACTAGATAGAGACCCTATCAAGTGTCTTCCACCTCTGACACTCTGTTGTTCAGTTGTGTCCAATTCTTTGTGACTCTGTTGACCACACACTCCATGGGATATTTTTGGCAAAGATACTGGAATGGTTATGTTCTGAAGATTCTTCTATCCTAGTCACACACACAGACATATACACACACAAACACATACACACACCACCCTTCTGAATGTATTCTGTGTCATCAATATCCTTATTAAAATGAGTACCCAGAACAAAGCACAATTCTCCAGACAAAGCCTAACCAGGACACAGTACAAAGATTCTCTGTCTTCTCTAGCCATCCATGGACACCATACTTCTTGATACAGCGTAGGATTGATTGCATTTACTTTTTCATCTTTCTCAGTCCACTGCAACAGCTTTGGGACTTAGAGACTTTCATAAAGGAGGCCTAATAGCCAGTGATGTTCACAGCAATAGACCTTCATTACATGCATGTTTTTGTTCACACAAGGGGAAACCATAAGCTTAACTTGAGATACTCAAAGGCTGGAGGAGGGCAAGATTCATGGCAAATGACACAGCAGAGTTGGAAGACTGCTAAGAATACAATAGGATCCCATCTCTGGAAGGAAGTTGCTAGGCCTTGGATATGATGATTTTTAAACAGCATTAAGAGGAGGAAGAGGTAGCTTTTGGGAAATGGCACCTCCAGGGTTATTAATTCTAGGCTCTCCTGATTGGTGAGCCTGTGGTCAGGAATGCCATTTTGTGAAGGTGCCCAGGCCATGCTGCTCATTTTACTCTCAGTTCAACTGACTTTTGGGACTGTTCCTCCCTCACCAACTGCCTGCCACCCCCTTCCCAGCTCTCCTTTATGTTTGATCTTTCCCTATTATCACATCAGCTCCTTGAGAATAGAAGTTGTCTTATTTTGTTATATTTGTATCTCCAGTACTTAGCCCATAGTAAGCACTTAAAAATTGCTCTATCAAAAACATGGAAAGACTTACATGAACTGACACCAAGTGAAATGAGCAGAACCAGGAGAACATTGTACACAGTAACAGCAATATTGTTTGATGGTTATCCATGAATGACTTAGATATTCCTAGCAATACAATGATTCAAGACAGTTCCAAAGGACTCATGATGAAAAGTGCTATCCACTTCTAGAGAAAAAAATGATTGAGTCTGAATGAAGATCAAAGCATATTTTTACTTTATTTTTTCATGGGTTTTTTTTCTTGGTCTGTTTTCTTTCACAACCTGACTAATATGGAATTTTATTTTGTATGATTGCACATGTACAACCTAAATCAAATTACTTACCTTCTCAGTGAGGGAAGAATGCAAAGAGGGAGACAACTTGCAACACAAAAATTTATGAAACAAATGTTTAAAATTGCCTTTACATGTAATTGGGAATAAAAAATAATTGCTACATTCTTCACTCTACTAGAACAGCTCTGTAACATGAGTAAAGGTCATAGGTTTTATAGAAAGGTATAAGTTCTCACTCAGATGTGTCTAATTGGTTTTCTATCTCCAATCATAGGTAGGAAGACACTGGAGATTTGCTGGTGAAGTCCAGTATAGACTAGTGAGCACAGCATAGAATATGTAAAGAGTGGGGAGTCATGTGGGAGAAGATCTTGTCTACTTACTCTTAGCAGCAGCTGCTGCTAAGAATAAGTAGAGAAGATCTGAGACAGAGAACTTCCTTCCGAGAATGATATGTTAGAGAATAACTGCTGCAGGAGGAGCCAAGATGGCTGAGTAGAAAGACACACAAACGCAGGCTCTCCCCACCCAGCCCATAAACTACCTGTAGAAAGGGACTCTCAACGAATTTTGGAGCAGCAGAAGTGGAGAACAACAGAGTGGAGGAGATTTTCAGCCCAGGGTGACCTGAAAGGCCCATGGGAAATGTTGCTTGCACCTGACACGGAGCAGAGCCCAGCCCAGCCTTGGCCACACTGCGTGGTATGACGCTGGGAGGAGGACACCTTGGGGGTGGAATCTCCAGTCCCAGTAGCAGCAAATCCCCAGGCCCAGCTGGGGGTCTGCTGATCCCTCAACCCACAGGTGCCAAAGGTCAGTGATGGGACTTTTTTCAGCTGGCCCAGAAGGGAGAAGGACTTGCCCATAACTCAGGCCTCAGGCAGCGGCCACAGAGGCCACATCAGCAGGTGGCATTTCCCATAGCAGCCCCTGTAGCAGCCCTCATCCATTATTAGAGCATAAAAACCCCTGAGGACACTGAGGAGCTGAATATTACCTGAGCCCTGTGTAGAGGCCCTGAGGGAATTGATTTTTATCTCACACTGAATGGCGGCCCTGCCCATCCAGCTTATCTGAAAATCAGCCCCCAGTGCTGACTTGGTGGAACTGGAGACCAGGTGGCTGTGGAGAGGTAACTGCTAAGCTTCTGAGCACAAAAATCTCTTACTGCTTCTAGACCAGTACACACTTGATTGTGCTACCTTGGAGGAACTGAGATCTTACAGATTCCCAGAGTATACCCTACTCTTGACAAAGGACCCAAAAGTCAAGTAACTGGTTGGGAAAATGCGCCAAAAAGGAAAACAATAAGACTATAGAAGGTTA
>CM053769.1:534786852-534800982 GCA_028658325.1 Potorous gilbertii | reverse complement strand
GTGAATAGATATCTTCTCCCATCCTTTCAGATGAGGAAGAACAATGCTTACCATCAGGGAAAGACATAGAAGTCAAGGCTTCTGTACCCCAAACATCCAAAATAAATATTCAGTGGGCTCAGGCCATGTAAAAACTCAAAAAGGATTTTGAAAATCAAGTAAGAGAGGTAGAGGAAAAACTGGGAAGAGAAATGAGAGAGATGCAGGAAAAGCATGAAAAGCGGGAGAAGAGCTGCTGCTTCTAAATGATCAATGACTTAAGCAACATAGCTTCCCTTCAAATGCTCCATATTCCAACCAAATCAGGCAACTCTCTGTTCCCAGACTCAGCCTTCCCTCTCCTGACTTCATCTCTTCTCATAGACTTTCCAATATAAAATGAATGGTGGTAGTGAGCACTCCAGCTTCACTGCTGCCTCTTAAAAACTTCACATTCCTTCAGAGTTTACCACCTCTGATGGAAGTCTTTCTTGATCTTTCATTTAGCAGTTTCTCTCTCCTTTATTTGCCTTGAATTTATTCATCTGTATTCGTGTTATATTTCCCACATTTGCAGATATGACCAAGGTCTTTAACACTGTTAGTTGTAAGGGCTTATGGAAAATTATGTCAAAATTGGGTTGCCCAGAGAAGTTCATCAGTCTTATACATCAATTTCGTGAGGCCATGCTTGCCTGGGTTTTGGATAATGGACAATGCTCTCGTGCCTTCCTAGTCACCAGTGGAGTGAAACAGGGTTGTGTGCTTGCTCCCAATACTTTTTAGCATGATGTTTTCAGCCATGTTGTCAAATGCTTTAAATGAAGATGAACACAGCATGAAGGTCAGCTATGGCACTGATGATAAATTCTTCAATTTGAAAAGGCTACAAGCTAAGATCAAAGTGGAGGGAGTGTTGGTGCATGATTTTCTGTTTGCAGATGATTGTACACTCAGTATAGCCTTTGAAGCTGAGATGCAGCAAAGTATGGATCAATTCTCTGCTGCCTGTGCTAATTTTGGTCTAATAATTAACACCAAGAAAGCACAGGTGCTCCATCAACCACCACCCATCGGTTCCAACAAATGGAGAAGTTGACACACATATTACCAGAGCTAACTCAGTGTTTGGGAGGCTCCAAAGAAAATTTTGGGAGAGAAGAGGTATTAGACTGACTACCAAACTGAAGGTCTACAGAGCTGTTGGGCTGACCTCATTGATGTATGCCTGTGAAACATGGATAGTCTACCAGCACCATGCCAGGAAACTGAATTGCTTCCATTTGAACATTTGTCTTAGGAAGATTCTGAAGAGCCCCTGGCAGGATAAGGTACCAGACACTGAGGTTCTTTCTCGAACTAAACTGTCAAGCATTCAAACTATGCTTCAGAGGGTGTAACTCTCATGGGCTGGCCATGTTGTTCAAATGTAAAATGTATGCTTGCCAAAAAGACTATTTTATGCTTCATATGAAGCAGATGATCACATGGTGGTCAGAAGAAGTGATACAAGGACACTCTCAAGGTCTCTCTCAAGAACTTTGGATTTGATTGTGGGACATGGGAGACACTTGCACAGGACCATTCAGCATGGCATGCCCACATTAGAAAGCGTGTTGTTCTCTATGAGCAACGCAGAATTGAGACAGCAAAAAGGAAACATAGGATGCTCAGATTTGAAGTATCCACCCCAAATGTTCACAGAGACTATCTGTGCTCAAACTGTGATAGAGCATTCCAAGCTTGTACTAGTCTGATCAGTCACAGTTAGACACATTGAAACTTGACTTTATCATGGTGATGTCATTTTGGTCCTCTTTGATATCGAAGAACAACAACCAACCCATATCTCCCAACAGAAGGCAACTGTTGATTTATTTTTGTCTATTTTCATCACCAAACAATGACTTATACATTTGTGCTTAATGAATGTTGAATTGAAAGTAAGGGAGTATGTTTTTAATGTATATGGAGCAAGCTTTCTCGGGGGTCCCTGTCTTATGATCAGGCTGCCTATATTTTCCCCTCAGAGTTCTAGGGGACAGACTAAGGGGATGGAGCAACTCTATTAACTTGAACCCACATTCTGGTGAGTTAGCCACCAGGGACTAGCACCCCATTTAACCCATTTAACTGATTAACATCAATTAGCTTTTACAAAGGGATATTTTCTTTAAAGGGATATCAAGTAGAGAATAATAATCATCTCCCACAAAAAAACAAAGTTTAGGTTGGGGTTTGGAGGAGAGTATCCTCTCTATGTTATACCACCTCAGTCTTTGGAGAGAGTAGCCACAGTCCTAATGAAGGTTTTTGAAAAGGCTGCAAGCTCAGATCAATGATATTGCTCCCATCAGGTTCATATCCAAATGTAGCACCAATGCTGTTTAGGTGTGGGTCCTTGTCTCAGCTATCCTTGGGCTGATTCTCAAAGGTTGATCCTTGGGGCATTGATATTGGGCTGGTTAGAAAATCCAGTATGGACTTGACCACTGAGCTTCTAGATTTCCACACCTTGAGTGGTGAGCTCTTCTGATTTTCCGTATGAATTGTCTCCTTGTGAGGATTTGTGTTCCTTGAAAGCACCTTGTATTTCTCTTTGGATCTCCAGTTCTTAGTAACAGTACTTTGCACACAACAAACTCTTAATGAATGCTTTATTCAGTAAGTCATTCATTTATTTCAAAACTCTATTACACATAGCATGACTCTCCTAAAAGCTGGCTCTCCAGCCTCTTCCGCATGAAGAATTATATCTGTGGTACTTACTCATGTTCTTAGGGACTGGGATTATTTGCCAACACCTTGCCACATATTTCAAATGAAACTGTAATGTGTGTTTTTTTTAAATTTTATTGTGACCCTTATTCTTGGTCTGCCATATGCAACTTTGCTGCAACACCATGTACTATGGATCTGCATGTAAGCTCGGTCTTGATTTACTGTATGTAATTCTAACATGCAATGCTTTATGCTATGCAATTGTATGTGAGCTCACTATTTGGTCTACACCAAGCCTTGTACATACATGCCCAATATAATTTACAAATATTACTTACAATACTTTTTCATGAGAAAAGGAGGTAACAATTTTGGTTAGGGGAAACACCTACTCTTTTCTGTGTGCCAGGTAATGGGCACAGGCTTGTACATTGAGGAACTACCATGAAATAGATTTGATTGTTGGTGTAATAAGGCTTCATTCCCTGTGAGATATTTTTCCTGTAACACAGGGGACTTTTCTTGTAATAAGAAGATAGAGGAGGGGAAAGCAAAAACCCATTGAATTAATAAATAAAACCAGGAGCTTGTTAAATTTTTTTCAAACCAATAAAATAGATAAAGTCTTAGCTAATTTGATTAAAATAAGAAAGAGGAAAACCAAATTACCAGGAACAAAAATGAGAAAGGAGAATTCACAACAAATGAAGAAGATTTAAAGGATATTATTTGCCTAACAACATGCCAACAAAATCGGTAACTTAAATGAAATAAGTTAATATTTACAAAAATGTGAAATACTCAAATTAACAATAAAAAATAGAGAATTTAAACAACCTTTTTTTCAGAGGATGAAACAAAACTAAATTGGATTTATATGAAGGATACAGTTTGTATAGTACTAGGAAAACTATCAATTAAATTAGCCATATTAGTAACAAAATAAAAATCATATCATTTGATGTCAGTAGACGTGGAAAAAGCTTTTGGTAAAATACAACCACCATTTTTGGCTTTTTTAGTAGACAGCATAGGAATAAGTGGAATTTTCATTAAAATAATAAGTAGTATACAGGTAGATAGATACCAAAGACAACCATTATTTATAACAGAAATAAACTGAAATCCAAACATATATGTTCATTATCACCACTTTTATTTGACATAGTACTAGAAATGATGGCTACAACAATAACTATAACACAGAACTAAGGGAAGGACTATAGGTAAAGAAGAAAGAAATGTATTGTTTTTTACAGAGGCTATGATGGTACACTTAGCTCCAAAGAAGAAACTGAAATTAATTGACTCAGTATTTTTTAGCAAACTTGCAAAATATGAATCTACAAAATCTCTGCATTTCTATAGAATACCAATCAAATCCTGCAAGAAAAGATTAAAAAAGAAACTCCTTTTAAAATTGTTACAGAATGTATAAAAACTTGGGAATATATCTACATATACCAAAATATACATAAGAACTGTATGAATAGAACTACAAATAACTGTTTCCAGAAAAAAGACCGAGCTGAATAATTAGAAAAATATTAATTGCCAATGGGTAGGTTGAGCCAAAATGACAAAAACAATATTACTATCTAAATTAACTTACTTAGTCAATACCAAAGATTTCTTTATAGTACTCGAAAAAAAATAATGAAATTCATATAGAAGGGAAAAAGTTCAAGAATTTCAAGAGAAATAATGAAAAGAAAGGAAAACAAAGGGGGACTAGCATTGCAGATCTCAAACTATATTTACACAAAGCAGTTATTATTAAAATCATTTGTTACTGGTTAAGAACTAGAAAGATCAATCAGTGGAACAGATAAGGTACCAACATACAGAGGCAACTGTATCATTAATATCCTAGTATTAGATAAACACAAAGTCCCCAGCTACTGGCATGAAGACTCACTATTTGACAAAAATCTACTAGGAAAATTGGATTAGCAATACTGAAGAAATTCAATTTAGACCAAAACCTCAATCTCATACAAAGATCCAAATGGATACATAAAGGACTTACATATAAAATGTCACATTGTAAACATTAGAAAAATCTTTTTTAAAAAATTACTTATAAGTTCTATGGATAAGAAAAAGGTATATGACCAAACCAGGAATAATGACGATCATAGAAAATAAAATGGATCATTTTGATCATATAAAATTTTAAAGGTTTTGCTCTGACAAATCTGATAAAGCTAAGATTAAAAGGAAAACAATAACTAGAGGGGAATATTTTTGCAGTAAATTTCTCTGATAAGGATCTCATTTCCATGATACAACAGAATGATAGTGGATTTAGGGTGTAGAGAGATAGATAGATAGATGTGTGTTTTTATACACACATATGCACATATATGTGTATACACATATATACATATGTGTATATATATGTATAAATGCATATACAGACATATATGTATGCCTGCAAGATGTGTAGAGAGATAGATAGATGTGTGTTTTTATACACACATATGCACATATATGTGTATACACATATATACATATGTGTATATATATGTATAAATGCATATACAGACATATATAGCTTTGGGGGTATTTGTTTTGCTTGACTATATTTGTTACAAGAAATTTGTGAGGGAGTTTCTTTTCTTTTTTCATGGAGGTAGGGATGAAGGGGAGAAAATAAATAAATTTATGTGTGTGTTTTTTTAAACAGGTTGGGGGAGTGATACAGATATGAAATACTGCATACACTTTTAGACAAGGTAGTTCTTAGTTTTACTTCTCTGTTTTGAATTGCTACTATAGCTCTCACAAAGTGGGAATAATCTGTGAATGTATAAAATATAAAAACAAAAAGTATCAATAAGACTGACAGTAACCCCAGAAAAGCCACATGGGAGAAGATGGTCATGGCGTCACTCAGTACAAGGGTTAATCTGCAAGTTAACTGCTGAGAACAAAGTGCTAAGGAGAGCTGAGAGGATTTCCTGTTGTGACTGAGTTTGAGATCAGTGAACACACTTGGTAGGAGATTCCAATAGTATTTGAATAAGTCTTCCAAACCTTTGGTTAGGGTTAGAGACTTGTTCTGTGCTCCCAACATCAAAGCAAGAGTCTCAAAGGATATTGTTTTCTCAAATGCTAGTCACTCATGATTGAAACCTTTTTCTGAGTATATGTGTTGAGATTGTTTCCCCTCATTTTTATTCATTTTTAAAATCCTTATTAGATGTTTTGCTTTTTAAATGTATATTCTCTTGTCTGGTTTGCTAAAATGGTGCAAATGAAGTTTAAATGAAATTCCCAGACACATAGGAAAGGGTTTGGAAACGAATAAGGAACACAGCCAAGTGGCCCCACTGAACCCAGTTATATGCATGGCTTTTAGATATCACACTTTTACAAACAGACCTTGCAGGGCATATTTCATCCCTGACCAAGAGCCATGCTCTGAAACCCAAATAATGTTCTAAGACACCATTTCCTAAACCGGCTGTTCATCTTAAAGGTCATGTTATTTTGCTTTGATTGCTACCATTGGGATTAATGGCATACCTCAATAAGGATTTTTTCTGGAATGTGGCAATCTGCCAAGTCTGGCAGGTAATTCTTTAATCCTTGACATTTTTCAAGGTGATGATTTCCAGGACTCCAACTCTACCTCTCCCCAAACCCAAAACAAGTCTACAGCTGGAACTTTTGGACCTTACTCTTTTCCTGGAAGATGAGGCCCACCCTTTGAGTATCTTTCTGAAACAACAAAATTCTAGAAAACAACAGGAGTTCCTTCATTAGTTAAGTCCAAACATTTCAATATTGTGGACCATGTCAACATGTTAAATCTGTGACTGTTCCCACTCTTTGTTCACACGCAGGCTGTTATATTTGACTTTTTATATTGATGTAATTACAACTAACTAGCCAAAAAATCACTGGCAGTCAATTACTCAAGCCTGTCTTAGAAACTCTGCGTTTAATTACTGTTCTTTCTAGGGCAAAATTCCCCCCAGGTACTCATCACCAATTGTCAACATTCCTTCTGCCTGCAAGATGAGTCCTTCCAGTCTAAGCTCCAACCCCACCTTCTGCAAGATGCCTTTCCCAGTCCCTCCTATCTCTAGTGCCTTCCCTCTGATATCACTTCCCACTGACTCTGTATATACCTTGAATACATAAAGTTGTTTGTATGGTATCTCTCCTGTCAGCTCCTTGAGGGCAGAGAATGTGCTTTCGCTTTTCTTTGTATCCTACACACTGAGCATAGTGCTTGATATATAGTAAGTGCTTAATAAATACTTATTGACCAATGGCACTTACTCCATCTTTCACCAATTTGATGCCCCCACATATTGTTGCTGACAATATGGTCAGCCCAATGCTGAATGGGTCTGGGACTCGAACTAAGGTCCCCTGAGTGAATGTTTTCTTCACTCAAATCCACTGCCTTCAACTGTAGGTTGTCTCTACTGACTGCTAGTTTCACCATCCCTCCACACTGTCAGATAAAGGGGAAAGGGAGAGAGGAAAGAGGTATCTGTTAAGTACTTACTATGCGCCAAGCACTTTACAAAAATTATTTCATTTGATTTTCACAACTTATTATCCCCAGTTTGCTGCTGAGAAAATCAGGGCAGACAAAAGCCCAAAGTCATACAGTCAATATCTGAGGTCATATTTGCACTCAGGTCTTCATGATATCAAATTCAGTGTGTACCTAGCAAGAAAGTTATGATGTGGATATCACACAAGCTAGGTCTTTGGAGAGGAGATTGAGGAAATTGTCTTTGGGTCCTTTTTCTTCTTATTAAACCTCACCCTTCACACTGTTTGGAAAGTCACCACATTTTGTATACATAGTCTTCTTATGGTAGTATATGGTCCTTCCGGAATTGATTTCAAGGGCTCTCATCCTTTCTCTTAGACAATGATACATCAGTTCCAAGACATTCCAAAAAGTAGTTATTCAAATGACTCTTGTCACCCTAAAACTCTTTTGAATATCAACAAATCAGGTAGTTCTTTTAGCCTAAATTATTAACTGGATGATCTACTTCATGTTTCCATTTTACTTGAAAGAAGCCTGATACAGTGCACAGAATGAAGATATAATTTGGACTAGTGGATCTGGAGTCAGAAGACATGATTTTTAGTTATAGATTAGCTTCTTTTGAACCATGGGATGCTAGACAAATCACTTAGCTTTTCTGAAGTCTTGATTTCCTCATCTGTAAAATGGGGAATAATACTTGTCCCTACTATCCACCTCACAGAATTATTGTGAGAAACAGTTTACCTAGTGCATTTCTCACAATAATATGATAGATGGATGACTGAAAGATAGACTCTTTATATGTGTATATATACATAGATGTGCATCCATATACACATACACAGGTGGAACAGTGGATGGAATATTGTGCTTGGAGTCAGGAAGACCTGAATTCAAATCTTACCTCAAACATTTACTAGCTGTGTGATCCTGGGCAAGTCATTAAAATTTTGTCTTCCTCAGTTTACTCATGTATAAAATGGAGATAATACTATCACCTACTTCCTAGGATTGTTGTCATGATTAAATAAGATAATATTTGTAAAGTATTTTGCAAATCTTAAAGTGTGGTATGAATGTTATTTTTATTACTTGTCTATGTATATGTTTTATACATAATATGTATGTATACATACATATTATGAGATCTGCACAAGGTTAAGAGTGCCAAGTAAGACAGATGCAATTCATCAGGAGAAGAAGCACTGGACAGGTCCAGTAGCAAGGATCAGAAGACCACCCAACTTACAGTCTGGATTCCACAAAGACCACAAATGGTGAACTGAAAGGCCAGAATTTGTGGGATGAATTTCAAAGGCTGAGTTGTTCAAACAGAAAAGTAATCAACAATCACAAGATCTCAGTTCTAGTTTTCAATTAATCAGCATGAGTAATAAAGAATGCAAATGATTTCTTATTATGGTAGTAGCCTAATAAATGCTTGCTGAATTGATGCTTTGAACTCTGTACTAGGTTGAAGAAAGGAAGTCATTTCACGTGGTTAAATTTGGCATTCAAGACTGTCCACTGACAATCTCTCCTTCTGGTAAGAAGAACCATCAGTTATTAAGCACCTGTTTATGTGCCAAACACTGAGCTAAATGCTGAAGGATACAGAGGCAAAAAATGTCCCCAGCTCCCAAGGAGTTCACAGTCAAAGAAGGACAAAACATGTAAATAACCAACCAGTGATGAAGCATGCTACCTACTTCCTGACAATGAAGTGATAAACTCCAAGTACAGAATGAGACAGATATTTTCAGATATGGCCAGTGTGTAAATTTGTTTTGCCTAATTATACTGATTCATTACAGAGAAAATTAAAATTGTGCTGTATTATTTAATAACCAATATTACCTTGTAATCCTTCCTCTTCCTTGCTCTCAAGGGCAGGCAGTTCTGAAGGACAGGCAGAGTAACTGGATCACTCCCAGTCTCCTTAACCAAACTGGATGGGGCCCTTTTCAACAACCCCTTAAACAGAGAACCAGCTTGATCAAGTTTTCCTTAGGGGAAGTCCCCAGGTCTTGCTTTCTAATAGAAGTTGGGAGAGACTTGGTCTTCAATGGGGAAGCCAAATCAGGGGAAAATTTGATTGAAATCGTCTTTGTTTTTCTAAAGGCAGCTGGGTCTCCTGAAGCAACTATCATTCCTTACATGTCAGAGAGGCATGTGATCATCCACACCTGAAGGTCAACCAACCTACCCAATCAGGGCTGCCTTAGTTTTTCCAGGGAAGGTCCAAATGATGCACTGTCAGATCAATAAGAAGGAAGACATATCTATGTTTAAAAGGCCCCGTCAGTCCT
Source organism: Potorous gilbertii (assembly GCA_028658325.1). NCBI lineage: Eukaryota > Metazoa > Chordata > Mammalia > Diprotodontia > Potoroidae > Potorous > Potorous gilbertii. Next base: position 534,791,448 of record CM053769.1, on the reverse strand, counting down.
CACTTTATGTCTTCTGGCACAAATGGAGACTATCCATTGACCCTTTTGTTATCAAGCTGCATGCCCCTATTAATAAATGATATCTCACTCAGAGAATTGCCTCAGCTTACCTATTTATTAAATTAACTCAAATTTATTACTAAGGTTTTGTTTCTCTCTTTTGCAATTGGTGAGAGGATTTAGGGGAAAGGAGGTCTAGGAAGATTATTGTCAAAAGAGAAAATAATTGAAAAAGATAAAGAAGAAAAGAGAAAGTCATAAATGTATTTTTTTAAAATGAAAGAATAAAACACAGTGGTGAGAAGGAAAGACATCCAAGGAGGATAGCTTTGAAAGTAACAGTTTGAATTTATCATATGCTTTTATTTTTTAAAGGAAGATGTACTTAGAGACTTGTAGTTTCATAAGCAATCACCTTTTTTTCATGTTCTATTCTGTAAATAGAAAGGCTGATTTTTTTGGTGTTTGTTAAATACAGACTAAAAACTAATATTTAAAAAAAAATCTAGATGAGCTGTATCACCCTAAGAACACTTGCTAATAAACACAGAAGGACAACAAATCCACATGAAATGCAATGAGTTGATCTGTTGGCACCTTGAGGATGACCTCTTCTCAGTAGCTATGCTAGTTGAAGTCACCCAGTCTGTTCTTTACTAACTTAGTAACTGATATACCCTCTGATTTAAAAGGCAGTGTCACTTACGATGAACTTGGTAAAGTCACTGGACCCAAAATAAAGCGTTCAGAAAGAATTCATGCTAGAGATGGCACAGTTTGAAAGGCACTCTGGGATCAGTTTTCAAAATCTTCGAAGGAGGAATGTCTTCAAAGGAAGAGAAAAGATCCTGAATGGTGAAGAAGAAGAAAGAAGGAAAAGAAGGAGGAAAAGGAGAAAGACTACATCATTAGCTATGAAGCTATAAGCTTACAAGAATTATGAAGCCTTTCCCCACATCAGTGAATCAACAAACACCTACTATGTACCAGACCTTGTGCTAGATAATGTATTTACAAAAAGAAGCAAAAGACAATCCCTACCCTCAAGGAACTTACAATCTAATGCATACTCACATATCAAGGATACTCAATGAAAGCATGACAAGGGAATGAACTGACTTTCTTATATGGTCTTCTACAGTAGACCTCATCTTTATGGAGGCACAACTGACATGGGGTGGACAATGTAAGTTTTATATGCTTAGTGTTCATTAATGTGTTTTTAAGGCTCATCTCAAAGAAGAGAAGCCCTAAAACAAGGAGTACAAGACTATGGCAGATAGAATTATGAAGATGGCTTTATACAATGGCTGATTGAACATCATGTCACTAACTCTCCTTGGGCCTCAGCTCTCTCATTTCTAAACTGAGAGGCTGGTCTAGCTGGCCTCCAAAATCTCATCTAGATCTAACTGTATGATCCCATGATCTTATGTCCTGTGGCAAAGTCCAAACAAATGATTCCTTCTGATGGTGAAGTTCAATCAATCAGTAAGCATTTATTAAGCACTTATAAGGTGAAAACTTTCCCCAGCATAATGGTTGGATGAGGATAACTTGTCCCAACACCCATGAAGGTGGCTGAAGCAGGAATTCGGGAGTGATTAGAGCTTGATTAGGCATCAAAGATGTCAAGATCATCCACTGCATCCAGGGCTATTGCCAGTCTTCCTGACTTTTGTCACAGGACTTCAACGACTCAAGAAGAGAGAATGTGGTCAATGACTTTGCAAAACTCTGCCTCACTTAAATCCAATTCATGCACAAGTCAAGACATCACCCATGATGTCACTGGTCCTCTTTGAAAACTAAGGACAAATAACAACAATGTTCTAGGCACGGTGTTGGCATCAGGGATGCAAAAACAAAATTAATCAGTCCTCTTCAAAGAGCTTACTTTCTAACAGGAGAGGAGAGAGAAAATATATACACATGTCTAAGTATAAACAAAATTAATTCAGATAATTAGTAGGGTAATTAGGAGGGAGGGAGAGGAATCAGCAGCCTCCTCAGTAAAATCCACAGAAACTTGAAAGATATTGCGTTATCTATCCACAATGAGAAAAAAAGTCAATGAAAAGATGCACACTTCTTTAATTATGAAGTACAGTAGAGACCATTGAGTTGGTTCATTCCACATGTTTATCTTTAACAGCTCTCAAATGGGCAATGAAATGGTCCCTGATAAAAGCAGAAGGTGGTTGAACTGGATTGCTTTGGAGCAACTGTGCAGGGCTTTCAATCATCTCAAACTATTCCCAATCATGAAAAGTCTATCTTTCAGGCTAGTATTTACCTGGTGATGTGATAGGGCTGGGAATTAGGAAACACAGTGGTCCAAGAAGAATCAGAATTATAAGTAATGCAGAGAGCATTGGAAAGATGTGTGAGGGGCAGACACAGGTTATAGTTTACTGATAATGGCTTTCATTCATTTAAGAAACAGCAACAAAAAACATTATTGAGGCTGTACTTGACCACAAAAGAAAATAGGCCAGTCATGGACTGAGAATGAAAAGAAACAAAGATGGATAGACTGAGTTGCACACTAGTGATCCTGATAAGAGACTAGAAAAAGAATGGAGGAAGGTCTGTAAATTCAATCTTCTAAGGAGAATTTCTGGGAAGAAATGGACAAAATGTGCATGAAATTAGAACATGTGGAAGATTTGTAATGTGCATCTGTGAAGGGAAAGACTGCACCATTAATAAAAATAGATCCAGCAAAGTACAATACATATATATGCTACATACTTATAAATGTGCTATGTACATTTATTTTTGCTTTGTGAACATATGATTAAACACAGATCATTGATTTGGAGCTAAAGAGGCCTTAAGGATTATCTAGTCCAACCCTTTTATTTTACAAGTGAAGAAAATTAGTTCCAGAGACTTTGTGGCCAAGGAAAGTGAACAAGGAGACTTCAAACTCAAGTTCCCTGGCTCCAAATCCAGTGCTCTTTATATTGAGCTACATATATGCACATACTTTGCATAGAGATTTTCCATATAAGTATACACATATTCTGTAGACATAAATACACCACACACATATTCATGCACTTGCAAACACCACAGAAAACAATTCCTTAAATTGAAAGGAACAGCAGTAGCATCTGAATACATTCTTAAGCTTCACAGTGCCTCATAAACATTGAATGGTTTGCATGATTTTAGCCCAAGTTAGCATATATTTCAGGACCTGGGGCTTTTTTATCATGTTGGTGCATAAATGACCCCATCTGTGTAACCCTGGACAAGTCACATAACTGCTTTCAGCCTCAGTTTCCCCATCTGTGAAATGAGGATAATAAAAAATTGGACCATTTAATCCATTCTGCTATCCATTTCCATTTTATGGGTGAGTTTATTCCATTTACATTCAAAGTTATAATTACTAGTTGTGTATTTCCCTCCATCCTATTTTTCCTCATTGTTTATCCTTCTATCCCTCTCTTTTTTTTCTATCCCTTCTCAGATGTCTCACTTACTTCTGATTACTGACTCCCTAATCTACACCCCTTCTAAGAATCCTCCCTTATCCCACCCCTCTAGAATCCTCCTATTTCTTGATCTGCATACCCTTCTGAGTCCCTCCCTTATCCTGTCCCCCGGCCCTCCCATTCCTAAGTCAAGAAGACTTTCATACCTTTCAAGATGTACGTTATTCCCTCTTCAGCACAGTTCTGATAAGAATAAGGTTCCAGCGCTGCCCTCCCCTGTAACAGTTCTTCCATTCACACCTTTATTGTAGGAGATAATTTGCTCCATTTTGCTTCAATGCTCCAAATCTCCCTCTACCCAGTTTTATTTTTGTCTCATTCCATTGTAGTCAACTTAATCCCAAGCTTTCTATCTATGAATACTCTTTTAAACTAGTAATAATAACATCCTTGAGAAAGACTCACCTATGCTAGGTCCGAACCCACAGCCCATAGATTTCCTGTAAAAAGAACTCCTGACAAATCCTGGAACAGTGGAAGCCGTGCAGCAACACAGTGAAGGAGATTTCCGTTGCAGAGAGCCCTGAAAAACCGACCGCAAAGGTACCCCAGACAGGAGCGGAGTCCTCCCCTCCCCCGGCCCCGGCCACGCGGCACTGAGAGGAGCTAGCAGAGCCCAGCAGGCGTCAGGGACCTAAATCTCCCGCAGCTGAGAAGGTCCCTCCACCCACAGACGCACAGGTCAGTGAGAGAGACGGGCTGAGAAGGGAGCGGGGGAATCTCTGGGACTCGGACCCCCTGGGAAGCGGCCGCTGCGGCAGAGGCTGAGGCAGCTCGGCCAAAGGCAGAGGTAGCTCAGCCAGACACTCCCAGAGCGGGCTGGAGCTCCACCCCAGCTCCATTACAAAAGATCTCTGTATAACCCCCGTGAGGGAACTGAGCCTGAGAGGCAGCCCTGCCCCCACCAGAGAACCTGATTTAATCTTATCCTGAATAGCAGCCAGGCCTGCTGCCAAAAGCCCTGAGGCTGGGGAGCAGCATTTGAATCTCAGACCCCAAGCACTAGTTCGGGCAGACCTAGGCTGGGGTGGAGAGCACTCTCATAAGTCAAGTAACTGGCTGGGACAATGCCGAGAAAAGGGAAAAAAAC
>CM053769.1:534730519-534786352 GCA_028658325.1 Potorous gilbertii | reverse complement strand
GTGTTCTGTAAATACAAGAAATCATTCTAACAATTTATCCAGGAGGCCATTTCATCTGACGTCCTCCGAGGACATGCAGATGGATATGATAGACAGACTGCCCCCCATCTGCACCTTCGTTGATCACCATTCGATAACCTCTCTTCAGACCCAGGTCAGCTGCACATTTCTTGCCAACAATCATTAAGTGCCCAAGAAGACTTTCATCATCTTCCTCTGCAGCAGAAATCTGGGTAATGGGTTTCTTAGGTATCACCAGGAAATGAGTTGGGGCTTGTGGGCTAACATCATGGAAAGCAAGACACCGGTCATCCTCAAAAATGATTTTGGCCGGGATTTCCTTGCGAATGATCTTCCCAAAGATGGTGTCTCCCCCGGGCTGGGCCGTCTGAGCTTTGCTGATCTCGTCTGCCATAGCGGCGGCTCCCGCCACCTCCGCTGCCGCAGCCACAACGGTACTCCACAGTTTCTTCTTTCTTGTGGTTTCTGTCACTGGTTCTAATTCTTCTTTACAACATGACTAATGTGAAAATAGGTTAAATGTGAATATATATGTATAGTCTATATAAAATTACATCTCGCCTTGCAGTGAGGAGAGGGGAGAGATGGGGGGAAAAATTTGGAACTCAAAATCTTATGGAAGTGAGTGCTGAAAACTAAAAAGAAAATAATTTTAAAAAAAGAAAGCATTTACTTATTAAGTATTTACTATGTGCCACTGTGTTAAGTGCTAAGGGATAGAAATATAGGCAAAAAGAAAGATAGTCTCTAGCATAAAAGAACTGACATAAGAGAAGACACAAATAAGGAAGCTGAAAACCAGGAGTTAAGGAAGGAGTGAATGTACTAAGCATGGGGCCATAATTTTGAAGGTCAGGGAAGGTCAATTACGGGACCAGGAGGAGACTGAAGGGCCAGCCCAAGTAGGTCTGAGCCCTGTCACAAAATGGAGGCTCCAGGATGAATTCACCAATGGAAGAGGCAAGATGGAAAGATACACCATGGTGAGTGGTTAATGGGGGTGATAGGCTGTCCAGGAGGGCCAAGAGGGAGGGGAATTTCAGGATGAACTAATGGTAGAGGGGCATTGTTTTGAAGTCCGGAAGAAAATGGAAATGGAAAAGGTAATAAGAATTGTTTCAGACATATTGAGTTAGAGATGCCTATTGGACATCTAGTTTGATACATCCAATAGAAAGTTAATGATGCATGATTGGAGCTTAGGAGAGATTAGGGAATGAGATATTTAGAATTGGTAGTCATCTGCATAGAGATGGTAATTAAATTCATGGTTGCTGATGAAGTCACCAAATAAAAAATAAATATAAAGAGACAGGAATCCAAGATAGAGCTTTGTTGTACCTCTCCCAATTCTGGGATTATAGTATGGATGATGATGATGATTCAGCAAAGAAACCCGAGTATTGGGTAACCCAAATGCTCTGTGCCTGGATAAGGAACTCTATGAAAATAGAGATTATGTATTATTAATCTTGATATCTCCCACTGTACTGAGCTGAGTATTGAGAAATTGATAGGCTGCAATTTGACTTTATTTTATAGGAAGGCCAGGTGAATCAAAAGACTTAGTCTTGACCTGGGCTTCACCACTTACTACAGGTATGGTCTTAGATAAGTCACTTAACCTCTACGGGTCTCGGTTACCTCAATTCTCAAATTAAGAGGTCAGACTAGATGACACCTAGTTCCCTCCTCATTCTAGAGCTGGCATTTTAGGAGTCTATAAACTATACTGCCTCATGCTAGAACAACAGAAGACAGACCAGAAGGGGTCCCTAACCTGCTGTTTAGGTGTCCTTCAGAACCTCCTAAGTAAGGGAGGTTGGAGGTGGTATTTCTAGCTCTAGATTATGCCCCAGGGGCAAGGAACAGTCTGATGACAAAAAGGACTGAACTAAGTCCTTCAACATGGAGACAGTCATGGTTGCACATAGATTATGCCCATAGGTCAACCTGCATAGAGTTGTGAGTATCCCTAGCAAAGTGAAATGTGTACTTTTAAGGGATCTCATTTCCGACATTTTCAATTCATGAAACCCTTGGGCTCCAAATTTCCTGGGTTGCCATAGCCCTGGGCCAATCCTGCCTCAACATCCCTATCCTCTAGAAATTGTCACAGGACATTGGAAGGGTAGGTGAGCTTGAGCAGTCCTGATACAGAGAGAATACATTATTCGATTAGCTAATAGGGGAACCTCTGGTCCTTTTGAGGAGTTCCCCACATACACAATTAGAAGGGAATAAAGGGTATGGAACTTTTTCTAATGGGCTCTTCTTATGAGGCAGCTAGATGGTATGTGGAGGTGCTAGACTTGGAGTCAGGAAAACCTCCGTTTGAATTCTTTCTCAAACACTTATCTAGCTGGGTGACCCTGGATGCTTAGTCATTTATTTAGCTTCTGTCTGCCTCAGTTTCCTTATTTGGAAAATGTGGATAACAGTATTACCCTCCTCACATTGTTGTTATAAGCATTAAAATTAGATAATACATGTAAAGAGCTTTGTATACCTTAAAGTGGGGGTTCTTAACCTGGGATAATGAACTTTTTAAAGAAATTATTATAATTGGTTTCCTTTTTAATGTATTTTATGCGTTTAAAAACATTCTGAAAAGGGACCCATAGACTTCACCAAACTGCCAAAGGTCTATGACCCAAAGTTAAGAAGCCCTACTTTAACGTGTCATACAATATTATTAACTGTACTCCCCAGTCCCTTGCAGAGATGATACAAGCAATCCTTCCTATTGATTGCCAGTAACTGGAGGACCATGGTTCTCTCGTAGCTAACAAGGTACCAGTTTGGGGGAAGAGGGAGGGAGACAGAAATAATGCACTTTTTCACAATCTGGTTCCAAAAATACTAATAAATTGCCTTAAAGGAGTCTTTGCAACCGGCGGCCTGCAGACCTAACAAATCATGTCTCCTAGCCTTCATCAAAGCCAGACCCTGAGCCCCAGCCCAGCAGCTGCTCTGACTAGCTAACCAGCCCCGAGCTGGAAGACCGGAGCTGTCTCCAGACAGCTTGCTGAAGGCCCCCCGGATGTTGCCCCTTCCAGACACCCTCCTTGGCTTCTCCCCGTCCCCGTGGGAGCCAGCGGTGGAATCGTCCTGGAAGCCGACCCGTAAGATCGATGGGTTTCTGCCTCCGCAGGCTTTGGCAGGAGAGAGCGCCGGTGCTACAGAGTGCCCTGTGGCCAGCCGCCGGCTCACCACGGAGTGTGCACGTTCGATTACAGTCCATGCCGGCCTTCCAAGCTAATGCTTAAATGGGAAAAGACATTTCAAATGAACTCACGTTGGACTGGAGGCTTAGGGGCACAACTGTTGCCATGGGAAATAGCGAAGGAGAAGGGAAGAAAAGGCATGATACCCCTGTCTCAGTGTTTCATGCAGATTGGGAAGAAACAAAGAAATGAAACGAAAACAGCCGGATTTTTCAACCTCTGTTTCCAGATGCGCCTGAAACTTGCACGCAAAGGAGTGGCACTCAGTTTCCTCCTCTGTCAAACTAGGCAACTGGATTTGATAGTTTCTAAGTCCCTTCCATCTCTGCCATGCCATGCCATTGTATGTGATACACAGTTATTTTCTTCCCATCCCTGTGGAGAGCAGGTACGGCCAGCTGTAATGCCTCTTACCAGACAGCTGTGAAATATGATAGTTCTGTTTCTTGGTTATGGCAGTAGCTACAGTTCAACGTTACTCTCCCTTCTAACCTCCCACTCCCTAGCCCCTGCCAGATTTACAAGGTAATGAATGATTTTAGTGCTTGCAATCTCTTCTCCTTCAGGAGATCTAAATTGATTGCTGAAATCCCATTTTTAAAAAAATAAACTTTGAGATGAATACAAGAGGCTCTATTTGCCTGGCCATAGGTATCTCTCCCTCCTCCTTCGGGGCCAGAACTGCTGCAACATCCTCCAGCCAATTGCAGGGCCAGAGGCGTAGAGACAGTGGCACTAATGGGAAAGCTGGTCTGGGGACTGGGAAACAGGAGAGATGTGAAGTGCATATTATTCCAGCTTACTCAGCCTAATGAGACAGAAATCTGAGGGTGTGCTTGCTTCTTCCTAGGTCAGAGACAATCTCGCTCAGGTTGCTCTACAAATACCAAGTGAGGCATAGAATTATTGGTTACTGGGTAGTTTGGTTCTATCAGCTGAGAGCTTGAAGTGCATCGGGCATCAGAGGTAGAAGTGTACTTTGGCTGAATTATCCGGATGATCAGCTCAGTTCTCCACTTGGCTCTCAGTGTCTCAAAACCGTCAGAGTGACACTGGGCCAGTGACGATCAGGCTTCCTGCAATCATATGCACTGTTTTACTTCCTGACAAAACTTGTTAGTGTTAGAGGGGAAGCAATAATCTTACTTACCTCAGACATAATGTACTCACGTGCATTAAATGCATATACCATGCATACTCCAGGACCCCTGTTTATATCAGGTACTAAATTCATGTATGAATGAAGGAAAATAAAAATCACTAGATTTAGCCACAAATCACTGAACCACTCTGTTTCTAGGATAAAATGTTCTCACATGCACTAGGATTTTTAACTTCTCAAGCAAGGACATGTCTTCTCATTTATTTGCACATCCATCCATAGTACCAACATGGTCCCAGCCATACATTAGGTTCTCAATGAATACTTACTATATAGATTCTACCCAGTAGAATCTTGAAGCTAGAAAAGACTTAATGATCTCCCTATGGCCTACCAATAAATCCTTAGCAAGGAAACTCCCATGATCTCATTCATAATATACAGATTAAGTGAATGTGAGAGTGAGAAGTGACCTTAGATATCAACTAGAACAGCTGTTTTCCAGATTAGGGAACTGAGAGCTTGAGAAGCGACACAACTTCCCTGATGATCACACAACCAATTGGATCTAGAATCCAAAGTCCCAGTTCGGGACTTTTCCCCTACAACAGTGAAAGCTTTCTAAATACTGACAACAGATGAATGACAATGAACCTGAAAGATAATGAAAAGTCAAGGCTGTAACCCTGAAGTTCAAGGCGACATTATTCACAAAGGATGGGATCAAATGTACTGAGTTTGAGCTGTGGAAGATATCTCTACTTATGACTCTATAGAACCCAGGAATCAGACAGAAAAGAGGATAATTGTTCTTGATAGGGACACAGGAGAGACATGAGGAGTATGGTTTGCTACCATGCAAATATACATGCAGCTGTATGTAACTGAGGTTCACTTATTTCTGGACTCATTTTCTCTTCTACAACATGGCAGGTTGTTGGACTGGTTGATCTAAATTGCTCTCTCTGAAGTTACTACAGGTATACCTTGTTTGCACTTTACTGAACTTCGTAGATATTGTGTTTCGTTTTATAAATTGAAGGTTTGTGACAACTCTATTTTGAGCAAGTCTATCGGTGCTATTACTCCAACAGCATGTACTCACATTGTTTCTCTGGGTCACATTTTGGTATTTCTTGCAATATCTTAAGCTTTTATGTTATTAGTATTATACCTATTATGGTAATCAGTGATCTTTGATATTACTATTGTAATTGTTTAGGGATGTCATGAACCATGCCCATATAAGACGGTGAATTTAATCAATAAATGTTATACATGTTCTGACGGCTCTACTTACCGGCTCTTCCCATCTCTTCAGGCCTCCCTATTCCCTGAGACATAACAACATTGAAGCTAGATCAGTTAATAACCCTATGATGGCCTTTAAGTATTGGAATGAAAGGAAGAGTGGATTTATACCACAAATTTCATTGTTGTCTTATTTTAAGAAATTGCCACAGTCACCCCAACCTTCAGCAACCACCACTCTGATTAGTCAACAGCCATCAACATCAACACAAGACCCTCCAGCAGCAAAAAGATTATAACTTGTTGAAGGCTCAGATGGTGGTTAGCTTTGTTTTTATCAATAAGGTATTTTTTAATTAAAGTAGGTACATTGTTTTATACATAATATTATATGCCTGTAATCATCTCTTAATTGCCAAATCTGAGGGCCTTTTCTCAATCCTCACCCTTCGTAAGCCCTCTGCTACCTTGGCACTGTCAATTATCCTCTTTTCCTAGGTTTTCATGGCATTAATCTCTCCTGGTTTTCCTCCTTCCTGCTCCTTCTATGTCTCTTTCACTAGATCTCTTCATTCAGGTCAAGTGTTTTCACTGACTCTCCCCAAACTTGGAACACTTATTGTCCACCTCCTCTCATCCCTACCTTCTTTCAAGTCTCAACTAAAGTCCTATCTTCTAAAAGAAGCCTTCCTAACTTCCCATAATCTTGGTGCCTCCCCTCTGAGATCATACCCAGTTTATTCTATATATGTCTTGTTTGTATCGAGTAATTTACATGTTGAGAGGAGGGATTGTTTTTTGTCTTTCTTTGTTGCTATCAACATTTATATAGCACTTACTGTGTGCCAGGCACTGTATTAAGTACTTCAGTACTCATTTATTCCTTCCTTTAACTCTGGGGGGGAACGTACTATTATGATTCCCATTTTACAGATGAGAAAACTGAACAGAGTTTAGTTAAATGGGTTGCCTGGAGTCACACAATTAGTAATTGTCCGAAGCTGGATTTGAACTCAGACCCAGCACTCTCCACTGTGCCACCTAATTGTCCCCCCACCCCTAGTGTTTAGCACCATGACTGGCACATAGTAGGTAGTTAATAAATGCTGCTTGACTAACTGAATTCTAACTCTAAGCCTATGATCTTAAAGTCTTATTATCCTAATCTGCCTATTGACTTTGGACTTAAAATCAGGAAATCTGGGTTTGAACCCAGACTCTGTCACTTATTAGCTATGATTTAACCTCTGTTTGCCTCAGTTTTCTCATCTGTAAAATGGAAATGATACTACTGTGTATTTCATAAGCAAAAATATTTTAAGGAAAAGACTTGGTAAATCATAAAATGCCTTCCACATATCAACTATTATTCCCATTCTTCAAGGTCTTACTCAAATACCAACTTCTTCCTAAGTCTTCTGATCCTTTAGTTGGAATTAATTTCTCCCTCATCATATCTCACAGCAATTTTTATTACTCTTATTTATTATACACTAACTTATATTTATCTATTTGTCCCAGTATTCCTATGAAAGTATAAATTACTTGAAAACAGGAAATATGTCTCATTTATATTGTATTTTCCCCAGTGTTTAGTGCAATATGTTGCATACAGAAGGCACTTAATGAATAGGGTGGTGCTGTTTGTCCTTTGCTCTCAAAGAGGACCATGACATCAGGAAGGTGACACCATGACTTGTAGGTGAATCCAATTTAAGTGAGGGAGGACTGTGCAAAGTCAGCAGCCTCATTTTGGAGACATCTGGGTCCAATGGCAAGATATAGATCAGGACAATTGGAGATGGCCCTGGATGCAGTGGGAGACCATGACTTTTTTTAGTTAAGGTCTAAGTTAATAAATGAATGAATGAATACCCTATGTTGTTTCAAATAGATATTCCCAAGCAGACATCACTGGTAATTTAGTATCAGTCACACTGATGCTAAGATCCCTTCCCATTCCAAAATCTTAGAATTCTGTGGTTCAATTGCTAGGTCTATATCCCAAAGACATCCAAAAAGGAGGAGAAAGGACCTATTTGTACAAAACTATTTATAACAGCTCTTTTTGTGGTGGCTAAGAACTGGAAATTGAAGAGATGTCCTTCAGTTGGGGAATGAATAAACAAGCTGTGGTGGAATAGGATTAGAGTGGAATATTATTGTGCTAAAAGAAATGACAAGCAGGATGATTTCAGAAAAACCTGGAAAGACTTACATGCACTGATGCATAGTGAAGTGAACAGAACTAGGAGAACATTGTAGACAGTAACAGCAATATTGTTCAAGTAAGAACTGGGAATGGCTTGAATTCTCAGCAATGCAAGATCCCAAGACAATTAAGGGACTATGGATGAAGCATACTCTCTGTCTTCAGAGAAAGAATTGATATTGTTTGAATATAGATTGAAGCATGCTATTTTTCACTTTTCTTCATTTTTTCCTTTTATTTGAGTCTTCTTATACAAAATGACTAGTATGGAAATGTTTTACATAATTACATATGTATAACCTACATCTGCTTGCTTACTACCCTAAGGGGAGGGGAGAAGAGGGAGGGATAGAATTTGGAACTCAATATTTTAAATAAATTTTTTTAAAAGGATTCTGTGGTTCAAATAACATATCTACTCTCAGAGCAGTCACTAGGAAATTTTTCACTTGGGGAAAATATCACAAGTTGTCTGAAGCTTGCTCCTAAATGAGGAGGGGGGAGAAGAGTAAGATGTATAGAAACTGAAGCCCTGGGACACTGGTACAGAGTTAATGCTGGGGAAGCCACCCTGTAGAAGAGATTTGGCAAGGCTAGACAGGAGAGGAGACCAACGTAGGATAGTTTCCTGCCTTAAGTCATTACTCTAGATAATTAGGTGTTAACTATATAAAAAGCATGACTCCTTATCCTGCAAAGGCACTGCAAAGATATCAGCATCTCCTAGGTGTCCTCTACTCTGTCCTTCTGGGACAGAATTCTGGTTGCCCCACCCTAGTTATGATTGTGTGGATTATTAATATTTTACAATCCTTTCCAATCAAGTGAGCTTATTTGAGCATATTCCTCCACTTACTTCCTCTTTCAAGTCCCAATGCACACCAGCCCAGGACAGAACTTTATCCAGTAGCTGAAAGTATCTACCCTTCCACTGTTGGTCCCCACAAAGACATCTCCTTCAAAGATCTCAGTTCTCAGTTTGGAAAAAAGGTAGTGTATAAAATGTGTTGATAACAAATTTCTGGGCAACATGACTCATTAATCCCATCTCCTGCTGAATTAAAAAAAATACAACCCTTACCACTTTCATTGGATTAAATTGTAAGGAAAATTAGCAAACATCTTAGTTTTTAATTAATGTTTCTCTTGACCATAAAGAAGGAGACTCCTTCCATGGCATCTCACTAATCGGAAGTGTTAATTATCTTGGTTACATGCTAGCAAATTAATTCTGAACTAATGAAGTTAAAGGAGGTCATTTGTTAGAGAAAACTGATTACATATTGTTAGCTCAGGGGAATTTCAATGGAAAACCATTGTCATGAAAAGGGATTAACAAAATGATGCCAGTCATTCAAGTAGATTCATGAGATATAAGGGACTGAAAATATTAATAACATCTCTGTTTTCTCCACCCAAAGGGAAATTGTTTACAATAAGTGAACAGAATGACATCTGGTGTTCTCTGTTCTTGCTGAAGGGGAAAAGAACCTTTTCATTAGATCATTAGAGTTGGAAAAGACCTTGGAGATCATGAAGTCTAATCCCCCAATGGGAGGCCTATCTAGTCACATTAGAACCCTCATCCAGAACTCCTTCCCCCATGTCTCACTTGAAGGAATGAGCTAAGGACATGGACATCCTAGCCATCATACAGAATCAAAGACTTAGTGCTGGAAGAGACCCAATTCAGCTCCTTATTGTGCAGTCTCAAAGAGGTTAAGAGACGTTCTCAACATCACACAGGAAGTAAATGACAAATCCAGGATCATTCCATCCATCTTTGGTTGACTCTATCACAGTCCAAGAAATAGAAGCAGTGTCAGATTTTGTATTCTTGGGCTTTAAAGATCACTGCAGATGGTGCTTGCATTCATTTTGAAATTAAAAGATGCTTACTCCTTGGAAGAAAAGTTATAGCAAATCAGGACAGCACACTAAAAAGCAGAGACATCACCTTGCTGACAAAAGTCTCTTTAGTCAAAACTATGGTTTTTAATAGCAGCATATGGCTATGAGAGTTGGACTCTAAGGAAAGCTGAGGTTCACAGAATCCATGCTTTCAAATTGTGGTGCTGAAGAAAACTTTTGAAGAGTCCTTTGGATAGCAAAGAGGTTGACTCAGTCAATACTCAAAGAAATTAATTCAGGCTATTTGCTGAAGGTCAAATGCTGAAGAGGAAGCTTAAATACTTTGACTACATAGGGAGAAGAAGGGACTCATTGGAAAAAACCCTGAAATTAGGAAATATTAAAAGTGAAAGAAAAAGGATGAGATGGAAATCACAAACATGAATTTGAAAGGACTTGGAGAGGTGGTAGAGGATAGAAGAGCCTGCCATGAGATCACAGAGTCAGATAGGGTTGAACAGCTAATACAATACCCATGGAAGCTATTCCAAATCTCCTTTCTCCTCAAACTTTCAACCATACACACCCTAAATCCCTCATTCTCCCTTTAGTAAATGACCTCTCCTCCTATTTCACCAAAACCTGTGGTATAAGCCCTCATCTCCTCTCTCCGAATTTCAATTAAACAGGAATTTAAAGCATCTATTATGTGTCAGCCATGATGCTAGGTGCTGGGGATGCAAAGGTAAAAATTAAGTCAAAGAGTTTACATTCTTTTCAGGATAAACAATATGTTTACAGATAAGTAAATACAAAGAAATTGCCCTAATAACTTGGGCAATATGGAAATGCCTGTTATAGAGGAAGACTGTTGAGCTAAGCTTTGAAGAGAGTTAAAGATTCCAAGAGGCAGAAGTAAGGAGGGAGAATATTACTAGCAATGGGAACTGCCAGCAAGATTGGAGGAGTGTTAGGCATAGGCTACTTTGGCAGGAATGTAGAGTATGTGAGGGAGAGTAAAGGGATTTAATCTGGAAAGATAGGTTGGAGCCAGATTGTGACAGGCTGTAAATGCGACACAAAGGATATGCGTATGTGTGTGTATAGATATATAGCTACAATCAAATTTATATAGGTAAAATCAAATTTAAATGCATATACAGAAATATACATACACATGTGCATATATATATATACATATATATCATATAAGGCAGCTATGGGTAATATGGATTGGAGAGTGGAGAGAAACTGGCAATGAGAATGCAATTCCACAAACCATCATTAAATACCTTTTGTATTCACAGCGCTACCTTAGGCATCTGGAGAAGTAACAAGTTTTAGAGAAGCCACTGATTTTTCTCTTCATGGAGTTTACAGTCTAATGAAGAATGTTTAGTTTAGGAGAAAGTTATGAATTAGCAGACTGCTCATGCTTTGATCATCTTCTACCAGGACTATTATAATTTATCCAATTACAAGTTGTATTACATGGATTTCTGTGATTCTGTCAACTTCCTTCTCACCCCTTTCCCGAAGTGATCTTTGCTACCAGAGTTGTCTCGTTAGTCCATTATTTTGACCACAGTATGCCCCTTTGAGAGTGCCTTAATGGCTCCCCTCCACCAAAGTAGACATCAGTTCCAGGTGAGACCCTCACTCTGTGTTTCCACGGCTGTTCAGCGTTAACTAGAACAAACTCATTTTCCATATTCCTACACTATCCCATCCCACCCCTCTACATTCTTCTCCAGGCTGATGTTTTTAACCTGATTTTCTTTCTTCTTTCTCTGACCTTTCTCATAAATGGTATTGTAAACTTAATTATCTCAAATACCTCCTTTCCATCATTCCCATGGACCTTTAAATCCTTCTCCATGAAGAGCTCTTAGGTTGATCTAAAGATGACCTCATCCATCCTCTCCTGCTTTTTAGTTTCTTACCAAACCTAACCCCTCTACCTGTGTCTTTGCTTCCATCCCCAATATCAGTGGTCATCTTTGAGAATGAAGGACAAAAAAAGAACACGATCCCTAGGTAGGGAAGCTGCCTCTTCATCCAAGCAAAAGTCATGGCTTCCACCACTAAACAAACACCATATTTATTAACTAGAAATGAGGGAGAAGACCCACCCCCCCTGCCAACTTTCAGTGAGTCACACTGGCACCACTCCTTTATCATGATGGATTTCACTTTTACAAGAACTGCAGAACTTCAAACTTTGTAGTAACCCCGTGAAAGAACTTGGGCAGTGAGAAGGGAAGGGAGGGAGGAGGAATGCAGTAGAAAGAGAAATGTACTTAAGGGTGAAAAGATCTGAATTTGAGTCTTGGCTAAGCCATTTGTTAGCTTGTGATCTTGACCTCTATAAGCCTCAGTATCCTTAGAAATAAAATTCCCAGAATTGTGACACTACCAGCTTCACAAGGTTGTTGTGGAAATCCAATGAAGGAATATATGTAAAATGCCTTCAGGCGGTAATTCATTATATAAATCTAAGCTAGTATAATTATATTATGATTCAGTGGATCTTAAAAGAAATGAAGCTGTGGGCACATCAGATTTTTAATAAGAAGCTGATTGAGAATCTCAGCTGTGATACTTTGTTTTCCATGGCCAACATGCCCGAAGGCTGACATGGCTATTATGGGTATGCAGGGTGCCTGAGAATTTGGACCATAGGATACAGTCTTTAACTACCCAGTCAGAACAGATTATGTTTTCGACTATATACATATATATATGTATGTATGTATATGGATACACATATATGTATATATACACACATATATATACACATATATGTGTGTGTGTGAAGAGGCAGCTAAGTCGTACAGTGGGTAGAAAGAACACTGGAAATAGAGTGAGGAAGACTCCTCTTCATGAGTTCAAATCCAGTTTTAGACACTTACTAGCTGTGTAACCCTGGGAAAGTCACTTAACACTCTTTGTCTCAGATTCCTCATCTCTAAAGTGAGTTGGAGAAGGAAATGGTGAACCATTCCTGTTATCTCTGACATGACTGAAAAAATGAGTGGACAACAATGTGTGCGAAGGTATAGTCACACTAGGTGCATATATTAGCCTACAGGTGGCAGTAGAGGAGCAATGGGCTTGTTTAAGGGAAGATACAATAACAATTTGCATTTTAGTTTGCAATAAAAATAATTCTGCCCAATCCCACCACCCAAAAGGTGTCTGTTGGAAAGATATGTTGGGAGAAACTATCTATTATTGCCTGCTCCCATCTTCATCCCCTCTGGGCTCAGATCCTCCCAAGGAGTGAGAATATGCATTGATTTGTAGAATCATTGAGTCAAGGGACTACTTCTCAGCTGTAGAACTAGAATCCAGATCTCTGGAGTTCTTTTTCAAAATATAAAAAAGATGGAACTGAAGTGAGATGGCTTCTATCGAGGTCTCGCCTATGCAGAAAGAATTCCTCCTGAACTCTTACCTAATTAAAAAAAAAGCAGGGACAGAAAAAAGAGGTCAAAATGTCCACCTCTGACTCTGGCTTTGTGACCCTAGGCAGCTCTCTTAAACTTTCAGTCTGTTATAAGACTATAAATTTCAGAGAAGTCACTGATTGACTTGGAGAAAGGAGTTCCCTCACCTGGGAGACAAGTCCAGATGCCATCACTCTCACCTGATTATTGTCTAATTCACCACATGGTGACTTTAGAATATTTCTTCACAATGGTCTAGCTATTTCTTATTACATGTTTAACAAGTCATTATCTTGCTCAGGAACTAATTATCAATTTTTATGCCCAAGGCAAACAGTACCACAATGTGCTTGGCCAAGTGGCATGAAACTCATGCTCAGATCAACTCTAGGACAAAATCTGTTTGTGAGAGAGACCTGGGTCACCATTCAGTTTGAAAAGACAATGACCCCAGGGCATCATGGAGGATAGAATGATGTGGAGATGAGCCTGGATTCTTGAAGGTTGTGCTAGTAGAATGCATTTGTTGACTTTAGTGGAATCTAACAAGCCTGAAAAGTTGCTTGTGCAGACCGTGATAGACTGTCTGCCAGCTGAGGTTGGTCCAGAGAAGTTTTATCAATAGAATGGCTACTGGGAGATGAATGTTGGGCCATTGGAATACTTGAGAAGTTCTGAGGGAGCAAAAAACACTCAGAAGAAATCACAGATCTTTCCAAATATCGAAGTAAAATTATGCAGTAAGTGGAGAAAACAAAGTAAAACAGCTCATTTAGGTTTTGATGATCTAGGTGGCACAGTGGGTAGAGTGCTGGGCCTGGAATCAGGAAGACCTGAGTTCCAACCTCAGAAAGTTATTAGTTGTGTTACCTTGGGCAAGTTGCCTAACCCTCTTTGCCTCAGTTTCCTCATCTGTAAAAAGAGCTGGAGAAGGAAATGACAAACAGCTCCAGGATCTTTGCCAAGAAAATCCCAAAGAGGGTCACAAAGAGTCAGATATGACTAAAACAACTGAACAACACAAATTATAAAAAAAGAAATGAAGAATCACAGAAACATACACTTGGTCTAAAACTGGAAGTTACCTCTCATGCAGAGGAAGATGTTGGCGAAAGGGGAACAGCCATCCCCTCATTTCTTCTAACCCATGACGTCACATAGCTATCCCCTGATTTCTCAGACTTATCTAATACTCAATAAGTAGACTTAGATCTGCCTTTAGTTTTTAGGAACTGGATTAGGTGTAGTGAAGGAAGGAGCTAATGTTTGTGTAAAGAGTGGCCAAGTCAATGCTTGGGCAATAGAACAGGAGGGTAAATGAAGGTCAGTCTCACATAAATGGGATTTGGTGTACATGGCAGGGCTTGAAAAGAATGGGTAAAATAGGGAACATTCAGTGAGGGGTATAGGGGTGAGAGGTGAAGGAAGTAGAAAGGGTGGGACTGGATTCTGTGGCTAAACATTGAATTAGAGAACCACATGTGGGAGACTCGGCCCTAGCGTCACCTCTCCTTCATCCCATCCCCTAGTTAGTGACATATTTCAAGAGAGAAAGCAATAATGAGAAGATAATACTAGATTTGCCTTTGAATAACAGATCAGAAGCACAGGGCATGCATGGCTGTGAGTAATAAGATCATAATCCTTTGGAAATGATTTAATCCACCTCCTTGATTTTCTTTTGTTTACTCATATATTCATTTTTAACATGAATTTAATAAATACCAGTAAACATGCACATCTCAATATATAACTGTAACAGGGCATTGCCTAGGCTACCAAAGATGGAGGCACTCATGTGGAAGATACCTGAGAGAATACATCTTGCCATGTGGGTAGAAATAGTCTTTTTCATAGCTGGAACTTTCTACACCTTACATCTACCTGACAGAGGCACTGTTGTTCTCCCCTTCCAGTGGCATCCAGGGATCAAGGTTTCATTAACCCACAGCAGAGACACCATGCAGCAAGGTAGGTGGGAAAGGGTCACCTTCCCTTCCCTTCCTTTGGCCCTGAGCAACAGGCTTCAGGTTCTGGTCTTGTTTCATTTGTCTATCATTTCCAGGGACAGGGAGTGAAGTCCCAGACCTGGTGATTGAGTGACGGGGACCTTGATGCCCAGCATTGCAGGCTAGATGTTGCAATCAGTCCAGTAAGGAAGCCCTAAAAAACTAAGGTGCCAAGTTGTAAGCCCAATTCCTTTCCCCTCTCTAGAGACTGAAAAGGTGTAGGTGGGAATTATCCTAAGGAAATGAGAGCCAGAGAATCACTGTCATACAAGGAACAGAAAAAGAGTACATATGAAACTAGGAATTTATGTTATGCATCTTTAATATATATTAAATTTATTTAGCATGGTAGTAACAAAACTGGCCCATTTGTCCATATCCCCTCCCGAACTTCTTTCTGGTCTCTGTATTTTTTTTTAAATTTATTGATCCTCTTTTCTTTGGCTTTACTATCACTATTCACCACCTTGCCCTCCTCAAAACTTCCCCACCCCCATTCCACCCCACAAACTGAAATCCTCCCTTGTAATAAACCAGTACAATGAAGGAAAGGAAATCATCACGTTGGCTTAGTCTGAGAACACAGATCTTGTTCAGTGTCAGTTTTTCCCAAGAGGTGGGAGACATCCTTCATCCCTGGTCTCCTGAAGTCCTATTTAGTCATTACATTGAGTGGAGATATTAAGGTTTCTTTCCTCTCCATCCTTTCTCACTCAGTGATCTTGTCAGCTCCCATGAGTTCAATTATCATCTCCATGCAGTTAATTCTTCAGATCTGTTTCTCCAGTCTTAGCCCCCTGAGCTCCAGTTCCACATCACCAACTGCCTATTGAATATTTTCAACATGATGTCCCATAGGTATCTCAAATTCAACATGTTCAAAAAAGGTACTCATTATCTTTCCCCTATAAATCCACACCCACTTTCAAACTTTCCTGTTACTTTCAAGGGTACCCCCCTTGAAGTCACCCAGGTTGGGAAATTTGGTGTTATTGTCAATTTCTCACTCACCCTACATATCCAACCAGTCACCAAAGCTTGGTGTTTCTTTCTCCATGTCTCTCAAATATGTCTCCTCTTTATTTATACAATCACCACCCTACTGGAGGCTCTCATTGTCTCTTATAGGGATGATTATTGCAATAACAATTATCTAAATTGTTCTTCCTGCCTCAAGTCTCTCCGCACTTACACTATCCTACATTCGGTGGCCAAAGTGATTTTCCTAATGCACCAGGTCTGGTCATGTTATCTCCTTTCTCAATAAATTCCAGTGGTTCCTTATTAACTCTGTGATTACATGCAAACTCCTTTGTTTAGTACTTAAAGCTTTCCACTCTTATTTTTCCAGTTTTCTTACACATTACACACCTCCACAACATTCTGTGGCCATGCCGGCCTTCTTGCACAATGTTCAATCTCCCATCTCCATGCTTTTGCACTGGCTGTTGCCTGGAATACTCTCCTCCTCCTTCACCTTGTAGAGTTTCTGATTTACTTCAAAATTCAGTTCAAAGGCCACCCTCTATAAGTATTTTGGAATTACCTAATTTATCTACATGCTTTCTCCCTATTATAGCATAAGTTCTTTGAAGGAAGGGACTTGTTTTGCTTCTTATTTGCATCCCTAGCATTGGTTACAGTGTCAAGACCATAGTAGGTAAGTAATAAACGCTTACTGGCACATTATTGTAGCCATCGTACAAATTATTACCCTGATTTTGCTTATTTTATTCCACATCAGTTCAAAGAAATTGGCTCATGTTGCTCTAAATCCATCCTTTTAATCATTTTGACAAACCCTTATTTGATAGATGAGGAAATTGAGACTCATTAGAGAATTTACTTAACTTGTCCACAGCTTTGCAAGTAGAACCACGAGGTGTATCAAGGACCTCTGCTTATAAAGCAGTGGGACATAGTGGATAGGGGACTAGAATTGGAATTAGAAAGACAAGTTCAAGTTTTCCCTCAAATGTTTTATAGTTTATAAATATATAAACTAAATATATATATAAAATAAATATAAATATTTAGTTTATAGCCCTGTGCAAGTCACTTAATCATTCTGTGCCTCAGTTTCCATATCTGTCACCTGATGGTGTTGGAGTTGATTATCTCCAAAATAACTTCCACTCTTAAAGCTATGCTCTTATGACTTCAACACTAGTGTTCTTTCCACTATACTACACTGTCCTTCTAGTTCTCACTTAACAGGGCTTTGCCTCTTTTACTTCTCTGAAGTCAGAATCCATAAAGCTTAATGAAACGGCCTTTACTGGTTTTTTTACATCTAGACAAGAGCTTGTGAGCCTACTTAAGGACAGACATACCTATCTGCTTCCCCTCTCAGTCCTACAGGATCAAAAATTGTCTTGGGGAGTAAAAACTACAGGATGTCTTAGCATACCAAAGACATCTTCCTAATACAGTAAAGGGAGGGATGGCATTGCACTTGGCTAGTTATGTGCCTTTGGATAGCTCTCTGAGTGGATTCCTTCATTTGTAAAATGGCAATCATAATCATGTACCCAGATTAAATCATGGGGTTATTATAGGAATCATATAAGGCAAGATTCATTGAATCACTTTGCAAACTGCATCATACTATCCAAACATAAGGAATTATGGTTATTGAGAATGAGCTAACGGTATCAGGCACCAGATGGCTTAGCTCAACCTTGTCCACCAATAGTGGAAAGAATGCGGGAAGGAGGACAGCCCTTGCTTGGAATTCTTCAAGGTGTTCTGGCTGACCTTCCCGTGACTATTCTCACAAATGCACCCCAAGTATACACTCAGTAGTGGGGAGGAGGAATCAGAAACAGTGCTCCATGCAGGGGACAGCTGCTACTCTAGATTTTCAAATATCGTTATGTTAGAAGGAAGTAAAAAAGAGCAATGCCTAAGACAGAAGGGGGCTGAAGAGCAATCCTACTCCAATGAGAAAGAAAGGATCTGTAGAAAGTGAAGAAAACATCTGTCTTTGTTGTCAATTTAAAATGACTTAAAATACTCTGGACTAAGTGAATCAAATATCTGGAGTCATCAAAGCACAACTTTCATCCCCAACCATCGTCCAATATTAAATTTTTCTCCTTCTCCAAACATGATTCACCTTCCCTTTCCCCTAAGTATAAAACTCAGATGTCTGTGCAGGTAAATATAATACATTTGTGCTGAAATTGCCAATTTGATTGGGAGTGGCCTGGTATCCTTAGAGACCTCCAACCGACAGGGTTACAGTTTGCTTCCTAAATCCAAAACCTTAGGGCCCCAAAATGGATCTAGATTTTTGCCAAAATTTTCTCCTAATCCTGCTTTGTAGACTGTCCTCTGAAGTCAATCAACATTTAAATGGCCTCCATTAAGAATGGAAAATTTGGCCATCTTCCTCTTCTGGATAGGTAATTCAGAAGGGGATTGAGGATTGTAGAATAACTTTTATGGTGCTTTAAGTTTTGGAAAAATGCATCTGTTTTCTTATTTGAACCTTACAAGAGCTCTATGTAGTCACTAACGGTATTTGGGTGGGGAGGGAGTGGTGTTTGTTTTGATTCAGTCCTGTTATTTCATTGGTACAGAGAAATTCAAATACAGAAATTCCATTCACTGATGCAGATCAGCAACTTGACTATAATATCATCCTGGAAGGTTGCCTGTGACCCAGAAAAAGTTGCACACTTTGCTCATGGTGACAAAGATAGTATATGTTGGAGGCAAAACTTAAGCCCTCATTTTCCTGACATGAAGGCCAGCCCTCTGTTCACTATGCTACAATATCCTATCACATTAAAGTCTTAAAGATAGTATATTCCCGTTTTAGGGATAATGTTATTCCCATTTTTAAATGAGAGAAATTACAGATCAGAAAGTGTAAGTGATTTGCCCACAGTAACACAGCCAGTAGAAAAATCTTCATTTTCCATAGTTTTAGAAATAATAAGCAAGAAGACCCTTGAGGGTAAGATCTATTTCATTTTTGGCTCTAGTACATGGTGGTCTAGCACATAACCTAGTGAATAGTAAGCACTTAATAAACACCTACTGATTTATTAATCAGGAAACCATGGAAACCTAGAATGTCCAAAAAGAGCTTAGAAAAAACTTAGTCGAAACTCCTTCCATTTATACAGAAGGATACTAAGGCAAGGTTAAGTTTCTCAAGCCAATATGCTAAGTTAGCAGCAAAGACGGAACCAGAACCCAGGTCTCCTACTGTTATATATCACCATTTTGTTACTACAGGACAACTTAATTAAAAAAAATTAGGATTAATTACCCTTGTGTTGAAGTTGACTCTGCACCATCTATGAAGAAATAATTTGTTAAGCAAACTTGTAAAGGCAAACAAGATTAGAAGTGTTAGCATCCTTCTCTGCAAAGCAGCAGAGGAAGAGTGGAAAGAACACAGGACTCAGAAATCAAGGCTTGACTTGCACTAACCAGCCATATGACCTTGAGCAAATGGCTTACCCTCTTTGAGTCTCAACTTCCTCATCTGTGAAATGGACAAAACAATATTTGCTCTACCCACTCAATGGGGTTATTATGAGGAGAAGGCTTCAATCAAGAACTACACAAGAGTTACATGATCTGAATTGGGCACATTAAAAAGAGAAGTCATTTTAAAGACTTTAATAATGTCTACTTCCATAAAAATAGTACTAATTTATAAATGATTCTTATGCATTTTAAAGAAGGCCTATCAGGGCTTCCATTGGATCCCATTTGGTTAAACTTAAGTGCTATTATATGTTGTTTCCAAGTAATAAAACTGCATTTCTTTTCCAGTATTCCTCAAATAGGACTTTTCTCTGATTCAGACTGGATTTCCACTAATCGGCCTGAATTGACGGGTTTTACTGTAAATGAAATTCATGAATAAGCCAAAGCCTTCATTTCAGTCAATAGTTACAGTCTCCTCTCCCAACAATCACTATTTCCTGGAGCAGTTAGTGAGAAGCAGGGATTCAATTCCCATCTGCCTTTATTTGCGGAGCTTCTGAACCCTAGTTAGACTAACTGAAGGTGCAGCTGAGAGTTCTGGATAATCCACAGTTAGATGATCAAAGCCAAGTTAACCAAGAATCGACTCTGGAGCCACTAGCAGGTGAGATTGTCCAGCTTCTAATGTTGTGGAGTTGCTTTTCAATTTGGTACCTCAGTTAGGTTTCCAAATGAACCATCACATTATCTCCCCTTCTGAGTCCTCCCTCTCTTCTCTAGGCACTTTCTGATATCTTAATAGGGGACAGGCAGTGAAAGGCAGGAGCAGGAGGGCATGTATCATGGTATACAGTGCTGACATGCCTATGGGGCACTGCTGCTCAGGCCTCAGAATGTGGAAACTATAGTAGGCCATGCATTTGTACCCTAGCTTCCTTCCAGCACTCTTTTCATAAGGGAAACATTTTCTTATACTTGTCAGCAGGCAGCTATTCAAACTTAATAGCCAAGATCCCATAAAGACTTCTTTACTCCCTGGGCCAAAGCTAGGAACTGTTTTAAATGAAGGACCTTTCCTTGTCCTGTAGTTACAAGACAGCAGTGGGATATAATAGTAGGAACACTGTCATTAGGAGACTGAAGTTTAGGTTCTATCCTTATTGTCTGCCAAGTTAGATACCAATTCTGAACTGAGGAGTTGCGAATAATGGACAGGATTAATTGCATAATGGCTGACCAAGTTGTGGCTTATGATTAGGATGTGACTATTATGCTATAAGAAATGAGGAACAGGAAGATTTCAGAAAAACCTGGGAAGACTTATATGAACCAACGAAGAGTGAAATGAGCAGAACCAGGAAAACATTGTACACAGTAATAGCAGTATTGTAACTGTGAAAGTTTGATCAAGGCAACTACTCAAGACAATTACAAAGGACCCATGATAAAAAAAAAAATGCTATCCACCTCCAGGAAGAGAAGTGATTAACTCTGAGTGCAGATTGAAGCATACTTTTTCATTTTATTTCTTTTTCTTGCTTTTTTGAAGCATAGCTAATATGGAAATGCATTTTGCCTGACTTCATATGTATAATCAGTATCATGCTGGTTGCCTTCTCAAGAGGTGGGTAAGGGAAGAAAGAGAGAATTTGAAACCCAAATTTTTAAAAAATGAACACTAAAAATTTTTACATGTAATTGGGAAATATTTAATGAAATAAATGCAAATATATTTTTAAATACTAATAATAGAAATAAAAGAGAATGGTGGGCAGGTTTCTTATATGCAGAATATGTCTCCAGGTTCATGTGCATACAGCAATAGGTTATGTTCATCCTTTGTTTTTGAAGAAGACCATAACATCAGAGAAATGATGACATGACTTGCACTTGACTTTGTTTTGAGTGATGGAGGGCTGTTACAGCAATAAAATAGATTCTTGGAACACTGTGGATTTTTTTCCTTTAATTTTTTTTTGGTCCTACCCATAATTCATCTGAGGAGAGAACTCCCACTATGGAAATTCTTTTCACTGATAGAGATTAGCATATCATCGATAATTGATAATTTTAGAGAGTTGCTTGAAGACACTGAAAGTTGCCTGGGAGCAGCCCAAATGCCCAAAGTCACATATCCAGCATGTTTCAGAGACAGGATTTGAACCTGTCTTCCTGACTGGTCCTCTCCCCACTGAGCATTCTGTCTCTGGTCTGATACTGTGTTCCTTGGTCATTGAAGTGGACAACGTTCAACCAGAAAAGATCCTTGACACCTGCTGCCAAATACAAAGATTGCAGGAACTCTAGGTCCCTTTATCAACTCATAATCAACTCACATTTATTGAACCACTGCTATGCTTAGAATCGTACATAAGACACTGTTGGAGGGATAAAGAAGTTTAACCAAAGTTCCCGCTTTAAAGGAGGTTTGAGTGTAGCTGGAGACAGACTCACAGAAATAATTATTGGAGCTAGGGTGAGGATTAGATAAATAAGGGAATTGTCTCCAGTGCAAAACTTTGGTGAAGCACAAAAACAATTTTTACTGTGACTTTCTTGAAACTATGACATTATTAGCTGTCACATTCTACCACTAAATAACGCAATGTCAAGTGGGACTCACCTGTGCCCTGTTGGTCATCAGGAGATTTGGGAGTAGAAAGAAAGCCAGGATGCAGGGAACCAGGGACATGGTCATCAGCAGATACCAAAGCCAAAGAAATTACCAGGCATTGACACGATGGACGCCAAAGCTGGGTCAAAGAGTCCAGTGGGACAGTGAGGCGTGTGGACAAGGTGAAACAAAGAACCAAAACAGGGCCAAATCAGATACCAGGAAAGTGGATTAGGTATGTATGAAGTTCAGGAGGACACAGGGAAGGAAAGAAGGTGAAAGCAAAATGAAGCTTCTTTTTAATGGCTCATTGGCATGTGCTGGCCATACTCTTTTTTACCCTCTTAAAGTGAAATGTCAGACAAGGATTTAGGGAGCTAAAATGTGTATGTTGAAACCTCATTGTCAAGACAGGATTTGCAAAAGCACAGGCAGGCAGGGTTGATATCAGCTCATATACATCCCACAGAATTCTAGGCACAAAAATTCATTTGATCAGCCATGATCAGATCATGCTATTTTGTGCTTATTACTGACTCCTTTATTTCTGACTCCTTGGCTCAAGTTTCCCCAGGCTCAATTTCTGGATATATTTCCTCAGAAGATACTACATTTGGTTTGCAATTCCTTTGGATAGATTTTTTTTTAGTATGACTTGATTTCCAACATGGCACCTATTCCCTTGAACTGTTGGTGCCCTATGAGCCATGATGCCAATGGACCTAGTCATGACCTTGTGCCCACACATTCGCTATTAATATGTACTACTAAACTACTACATGAGCAGTCCAAATGGCAAATATAAATGTTGAGTAAAAAAATGAAAAAAATGTAACTTCTTTATAAAGAGTATATATTCAATTAAGGATAACAACATGTACAAGGAGGGCTATGGACAGAATCAATAAGACAAAAAGCTTGACTATTAGATTTAAAGACAAATCTGTCCCAAGACTGAACCCAATCTAACCAAGCTCAGAGCTGGGGTCCTCTAATAGGGGACCAGCAACCCTGGGCCAGTTTAATTTATTGAAGCACTTTGCCGAAGTGTGGAACATTGTATGTTGTCAGATTCAGATGATATGTTTACTTTACTGAAATTTCTTTTTTCTCTTTTTAAAACTCTTTTTAAAAAATCATTTATTTATCTTACAAAGACAGCTCATAGGATTGGATAGGAGAGAGAAATGTATTCAGAAATGAAGGTGATATAAGAATAAACATATTAACAAAACATTTTTCAAAGAAAATCAGTTGAGCCTTTCCAGTTTCAAAATATGTGTTCCAAAATTTTCAGTGGTTAAAAAAACACCTCTATTAACCTTGGAGAAAGTAGTTTCAGTAGAGTGGTGAAGTCAGTCAAGAGTTTTAGAGGCTGATAAGTGAGTAGGTGGTATGGAAGTAAAAGCAATGAATTAGTGTCATCAATGCTTTCTAAGAACTTGGTCTGTACTTGGAGTATAGATGTACTAGTGGTATTCAGAGTCAGAGGATATGCAGAGCAATATAGGTGGCTTGGGGAAGATGGCAGGATCAAGTGAAGGTTTTTAAGGATGAGGAAGATCTGGGTATGTTTGCAGGAAGGCTCTAGAACTTAAAGGTCCTAACATGGGGTCCATGAAGTTGTTTTCTAAAATATTTTGATAACTGTATTTCTTTTTTCTAATTAAAATTTATTTTGTTTTCAAATCTACATTCTCTCTTCTCCCCTCCACTCCCTTCCTCATTCAATGAAAAAGTAAGCAAAACAAAACCCCTATTACAAACATGTATAGTCAAGAAAAGCCCCCTGAACATATCCAAAAAGAAAGACATTTGTCTCAGTTCTGTCCTCTGAGTCCATCACCTCTCTATCAGGAGGTAGATAGCATATTTCGTTGAATCTTTGGGAATTGTGGTTAGTCATTGTGTTGGTGATCAGAAGTCTTTTAAAGTTGTTTGCCTTTATAATATCCTTTATTATATAAACTGTTCTCCTGATTCTACTCACTTCACTCTGAATCATTCCATACAAGTCTTTCCAAGTTTCTCTGAAATCATACCCTTCATCATTTCTTGTAGCACAATAGTATCACATCACATGCATATACTCTAACTTGTTTAATCATTCCCCAATAGAGTAATGGGCAGCTAGGTGGTGGAGTGGATAGAATATTGGGCCTGAAGTAAGGAAGATTCATTTTCCTGTGTTCAAATCCTGCCTAAGACACTTCCAAGCTGTGTGATCCAGGACAAGTTACTTAACCTTGTTTGTCTACTTGGCTAATCAAGTGTGTGAAGTGGAACTTCAGAGTTGTTTTAATTTTTACTCCTTTATTATGAATGATTTAGGACATTTTTTTCCATAGGGCTATTGATAACTTGGATTTTTTCCTCTGAAAATTTCCTATTCCTGTCTTTTGACTATCTACCAATTGGCATGGAGAGGAAAACTGTGATTTAGGTACTTAACTCCTTGGGAAAGGAAGAACAAGAATCTGGATGCCAATATAGATTGCACTAAGGATCTAGATGGAGTCATTTAGACAGAAGTAGATGTCAAAAGAGAACTTGTGAGATGGTAGGAAAGTCTGGGAATGACAGCGCTGTACCACTGGTGCAGGCTGGCTGCTGGCCTCCTGGCCAATGCGTCAACTGGGGATAGAGGTAGGAATAAGAATCAGAGCAAAGCATATATTTTGTCTTCTGGACAGGCAGATATCTACAAATGCCTGAATATGGAAGAAGAGGGGGCAAAGGGGAACAAAAGTGAAGGGAATTCTGCTAATAAGAGAATAAGGTTTTTAGAGGACACAATAGAGTAGAAAGGCATAGAAGGATATGAATTAGGGAAGGAGAGGGTTAACACAGATAAGGATAAAATTTCTGGGAGAGGTAGCAAAGAGAATCAATCACTCAACAAATATTTATTGAGTGTTTACTATGTGCCCCAAATTGTGCTATGTTATGGGAATCTAAAGAAAGGCAAAAAACATGATCTTTGCCTTCAAGAAGCTCACATTATAAAGGGGAGACAATATGCACCTCATATGTATCAGGTGATATATACAGGATAAATGAGTGTGAATCAGAGAGAAGGAACTAGGAAAGCCCTCTTGCTGAATGTGGGATTTGATCTGAGTCTTAAAAGAATCCAGGGAAGCAAGAAGGCAGAGGTAAAAAGGGAGAGCATTCCAGGCATAGGGTTCAGCTAGGGAAAAGGAGGGACAGTTAGATGGTTGGGCTGGGAGTCAGGAAGATCTGAGTTCAAATCTGGCCTCATACAGGTACTACCTGTGTGACCAATCCACTGGAGAAGGAAATGGTAAACCACTCTGGTATCTCTGCCAAGAAGCCCCAACACAAGAGTCAAGACTGAAGTTGGACATGACTGAACAGCAAGAGAAATGGAATGTAGTCAGGAGATGCATGTTGGTGAATAAAGTGTAGGAAGTAGCAGAGTTGAAAGAACTTTAAAAGCCAGCCCCAGAATTTTATACTTGATCCTAGAGGTAATAAGGAGCCACTGGAGTTTATTAAGTAGAAGAATGACCTAGTAGACCAGAGCTTTAGAAAGGTCACTTTGGTCATTGAATAGAGGATGAACCAGAGAGAGGAGAGACTCTCAAGTCTCTCAAAGTAGGGAGACCTACCAGCAGACCATTACCATAATCCAGCAAGCCATTACAAGAGAAGGGATGAATGCTGTATCAGGGTGATAGCTCTGTGAGTGGAGGAAAGAGGCCATCTGTGAGAGATGTAAAGGTAGAAACAACAAGACTTGTGGGGTGAGTACAGTGAGGATGACACTAAGGTAGGAAGCCTGAATGACTGGAAGGATGGAGGTACTTTTGACAGTAATTAATAGAGAAAAGTAATAGGGAAGAGGTGAGGGTTCAGGAGGGAAAAGAATGAGTTTGAGTTTTTACATGTTGAGTTTGAGATGCCTGTAGGACATTCAGTTTGAGATGCCCAAGATTTTAGCTACATTAGACAGCAGCTCTAAATCCCAAGAATAATGGGAAATGGAAGTAGCAATTTGCCAGTCATAGGATAGAGAAATAACCACTTAATCCAGACACAGAGGTCTGACTTGGGTCTGGGACATTTGTATCAACTTTTCCAAAGTGTCTTGCCAAAACACCTGGTAGTAGGGGATGAAGACAGCAGGGAACATTGGCCAACCCTCCCGGTTAGTAAAAATCTGCTAATTGGCCCCTCAGGGGCTGCACTAAAGACACACTCAGTGCCAAATCAATGGCCTCAATACAAGATGGCAGGAGCCAACACTCACCTCCTAATCTCTGAGTTCCCTGAAGCATCGACCCATTAGTAACACCAGTGCCCTGAGGTTCAGGAACACCGATGGATCTGTCCTGGATCTCTGATGGATGTGAGTCCTTTCTGGCACATGTATTCCACTTTCTCTAAACCTGCGAAGGGCACTTATAGTTTACTCGTATCTCTGTTTTCCTTCATGCCTTCTCTCTGGTCTCCACCATTTTTCATACCAAAACATACATCTCCACTCCTGGCACTCAAACATCTCCCTCTCCATGACTTTCAACTTTCTGGAAACTTCACACTTCACAAAGCTTCATCCTTTTTATAATTAGACCCTCCCCAGTATATCCCTGATTGTGTTGTTGGGGGCAACAAACCTCCCCAGGCCAATGGCAATGAACAAACTCCCCGAAGGTTGGTGGATCTACCATAACATTGGGATCATTTCTGTAACAAGGAGAAAAGAAAAGAAGGACCTAGAGAGGCATCCAACACAGAACCTCTGGAGATAAAATTGGAATCAAGAATCCGCCCCACCTGATGAGTTCCATTTATAAGAATTCAATGTCTTCTAACTGAATTATTATATTTCCTCTGCCTTGGGATTTATTATCACCATCCCTGACGAGCCTGTGACAGCTTTTCGCAGCAGAAATAGAGCAAGGATGAAAGATAACATGCCTCTTTTTATAAAGCAAGCCCAGCGGGCATCCCCTAAACAGGACTCACTATGCTCCCTTTCTGCTGACACAAACATCTGTACTGATGTGTGTTTACCCATAAGATTAAAAATAATTTGCTAAATATCACGGTGGAGCTATTTCTAAACAGCTTCTGCTGCTTTTACAAGATGCAGCTCTTACAGTGCCCGCTTAAACATTTAAGCTATGACTGCATGAGGCAAATTGGAGAATTGAGGTAATTATCCAGATAATTGAAGATCATTCATAGCTGCACAGTTCTTTGTGGATTACATGTTTTATACATACACTGGTTCATTTAATTTTTGTTGAAGGGTGGGGTAGGAAGAGGTTGATAGGAGACTAGATCTCCCAATCTCACCTAGGCTGAAAGTACAGCAGCCCCTCATGGGCTTAATACCACTGCTGAACAGCAACTACGTGGCCCAGTGGGTAGAGTGCCAGACCTGGAGTCAGGAAGACCTGAGTTCAAATCTGGTCTTAGACATTTACTGGTTGTGTGACCCTGGGCAAGTTACTTAACCAACCAAGAGTTAAAAATGACTGAAACAACTCAACAACAAGGTTGTTGTGAAGATCCAGTGAGATAATATTTGTAATCACTCTGCAAATCTTAAAGCACTATGTAAATGCTACCAGTATGATTGGCACCAAAGTTTTGAACTGTTCTGTTTCCAACCTGGACTATTTCACCCCTCCTTAGGCAGCCTGGTAGTCTCCTACTCTAGGAGGCTCACCATATTGGTGCCAGAATTAGGGTGGACATCTCATCAGCTTTAGACATACCATGACTCAGAATTCTGGTGGTCAAGCAATCTACCAGCCTAACCAAGATTACAGGCATATGCCACCATGCCCAGCTCATTCACTATTCACAGTGATCCTGCAAGTAGATTTTGGTGAATAGGCACCACAATCTATGTGGTCCCCCTTCCAATGATTCAGAGGTCAATCATTCCATTCCTTCTCCTCATGTGCAATTCTTGCTCATGTTTTCCCATAAGTTTTCCATTAAAAAACTTACGCAACATGCTCAAGATCTTTTCCATTAATAGCAGCCCGCTAGGCATCCATGTCTATTTTCTCTTATTCTTGGTGCATGAACAATCCATTTTGTTTTTTTTTCCATCATCTATATCCTCTACAATATCTTTCACATCTCTTGCATGTAAGTCTCTATTAATCATGAGCTACAACCAACTTATCCTACTATAAACCTCTTACTTGCCCTCTGGTTTATTTGTAATATGAATTCTTCCCAGATTGCATTGCTCCATAACATGCAAATATGTATTACTGACAAGAGAATAGTGATTAATTAGATAAGACTTTGCTGCCAAAAAAAAATCTTCCAAAAGCACAAATCCAACTATATCAGGCTATTGCTCAAGAATTATTAATGGTTCTCCCTTTTCTTCTATGAAAAAATAAACTGCCCAACTTGCTATTTAAAGCACTGGTCTACCATCATAGACTTATTTCACTTTATTTCTCTTTCAAGCATGTTGTATTCTACCCACTTTGATCTTTCTGATGTTTCCAGAATTTGGCATCACCTGCCTTTGCACAATCTTTCCTTGAAGTCTAGAATGTTCTGGCTCCTTACCTGTGCCTTGTATGTAGTAGACCCTTAATAGATGTCTATTGAACTGAACTAAGTTGATGGCCACAAACTTGACATGCTGTCTGAGCATCCAACTGCATGTAGCAGTCTGTACAGTAGGCATTTTCATCTCTCATG
Source organism: Potorous gilbertii (assembly GCA_028658325.1). Lineage (NCBI taxonomy): Eukaryota > Metazoa > Chordata > Mammalia > Diprotodontia > Potoroidae > Potorous > Potorous gilbertii. The sequence continues at coordinate 534,757,462 of CM053769.1, read as the reverse complement.
ATCACTACTTATTTTTATGGATTTTACTAAGGACATTTTGTAATGTTCCTGAATTCAATGGCATCATTACATCATCTGAAAATGCAAATATGAGAAGATGCTTACTATCCAAAGGAAATCTTTCTCCTGTTTGAACTTTGGGGCATCTTCCATTATAATGTTAAACACTTTCCATGAGGTCAATATTCAGCAAATCTCTGAACAAAGTTAGTTTCATCTGTCAGAATCTTTTAAAGTAGACATATTTTACAGATGATACCTTTTCAAAGCTGCATTTTTCTCTACTGAGTTAAATTTTTTTTTAAAAATCAATAAAAAATAGATGGCAGTTTTTATATTTTCTATTACACTTCTCAATCAATTGTATGACCATAAATACAGGATCTGCTATAGAAAATCTTAAATGAACATCTATTTATTCCTTTGTCGTTAAGGATTCCCTTTCTGTGAGTGCATTAATCATCTCATACAACATTTATAAAGCTGAATAAGCAGTTATGAGAGTGAGTAGTTGTAGACATTTTCTCAGTTGCCTTTGGGAAAGAAGGTGAAAGATCTTTGATCTATGATCTTTTTCATTCTTTGAAATATAATCCCATAGAAAGACTGTTGGATTCTAATATGGAATATACTATGTGACCTCAAGCAAGTCATTTAATTTCTCTAGGTCTCATTTTTCTTATTTGTAAAATGAGTGGACAGAACTAGATGACCTCTAAAGTGTCTTTCAACTTAAAATCTGTTGTACTGTTCTCTCATTATAATTCAATGTCATTAACTTTTTTTTAGATGAAAAAACTGAGATTTAAATCAGGCAAACACATTGCCCAAGATCACACCAATGGTAAGTGGTAGAGCTGAAATGTGAACCCAGCTTTTCTAATCCCAAGTTCACTGCTCTTTTTCACTAAGCCCAATAACTCTCATTTTACTTTTTTTGTCTTTAATCTTTCAGGTAGAAGGGGGTGAGTAGCCTAAAGTATTTGGATAATAACCTCATTTCTCTATTTTGCTTGGTGTGATGACACGGCCTCACAGTCTTTCCTTCCATTTCATTCCAATTATTTGAGAAGTCATATATTCAGTCTTCAAAGCCAGTTCACAGAGAGGTCTAATACTTTTGGTCTGCCTGGAGCCCTATCAGGTGCCTTGCCCTCACTGGCAGGCATGGAATGTGGTTGAAGGGTTTCCAAGCCAAGCTGCATAGTTTGGCATTGTAAGCTACCATGTGAAGCAGCTAATTGGAGGGTGGGGGGAAGCAGCTTTAAATTCCATTGCAATTTTCCTTTTTCTAGATTTTTGTGGTGAGAGAGAACTCAGGTAGAAAAAGTCTGACTTAGGCAAAGAGAGCCTTTTCACCATTAAACTGTAAGCAGAAAGTTAAAGGTCTCTTCTGATAGTGAGACATGAAAGCCTAAACAGAAATTTACAACAGTTTTTGATTCCTATCTTAAAGACAATAAGCACCAAGTCCAAAGTCATGCTTTGGTCTTTTGATCCTAATAAAAGGTTCAAGGTGAGTTCAAGTATGTACTGTAACCATAATAAATAGCGTTAAGCGAAGCAAAGATTGATACCAATTAAACATTGGTGTTTAAAGAATCTAACTGTACTAGGATATTTTCCTTCCTTTATATCTGCTGTATATTATTTTATAAATATAATAATTAATACTTATTCCAGTGTTTTCACGGAAATTTCTACTTCCATAAAGAAATGGTAAGAAAAATTATATTAATGCTTTTACATTGTCAAATCAACAAGTATTTATTAAGCCTCTAGTAAATAAGTGCCAGGTACTGGGCTAAGCCATTGTTGGTAGGACTCAAAATTGATACAAACTTTTCAGAGAGTTATCTGGAAATATTCAGTAGAAATTATAATCTCCCTGATCAAACTCTTTCATCCAACTAATGATAATATCCCAAAGATGTTCTTAAAAGGGAAAAATTACCTACTTGTACAATAACAATGATCATTCAATTACATGGTATTTTTGGTTTGCAAAGAACTTTACAAATACTATCTCATTTAATCTCACAACCACTCTGGGAGGTAGGGGATATTGTAATTCTCATTTAATAAATGAGGAAACTGACTGAGAGTGGTTAAGTACTTGTCCAAGGTCATAGTGCTCATAAGTGTCTGAGTCAGGATTTGAACCATGGCCTTCTTGCTTCACGTCCATGACTCTACTCACCATGTCATCTAGCTGCCTCTAATAAAGATATTCAAATCTACTTTATTTGTAAAACTAGAAAAATAGGCTGACCAGACAATGATTGAATAATGGATAAAATCAGCCACTGTAGTGTAAAAAATATAATAAAATATTATTTGCCATTTAAAATAAAAAAATATAAAGTATTCCAAGGAAGATGGGAAGATTTACAAAGTGATGCAAAGCAAAGCAGTCAAAATTAGAACAACATACACATTGACTATGGTTATTTAAAAATAACTGTAGCACAACTGAAGTAACCACAAAAAAAAGAGATTGCAAGCAAGAGTGGATGAATTTGTACTGTTCATTATTTGGTTAAATTATATATGTGTTTAAAATGTAAATGGTTCAGACCAAACAGTTTTATGATGAGGTTATTCTTTGCCTTTGTGAGACCACTGTTTATTTCAATGTATTCATTAAATTATTTATGAAAAAGAAAAGGCATGCTAATATGATAGTCTTTGATTCAGCCATTAAATTCATTTAGAAAAAGACCAAAGAGAGACTCGGTTAACCATATCCATTAGAAACCTCACTGTTCAGACCAGAAAGCTTTAACCCAGGATAGTAAGCTGGACCTGGAGTCAGGAAGGTCCAAGTTCAAAGGCCACCTCTGATATTAATTAGCTTTGTGACTATGGGCAAGCCCCTTAACCCCTTGGAGTCTGCTTCTTCATCTAAAAAGGAGGAAAAATAATGCCTGGAATAACCACAACACAAGTTTGTGATGTAGCTTAAATAAGATAATGTATATAAGATGTGCCATAAAATTTACTGCTTTAGTACTTCCACAGATGTGTGATCTCATCAATACGAATATTCCTTCCAATGATGCAGATATAACCTATTGTGCAACTTTCATTCATGTCCTCCCTAGAATGTGAAGCAGATGTGCCATTACATCCTGGGGAATCATTCCTATTGGTCCTTACTCTTCAAGGAAAAGGGAGAGGTCAATGAGAATGCTCCCCTGGGCTGTGCCTTCCTATCTGCACCATATCCTATGTACATTTATTTACATCCTTCAGTTTGCCCCTAGGGGCCTTCCCCACATACTAAATACCTCCTTCATACTCTCCTTTATAATGCTGGGATGTCCATCAGTTCTCTTCTCTTCTTACTACTGACTGGCTCATCTTTTTCTTTTCCCAGTCCAATATTTCTTTGATTAGATTACGTATGCCCTTTCTCCAGCACTATTCTTGTTTCCATGTCACAGACAGCTCACACTCACCCAACGCTTCTCCACAGCTCTCTGGGTAATCCTTACTCTCAGTTCTTCAGAGACTGACATTCTGTAACTTGCAAGCCATACAACAGATTGATCAGTTTCCTCATCTGAAAATGGGCCACCATGGCCCTCCTCTGTATGTATTTGTTCCAGTCCAGCTGTTTCTTATATCTTTGTTTTCTCTGATGCCACTTCCATTTCGTCAAGAAGCCCATCTTGGACTATGATAGTAGAGTCCAAATGTGGTAGCTCCACTGTCTTAGATGGTGAAAAGAATCTGTCGGAAAAATCTTTTCCATTTTCTTTGTTGCTGTCCTTTCCACTGAGTTCCTCACCAAGCTTTCCTTATACTTGCTCTTCTTGCTGCATCGTGAGGCCATATTGCTCATATTCTTCCCTTACCTTTGTCCATCTGTAAAATTGTGCCACTGAGTTTATATTCTAAACTGGTGTTGCTCTTGCCTGCCATGTTTCTGTACTTGGCAAGGAGATGAAGCACTTGCTGAGCAAAGCACATAGGCTCTTTTTTTATCTCCTCTTTGTGGAAGCACAGAGACCAGTACTGATCATCACAATTTCATACAGAAGACTAAGCATTATAAATTAATTGCAAATGTTAATAATAACTAGCATTTTTAGAGAACCTTAATTTTGTGAAGAATTTACATTTATTAGCTCATTTAATCCTTATGAAGTAGGTGCTATCATTATCCCCATTTATAGATGAAGAAACTGAGGCAAGCGGAGGTTCTGACTTCCCCAGGGTCAAATAGCTGGTAACAAAGGCAGGATTTGAATTCAGAAGGTCCTAACTCCAAATTAAAGATGTGCCATCACATCCATTCCACTGTGCCATCTAGTTTCCTAAAAAGCACCATATGAATATGAGTTATTCTTAGTGACAATTTACCAGCATATCAGTCACACAACCTAAGAGGAAATCAACAGCCTCTGAAACATCCCTCATTCATTACCCCTTGTGTTGTTGATCTACCTAGAGCTAGAGCTATTAGGAGCAGGTGAGAAGGCGAGACCTCATATCAAAGGTTCTTCATCTCTTAATGGGCAACCCAAGAGGCTTTGATCTGAAAATATTTCCTTTAAAATTTAAAACCAGTACTCTGAAAGGCATCCCTTGAGGGCCACTTCTCATGTTAAGACACTGCTGCCCACAATTATATACACAGATTTATTCCCTGACAAGATGACATCTTATAGAGTCAACTTTAGCCTGGGCAAGGACTTGATATGCTTCTCAGGAAAACCCCTCAGAGTGGAGTGTCAGCAAAACCTAGCCACCTGCTCCAGGAAACCTGCCTTCAAAGGCAACAATTGGTCCCTCTCCCCACAATCTTGGGCATCTCCTTACTCAGAGAAGCTTGTCATTGAAGTCCAGGGTAGTGAAGAGACTTGCCCAAGGTCACACAGAAAATCAGTGGCAGAGCTAGAGATGAGGTAGCCCTGACTGCTCTTCTCAAACACCAGATCCCAACTCTGGTCTTCCTGATTCCAGCCCTGACATTCTATTCACTTTGCTAACTGGCTGCTCCCTTTGTTTACTAAGGATTAATTAGACTCTTTTGCAATAGTTTGGTCATTTTTTCTAGTTTTCAACTGCATCTTTCTCTACACTTTGGTGTGACTTTGGTGTATTTTAGTGAGGACTTGAGTGATCTTGGACATGCTTGACTTCGCTACACCAACAGTCCCTACATAATCTTTAGCAGTCACCGAAATGTGCTCTTTATAGGTTAAAATTTTTGCATGTTTCCTTGGAGTAATATCTATTCTTAAAAATCACAGAATTAAAAACATTAGGGAAAAAAGCCATGAACTATGCATATGGCAGGATATCCAACATTCAGCTGACAGAGAACAAACAAAAATTAAGGAAAGCAGCTCATTCCACTTTCATCTGGTCAGGGTCATATGTTCAGAGTCAGTTAGTGTCAATAGATGCCCACACATGTGACCAATACTGTCACAAAATGAAACCATAGCAACATTATTGCTTGCCCCGAGTAATTACCACATGACTGTAATATCACAAAGACTAGAAACTTCCTAACTGGCTTGGAAGGGAGAATACCCGGGACAAAGGTATGAAAAATATAAGAGTGATTTGACTTCAAAATCAAATTGTTGCCTTCTCAAGGTGGGGCAAAGGTGGGTGGGAAGGAAAGAATTTGGAACCCCCAATTTTTAAATGATTGCTTAAAAAATTTTATATGTAATTAAGAAAATATGTAATAAAATAAACAAAATTAATAAAAGAAATGTTTTGACAGCTCTTAGACTATGCCAATAATAATGTTGATGCAGATATAGAGACTCATCGTGTGTGGGAACTGGGATTCCAATGGTTCACCTTTGCTGAGCTCTCATAAACCAGCTCCTTATAGGCAATATCAGCTTTGTGCTGCTGGGAATTAATGGGGGGCTTAGAAGAGTGAAACCTCCCATCTGGATTTTAATTGCACACACAGAGTGGTTGTTGTGGGATGTCTTGATGTTTAAGTATAGGCATTGAGGGAAATTTACAGCAGAAATTGGCAATCTTTCAGAAATAGGAGCTAAATTGCTAATTCCTCTTCTTTTAGGATGCTGGACGGGATAAAGGAGAGATATACAGCTAAGAACAGGATGGAAGAAGACTTTCTGTTCAATCATTTCTTCCCTCTGCCCCCATTCTATCATGAGAGGTCCCTTTGGGATACTCAATTCCTCTTTTAAAATGTAAATACTCCCTGAAGTGTTAAACCTATCACTTGTTCATCCTTGAAGCATGAAGTTTTTGTTGTTGATGATAAGTACTCACTTGTTATTTCATCCAAGGAACTGTGGTGAACTCCTGATATGGAAAACCCGACCCACCACCACTTGGACAGATTAAGGCCTACTCTATAATGTGTAGAAGTCCAGAAGAAGCTTCTGCTGCTTCCACCATGATCTAGGCAAGAGTTCTAGGAAGGGAAGAATAACTCATTCAACTTCCCTCATCAGCCCAATGGACTCCAGGGTCAAAGTGAAGATCAAGTCCAAAAATAAGTTTAAAATCAGATGGTGGTAGTGACACTGAGAGGTTGACTTGCCCAAGGTCACATGACTTGTATGGGTCAGAGATAAAACTGAAACACAGGTCTTCCTGACTCCAAGACTGGAGTTCTACATTTGCTGCCTCTCAGTTACATTAATCAAATTACTTTCCTCTTAAGAGAGCTCAGATTGTCTACAATACGAGAATGGGTGGTTGAGATTTGGTTGGTAGGAGACTGTTGGGATCATGGAGTACTTTTTTCGGAAGATAAACTTGGGGGGATTGTGAGAGGTCATTTACCCCCAGGGTTGGTGCAAGGAAGAATGTGAAATCATATATTTAGATATGAAAAGGATCTTAGATATAACCTAAAGTAAATTTTATGCATGAGGAAGTTAGAAGTATCTTCCCCAAGGTCACAAAGGTATTAAGTGGAAGAGTAAAATTTGAACCAGTCTTTCTGACACTGAATCCAGCACTCTTTCCCCTATACCAAAAGAAACTCAGAAACAGAAGGGCACAAGCATGGAGGTCTAGAGTATCAAAGGCAAATCTCATCTATCTCAGCTATAATTCTGCCATAGACTCCACTGTTGACGACTACCCTGTGTATACCACTGAGAATCATATCACCCTCTGCCTGTAGCCTGTACTATATCCATGTCTAAATGACAGAATCTGGCTCTTATGGGTTGGCCATACTCAAGGCAGACATTTTCACAGTCAGCTGAAATATGAACATGAACTTTGTCTGTGTCTCTGCAGTCTCATTCATCATTATAATTTTTCTTTCCATCAGTGAGGAAGAACCTGTGACAACTAGAGGAACAGAAGGCTAGAAGGACATAGCCCCAGGGGATGCAGAGTGTGAAGATCCATTTATGGACTGAAATAAGTGTCTACCAAGTAATAGCTCCCATCTATGTAGCACAAGGGTTCTTAATCTGGAATTCACAAACTTATTTTTTAAAACATTCTTGTAACTTTATTTCCGTATGATTGGTTTCCTTTTCAAGCCTGTATATTTTATTTTATACATTTAAAAATATGATTCTGAGATTCACCAGACTGCTAGAGGGATCTTTGATACAAGAATGGCAAAGAACCCTGATCTAGAACCTTACCTTTTTCCAAGTGCTTTCCTCATAATTAATAACCCTGGGAGGTAGGGAGGAAGAGCAGGTGCTATCCTCATAATAACCCTGGGAGGTAGGGAGGAAGAGCAGGTGCTATCCTCATTTTACAGATGAGAAGACACAGGCTCAAAAAGGTCAAGTAAGTGACTTTGCCCATAGTCCCACATCTGTGGAGTGACAGAGCCAGGATTAGAACACAGCTCTCTTAGATTTCAGTCTCGTGTTCTTTTCCACTACACCAGATTGACTCTGAAAGTCACACAGATCTGGTCTTAAGCCCTAGCTTTGACTGACTAAAAGAAGCAACTGTCCCACAACCTTGCACATCCCCAGTGGGAGGTGAAATGATGAATGGCTGTCTTCTTCTGTGGAATGGGCTATTCATAACAGTAGACTCAAACAAGGTCATCATATATTCTTTGACTTGATTTCACTGCTTCATCCCTCTTTATTCATTCAGCAAGCATTTATTATGCATCTACTGCATGCAAGACACTGGTAGGCACTGGGGATATAGGTGAATAAAAAATAGATTAAAATGCCTGCCTTCAAGGAGCTTATATTCTGTTGGTGGAATACATGAAATGCCAAATAGGTTCATATTTGGGTCTGAAAACCATTTACATATTCAAAGTAAATGCCCAGCAATTTCAGAAAGAGGAGAGGGGTCTAGAAGGAAGTAGAGCCTGAGTTGAACTTTGAAGAATTTTAGAAAGCAGAGGTGAGGAGCAAGAACTTAGCACGGTTCCTGGAACATAGAAGGCACTAAAGACATGTTTGTTGAATTGAATTGAAATGAGTTGATTAGGCAGAGAGGACAAAGGCAGACAATAGTCCAACTTACTGCTCCCAATGTGACTAGAACTTGTCATGTAAGAAGGGCAGTGATTCAAATGGATCCAGAAAGTAGGCTGAAATAGTCTAGCACCAATCCTCAGCCTTCAGTTTCAGAAAGGCATGCTAGGGGAAGGGATGGTGTCTGACCCCAGAACTGCATTATCTTCAGCTGGGTATGTGTATTAGTCATTGGGGAGAAGGGAAAGCTAATACGGCACCTAGCTTGAAACAATGCTGCCACGGGCTAATCATACGTGAAATACTATGTTCCTTCTATTTTATTTTCCTCATCCTACTCTATGTGAGAATACAAAGACTTGAGAGTGAAATGAAGGTGGGCCAGCCTGGGCCTCTCCACTAAATGGAGGCCCTAGGAGGGAATGGTGAGTCAGTCCAATGGGCAAGGGCAAAACACATTTATGGAAGCAATGAGAGATGAGGTTAGACTGTGGTAAGCCTTGAATGTCAGGGCAAGGTGTTTAGCTGTTGTTTAGTAGGCAACAGGGAACAGTGAAAGATTTTGAGCAGGAGAATGACAGGCTCCAAATTGATGCTTTAAGAAGGTACCTTAGGTAGGGTGGCTTGAAAGGACGTAAGATCAGAGCTGGGGAAACCAGTTAAAAGACATTTGTAATAATGCATTCAAGGTATAACAAAAGCAAGAACCAAGGAAGCATTGGGGCAGTTAGGTGGATTAAAGGATCCAGCAATGGGGAACCTGCAGCCTAAAGGCTACACATGACCCTTTAGGTCCTAAAGTGCAGCCCTTTGACCGAATCCAAACTTCATAGAACAAATCCCCTTAATAATCCCCCTAATAAAAGAATTTGTTCTGTGAAGTTTGGATTCAGTCAAAGGGCCACATTTGAAGATCTACAGGGCCTCATGTGGCCTTGAGGCCTCAGGGTCCCCACCTTTGGATAGACCATTGGGCTTGGAAACAGGAAGATTCATCTTCATGAGTTCAAATCCAGCCTCAGACACTTATAGCTGCGTATCCCTGGGAAACTCACTTAACCCTGTTTGCCTCAGTTTCCTTAACTGTAAAATGAGCCAGAGAAAAGAAAATGACCAACCACTCCAGTATCTTTGCAAAAAAAAAAACAACCCCAAAATGGAGTCACAAAGAGTCAGACATGACTGAAGAACCAACAGAACTGTTTGTGGTGGAGAGGAAAGGATGGTTATGTGAGAGGTTTTGTGGGGGGTTTATAACCATCAGCATAATTAACAGAATGAATGTAAATACAGCCCAAATCAGGCTATATAAACAATTCAAAAGCTTGTTCTTAGAGGATCATCCTAGAAGGAGAATTCTTTTCCCACCCCTCCCCCCAGATCTGGTATTCATGTCTGGAGCTAGTTAAAGTCCACCTGCCCTTCTTTGCATGCAGGCAAAGAGCTCTGAAGCTGTGGGGTCTAATTCCATTTTAAGCAAGGGCTTATTTGCTGCTTCACAATTTCAAAGTGCTCCATGAGTCACTTTCCAGAGGAGTCTGTAACATGCTTATGCTATTGGCTCAAAGACTATAATTAAATTACTTATGGAGGTTCTGGAAAGATGACTCACACAGCTCCTCGGTAGGGCAGGTGGCTTCATCCTGCACTGACTGTGTTTAGAGGAGCCCGTAACAGCAGCTTGTGGAGAAGCAAGTAGATTTTTTAAGGATGAGTGGAAGAAATACCCAAGCAAGCCAAGTTTTGTTCCATTTCATTTTCTAGACAGCTAGGGAATCGAGTATTGAACTAGGAACCTGAGTTCAAATCCTGCCCTAGACACTAGCTGCATGGCCCTGGTCAAGACAATTAACCTCTCTCAGCCTCAGTTTCCACACCTTGGACCAAAATTGGGGATAATGATAGCATCTTCCTCCCAAAGCTGAGACTCAAGGGAGAGAATATAGATAAGACTTGTAAAGACTAAAAAAGTCACATAAATGTTACTACTGCTGTTATCATCATCCGGTCTGGGGGGATGGGGAGAGGAAACAATGGAGTAGAACTTGGAAGATCTAGACTGTGTAGACCCTGCTCTATTATAATCTAATTGTGTGACCTCCCTGTTACTCTCCAGATTCTTGGCTAACAGAGTCACACCTAGCATATCAGCATTGTCAGGGACCTTAGCAACCAGCTAGTCTAATCCATAGACTAAAAAGAAATAGCCACTCCAGGATAGCCTAATATATTTTCCAGGCTCCTTTGAGGGAAATCCATGCAATCTGCCATCCCCCACCTCAGATCTGTTTTCATATCTCCCCTGATTCTCCCTGCATCAGCCACATTCTCTGCTTTCTAGGCCATGCTTCCCTGGTACCTATCTGAGAGGCCTTCCAACCAGCAAACATTAGAGTGGAAATCAGAACATTGCATCCCATATAAGTCCCATTTGTATAGTTTAAAACCATTTTGCTCCTGCTGCTTTCTCTAGCAATGAATAGGGAGTCATTTAGTCGTTCCCTAAAGAATTAGCCTTCTCAGACTAATTAAACATTTTATCTTACTCTAGGACAGGAGGGTGGGGAACCTGTGGCTTTCTAGGTCCTTGGGTGTGACCCTTTGACTGAGTTCAAGTTTATAGAGCAAATCCTTTTATTGAGGGGATATGTTCTGTAAACTCTGGATTCAGTCAAATGGTCGCACTTGAGGACCCAGAGAGCCACATGTGGCCTAGAGACTGCAGATTCCCTACCTCTGCTCTCTAACTGGGAGGATAGAAGCCTCTTGGGCCAATCAATCCACAAGCATTTATTAGGTATCCACTGTGGGCTAGGCACTGCACTAGTAGAAACCCGAATAGTCCAAATCCTTCATTTTACAGTTTGGGGAAACTGAGTCCCATAATGGTAAACCTACTTTTTTAAGGATAGTCAGTCAGTCAATAAGCATTTTTTAAGCTGGGCATTATGCTAAGTCCTGGGCATATAAACAAAAGCAAAATACAGTTACTGGGGAAGAGTTGAAACCCAAACTCAGGTTTTCTGACTCCTAGGCCATTGCACTTTTCACTGTTCTACGTCGCTTCCCAGGACAGAGGTAGACCCAACTGTAGCCTGGATATGCAGTTATTGCAGCCCTTGGCCCCATACTGCATAAGGAGTTTCCCATAAGTTTTCCTAGAATCATGGAACTTTCTAATATTGTTACTTCCTTCCTTGTACCTTGAAAAAGGTCGCCCCATAAATCTTACTACCTTTGGTTTGAGAATCTTTTCATAGGACCATAAGAGCATGAGATTTAGAACTGAAGAAACCTAAAATCATATCATCTGATCCCCTTAAAGAAAGACACTGATTTTCAGAGCCCCTTATTAGGGGCTTGTCTATGACCACAGTTAGCAAGTATTTGACATCCTCCTGTTCTGCTTCCATTATCTGTGCTGCTAAAGAATACTGGAGGAAGTGATCAGACTGTGCCCACTGAGTCTCCTAAAACTGTGTCATCTAATCTTTACTAAGGACTCACTGAAGCAAAGAAATCCTTTTACTCCACCCCAAGTGATTCTCTATAGTATTGTCAACAGTGGCTGCTCCCAACCTTCCCTTATCTCTTCCAGCCTCCTCCACGACCCTATATAGCTCCCCACCTTCTCTGAAGGAATTTAGCCTCATACTTAACGAAGAAAATAGAAGCTGTTTGCCTCCAGTTTCCTCATCTTCTCTTTTCTGTATCCTGAAACCTTTTAACATTATATCATATTCTCTCTGCCTCCTTAAGGCAAGTCTCCAGTGAAGAGGTGACCCTTCTCTCAACAAGTCTACTTGCTCTCAGGACCCTTGAAATCATCCCCTCCAATATTCTCCAGCATTCACCCTTACTATCATCTTTTGTTGCTAAGTCATTTCTCGGCCATGTCTGACTCTCCATGACACCATTTGGGCTTTTCTTGGCAGAGATACTGGAATGGCTTACCATTTCCTTCCTCAGCTCCTTTTACAGATCAGGAAACTGAGGCAAACAGGGTTAAGTTACTTGCTCAGGGTTACATATCTAGTAAGTGTCTCAGGTCACATTTGAACTCAGGAAGATGCATCTTTCCGGTTCCAAGCCCAGTGCTCTATCCACTGTACTAGCTAACTGCCCCCTCTACCTTCTACCTTCTTCCTGATCTTTAGTCTCTCCCTATCTACTGGTATCTACAAATCCACTGGGGTTCCCCTTCCTCATTGTTAAAAAAAAATCCTCACTTGACCCAATTGAAACTTCACATTAGCATCTTTCTCTTCCAAAAAAAAAAAAAAAGGATACAGCTTATTTATGAGAGTATTTGCCTTACCCCCATTTCTGAATATATCCATCCTTATGGCCACCTAGTGAATCATTCCTTATAATAAAAAAGAAAGAGAAAAAAAATAGTACAACAAAACTAACCAATAAATCAACTGAGCCTGACCCTCCAACCTTCTCACAGTCCAACTCCTGGGGAAAAAAATTGTCCACACTCATTACCTCCACTTCCTCTCCTCTAACTCACTTCTCAATCCCCTCCAATCTGGTTTTCAAAGTCATCACTCAATTAAAAGTGTTCTCTCTGAAGTTACCAATAATCCCTTAATTACTAAGTCTAATGGCCTTTTCTTAATTCTCATCCTTCTTGACCTCTGCAGCATCTGACACCACTGAAAACCTTTCTGGATTTTCACATAGTCTTTGGTTCTCTTACCTGTCTGACCACTCCTCATCTCCTTTGCTGGCTCATCATATGCCCCAGGGCTCTGTGCTGGACCCTCTCTTCTTACTTCTTTATCCTCTCTCTCTGTGTGTCTGTTTCTGTGTGTCTCTCTCTGTCCCTGTGTCTTTCTGTGGGTGTCTCCCTTTGTCTCTCTATTTCTGTCTCTGTGTGTGTCTCTGTCTCTCTATATGTGTCTGTCTCTGTCTTTCTGTGTTTCTTTGTCTCTGTCTCTCTGTTTCTGTGTGTGTCTCTCTCTGTCTCTCTATCTCCCTCTGTCTCTGTTTCTGGCTCTGTGTGTCTCTATCTCTGTGTGTCTCTGTCTGCGTCTCTCTCTGTCTCTGTCTCTCTGTGTCTCTCTCCTTTCAACACACTTACACATTCTACAATTCAGTCAGCCAAACTGACCTTGCTGTTGCTCGCACATGACACTCCATCTTTCCTTCCCATTCCTTCGCACAGATTTTTCATCCATCTCTAGAATGTTCTCCTGGCCTCTTAGTCAGCTCCAGTGCCACCTCCCACTTGAGGCTTCTCCTGATCCTTTCATCTTTTAGGAGTTAAATTACCTTTAATTCCTATCTATTTATATATGTATGCATTTTCTCCCTTGACAAAATACAAGTGCCTTCAGGGCAGGAACTGTTTCTTTTTTTGAATTTGTGTTCCTAACACAAAGCTCGTGTTTAACAAATATTTGTTGGTGGGCCCATTGATTGATGAAGCCAGGGTTCAAATCAAGGTCTTCAGACTCCAAATCCAATGTTTTTTTCTATGACAACACACTATAATACCACTACACCTCCACAACTATTCTTGGCATTTACATACCCATTTTACTGGTACAATTCACCTACCTTTGTCCATCCTCTTAGCCCTTATTCATCTCTTCCTCCTCATCCCTACCCAGCCCCAGATATTCTTCACCTACCCAAAAAGTGGAAATAGTGGAAAATGTGCTAGGGAAAACCTGTCTCCTCCAGTGTTGTTTCTTATACGCCTTCCTAACAGCTCATTGATGGATCCCATTTCACTCTGTCAGAGAAAACTTAGAATTCCCAGTTACACTCAAACCCTTGGACCCATTGCCCCTTCTTAATGATGGTAAGTAGAAGGACCCTTTCAACATCCCCCCTTCCAAGGGTCTCTACTCATCAATTTACCTGCTGATGCACCCTAAAGACCTTTAGGCCTTCCCCTCTACCTCACTTCATCATCCTTAAGACTTCTAGACTTTTCCTTTCTCCGTGTAGCTGGACTCTCTTTACATATGTTGTTTGCCCCAAGTAGAGTGTGAACTCAAGAACCATGACTTTACATTTAGTATGATGTTTGGCCAATAGTAAGCACTTAATAAATGCTTTTTCTTCTATTCACACACTCACTCATCATTGTTGTTTGACCCCCAATCTGCATTGTTGAGCCTGACTAAGTGATTTGATGAGGTGGAAAGAACACCATGCTCGTAATCAATAGAGGTGCATTATTAGCTATGTAACCTTCGGCAAGTATTCCTCTTTCAGACCTTTACCATAATATGGAGATGACAACACTACTTGTACTAACTCAGAAAGTTATTTTAAGGATCCAATAAGATGATAAACTCAATCTAATGAAAGGGTGAGACTATATACATAATCTAGCATGAAAAAAATCCAATAAATCTGGCTAAAATGAAAATTAGATTTTTGTCACCTTTCATTTCCTTTTGTTTTTGCCAAGTTTTCAGTCCATCTTTCAACTAATTTGATATCATGAAGACATAGCTCTAAGCCTCCCATGGACTGATATTTTCCCTTTTTTCTGAGCCCAAGTATAGGAGGGGAAAAAATGGCTTCTGTTGTGCAGGGGAGAAATTTTCCTCATCTCATTTCATTTTGTAATCCTTCCAGACTCCAAAGCTTTTCTCAGCAGGCTCATTGATTTTCTGCCTTTCTAAGGAGATTTTAGAAGCTAACCTTTTCCACCCTGATTTCCAGTATGTAACAATTCATACAAGGAACAGGCAGTCAGGAGTTCCAGGGTGAAATCATGCCAGCAGCCTGAGCCTGTTCTGGGCAATAACCTTCAATTGTCCTAGGCCAAGATGCTGTGAGTGAAACTCTACCACAGCTAAAGATAGGCAATCAGCAAGCATTACAGGGGATGGATAGGGACAGTGAGTGCTGCTGCTAAGTTCATCATTTTCATAGAATCTTAGAAACTCGGAGTTGGAAAAGGACCATGTCATCTTTCCCAAAGGTCACTGGACATTGGATAAGAGAAGACTAAGGAAGGAAGGAAGCATGACAACTCTCTTCAAGTATTTGAAGGGCTATCATGGAGAAAATGTGCCAGAAAACCAATGGATGGAAGCTGCAAAGAGGTAAATTTAAGATTGAAATCAGAAAAGTCTTCCTACCAATCAGGGCTGTTCCCAGAATAGAATGAGCTCTCTAGGGAGGTGGTAGATGTGTGCTGCTCATTGGAGGTCTTTGAGCAAAGGCTGGATGACCACTTGTGTTGGGTACATTGTTGGAAGGGTAAGGATGGATCAAGGACAGGTTGAACTAGATGGTTTCCTAGGTTCCTTCCAGCTCTAAAATTCTGGTTCTATGGTTCTCTCTAACTCCTAATGGAAGCACGACTCTTTTTACAACATTCCTGACCAATGGACATCTAAACTCCTCTTGAGAATGTCCAATGATAAGAAATTCAGTACTGGAGACAGCTGCGAACTGATTATGCCACTCAAAATTACCTTCCATTCTACTTGTGGAAGACAGACAATAAGGTGCCAATCTTTGCAACCATCAGGGAGGGAGAGAAGTTGAGGGATGTTACTCAAGCCCTTAATAAGGCATCAACTTCTCATTCCAGTCTGTGTTTGCCTGTAGGGAAATCCCAGGCCTATAAACTAGTCCTCTTCAGCCAATCCTCCTACCATTGCTTTAGAGCTGGTCATGTTAATGGGCAGAGGGCGAGAATTCCAGTGAGACACCTTCACAACAGGACAAATGCCACTGGATAATACATGCATTTTCTGAAGCTGGAAGAACAATCACACCTGGATGGCTCATTAGGCATATTCACATACAGTCCCTTGGGATCAGTGGTTCTGACTGCAGTTTAACTTCCTATTTTTTCCACCCAGTGCAATGATCTGAATGCTGAAACCCCAACGTTCCAGGGTCAAGTTGACAAGAAATTATAATATGATTAATTGAATTCACTTCAATAAACAATATTCAGGAAACTCGAGGGATATGAAGAAAAAGAAGGCTGGTCCCTGACCTCGAAGAATTTATAATCTAGTAGAGGAGATAAGACATTTCACAAATGGCTGAAAAGAGTAAGTACCATGCTATCAGATTCAAAGAGGAAGTGAGCATTTCCAGTTGGGGGGAGGGGAGGAGATCAGAAAAGGCTCTTTATGGGGATGGTGAAAGGTGAGTTGGACTATGAAGGAAGGAAAAGATTTCAACAGGCAGAAATTGAAGGGAGACGATTCCAGGCATGGGAGATGGCATGAGCCAAGGTGAAGACTGAGGTGAGGGCAGGGTTAGGTTGGAATACCAGTTCAATTTAGCTGGGACATAGGTAAACATTTGTCCATTAAAGATTCACATCTCTCGGTGGTGTTGAGATTTTTCCAGATTTGTAACAGCTCCTGGCTGCCTGTTTCATTTCACAAAATAGTAACTTATCATGCCGGGCTGCATTAGAAAGCACTTACTCCTTTTAGCAATTTGAAATTCAAAGGGAAACACGTTCATGGTTTTATTCATAAAAATAAAAAAATATGAACAAAGAACGTGGGGAGAGGAGATCTTGTGAATCTTGGGTGTTTATTAATGCGTGTGATTAGTGAAGTGGAGAGGAAGCAGGTTTTATGTATTTCAGTCCATCATGACTGTGAAATTGAACTGTAAATGGTACCTAGGGTGGCCGGGTGGAATAGACACCATGCAGGGAGTTAATGGAAATGTAGAGAGCTTTTCTTTTTAACAAAGTACTCGAGCAATTATCCCAGCACACCCGTGGCGAAGTGAGATAAAGTTAGCCTCCCCTCCACAAAGGCTGTTAATAGCAAAATAAATTCACTGAATTTACTGACAGGCATTTGGAACTCTCTGGTCTCCCTTTGGCACCCATTAGTGCCAAAGGGCAGTATGTTTGGGGCCCCAACTCAGGCTGAGATGAAGAAGAAGGGATTGATTGGTAAGAGGGTACCATGCCCTGTGCTAATGACTATTTCTGGGTTCCTATTGGATGTAGCTGCTAGATTGATGGCATTAAGCATTGTTTTTGGGAAGAAATAGAGTCAGGTACATATTGGTCAGGTTATTGTGTTAAGTTACAGGAGCCACATTTTAAGAGAAGCACATCCAAACAAGGGTGATCAGGTTGTTAGGGGGGCTTGAAATTATGTCATAAACGCATCTGTTGAAGGAGCCAGGGGTACTTACTAGAAAAGATAAGACTCAGAGAAACATGATAGGTCTATTCTCAATAGATCTTTCCCACTGTTTAAGTAGGTACAGAAATGGAAATGATTTTGCTTAAACACAGGTCTAACCATATCACCTCCCTACTCAAAAAGCTTCCTGGTGCTCTCTTATTTCTAGGGCCAAACACAAACTCTTCTGCTTGGTATTTAAGACCTTTCACAAATTGTCCCTAATGGTTCCCTTCAAGATGCTCTACAGTCCAACCTTCTTGTGATTCTTCACACACAACTTTCCATCTCCAACCTCTGTTTCTTTGCAAGGCTATCCCTTTCCCCTCCTGGTGTACACTCCCTATTCACTTTCACTCTTAGAATCTCTAACTTACTTCAAAGTTCAGTTAAGTTCCATCTCCTACATGAAGCCTTTTCCAATTTCCCTTCCTACCCTAGTAGAACCCCACTCCCTGACCCTATTGCCTTCTACTTACCTGTATAAATTTTGCAATGGTGATTCACTGATAGAGAGTCTACCTAAAGTCAAGAGGGCCTAGGTTCAAGTCCTCCTTCTGCTACATACTTGCTATGTGCCTCTGGGTAAGTCATGAAATTCTATGTACTTTAGGTAACCCTCTACTACTATATGGTTACAGAAAAGGTGCTGATTTGTATTAGCAGAGAGGGTTTCCTCACCTAGGAGTTCCCTATATTGATGAAATCACAGCCCCATTTTTTATCCCTATATTTTACATATACATGTCTGTATATATGCTGTTTTTACCCCAATTCAGTGGAATATAAGCCCTTTGATGGCAAGGATCATTTCATTTTTGTCTTTGAGTCCCTAGCATTCAACATATGTCTCACTCATAGCAAGTGCTTAATAAATGGATCCTGATTGGTTGATGTCATATGGATGAGGATGCAGGTCAGACATGGACCAATAGAAAGTGTACTGGTTCTGGAGTTCAGAACCCTCTCTGCTAATACAAATCAGCACCTTTTCTGTAACCATATGATGCTTACTACCTGGATGACCTTGGACAAGTCACTTAACCACCTTGGGTCTCAAGTTCCTTATCTGTAATGTAAAAGAATGAATCTAGATGGCTTTTGAAGTTCCTTCTAGGGTAGATCTATGACCTTTTGTTCCCATGACTTATCTCTCTATCTCCATAGGACAACCAAGGACCAAGGAGAGAGGCAACAAAGAGAAAAAGGTATTATAGGGAGAGAGATTTGAGTTCAACATAAGAAAGTACTTTCTAATAACTAAAGCTGTCCAACAATGGGATTAGATGCCTTCAAAAGTAGTGAGACCCACAACACTCCTCATTTGTAGGTGTGGTAACAGGTGGAATGCTATAGAGAACAGTCCTGAGATCTCTTCTAACTTTGGCATTCTCTGGTTTTATTTATTTACTTGCTCCTAAATGAACCAAGTACTTTCCAGTAAGTACAGTCTTTTCATTCAAAGAAACCTTTCAGTGGGTTCTCCTTGCCCCCTCCTCTTCACTGTTTCCTGGCTTCCTTAGCCAATGACCAGTGTCACTTCGTCTCCAAATCTTCTCCTAGAGCATCATCCCAGGACCAGCGAGCCAAATTCTTTTCTTCCCATCAAACAACCATTTCTCAGGATTCTATCTCCTTCAGGAAGCTCTCTTTGATGAGGAGAATGGCCTAAACCTCTATCCTTATGATATGTAACTCCTGACTAGTCTTTTATGACCTTTCCCTGAAAGCTTCATGTATTTCATTCTTGAATGGGATTAATGTATGTTCCACCTATCTTTACTCATTTCATTATTAGAATCAAGAGTATTAGAGGTGGGAGGAATCTTGAATCATCTTGAGGAAGCAATGTAGCAAGGTATAGTGAACAAGGGTTCTGAATTTGGAGTTCATCAACCTGAATTCAGATCCCACCTGCTCAACCATGGGCAAGTCACCCAGCCTCCCCAGGCATCAGTCTTCTCATCCATAAAACGAGGAGTTTGGTCTAGATGATCCTGAAGATCCTTCTCAGTTCCAAATCTATGATCTTTCTCCTTTAGTTTGAGGAGGAAGCTGAAGTCTGGAGAACTAGAGCGTTTTGGCCAAAGTCACACAGAGAGTTAGTGGTCAAGCTGGGACTGGAACCTTGGTTTCTAGACTCTTGGTTCATTTTCCCTGTGACTTCTGAAAGGGAAGAGATTGTGTTTAACTTTCTTGGCAGGGTTCCACATCCTCCTTTGTAAATGATTCGGGATATTGATGGCAACTTCTGTTACCTTTTATTCTATACCTCCCTGCTCCACTACCACCTTTGTTTCTAAGGGGCCCCTGCATATAATAACTGCTGTTTTGCAATGTGTCACTCATCAAACATATGCAGTCTTTGCTTTGAGACCAGGCTTGGGTTTGGGTGTAGGATGGATAGCCTTCCTCTATAGAAGTGGAAAAACACTGAGTTCCAAGAATGAAAATACATATCCTTTGCACAGACTCAGGAGAACTTTTTAAGGCGGTAAGTAGGCTCCTTACCAGTTTCCCATGGGAAGGAAGAAACCTATGACCTCTCCATTTACATTCATTAAAAATGCAAGTATATTTCAGTTTGTGACTTTCTTGTGACCTTCAGAGACATTATGTGACACAGATCACGTTCTCATTTTTAGGAAGTTTACTCCCTCTGGCCCTTTGGTCTTCAAGAAAAACTCCACAGGTCCTATTTGGGTCTTTCAGGAAATTCAAGGTGGAAAAAATTACTATAATCAAGATATAACTCCCTCCCTTCAGCCTCAACTGACAATTTCCATCAAGTAGGAAATGTTGATTCACAAAATCTCCAGCCCAACCTCTATGAATCCTGGCTTCTGGCAGCTAAGCACCACTTAAGAGGTAGAGGTTGGTGGGGCAGGGTAGGGAGTGACTAGCACTCCTGCCTAAAAAAAATAAGCTCTGAGTCCTGCAGAATGTCATTTAATCAATATCTGTGAGCTGTTTTCATCTGGCTTCAGTGACTTTTCTGATGCCTGCCTCAGCTCTACCTTCATCCTCAACCTAATCCTGATTCTTGACTTTCTGCCTATTCCTGAGCCTTGACCTGCCCTGAACTCCTGAACAGTTTCTTCCCTCAAGAAACCTACATTTTAACAGGGGGAGACAATCTACATAGGTGAGAGATTATCTGAGAAGGAAGTATTGTTCTGGGGAGGGGCTTCGTCCATGCCAGACCACCAACTAGTTGTTCAACCAAACTACCCAAATCAAGTGGTCACTTTTTCTCGGGAAGTACATAGGAATAATGAAGGATTTTCAGAGACTAAAAAACTTTTCAGTGTGGATACAGGAGACTAGGAGAAGCAATGGGGCCTCTACTCTTGGGGAAATCTCTGAAACCAAAGTTTTTAACTACACAGGAAAGTCCTATCTCTCCCCACCACATCTTGTGGGACCCACAGGATTCAGGATCACAGAACATCAGGGCTAGACATGACCTTACAGATCATCCAATCACATTTTCTTTTATAGATGAGGAACCTGAGGACTATTGAGGGAAAATGAATTGGCCAAAGTCACATAGCTGCTGAGTGGCAGAGATGGGACTAGAAGCCAAATCCCATGCTCATCACTCCATTGCTCTTTGCACTGTATGATGTTGGTGCCAGTCATAAAGATCTCCCCAAACTGAGCATCCAGAAGCTATGAGAGAGAGGAGAAGGGGGCGGGGGAGGAAGACAGAGACAGAGAGAGGAGAGAGAGAGAGAGAGAGAGAGAGAGAGAGAGAGAGAGAGAGAGAGAAACATGGTAAACAGAATCTCATCAAATCTTCAGAACTATACCTGCAGACATATTCTGACCATGGATCTGAAGAGTCTTGAAAATTTCCCATAAGGTAGAGAAAGAGATTTAATCATTAAGAAATCTGCTTTTAAAAAATATGAAGAAAGGGGGTGGAATTCAACTTCTAAGGCTTTTCTCACGTGGGAGGTATTTGCAAAAGATTGATCATTTGTTTGAGTTCCTTGCATTATCTTTGTTTGACTTTTGATCTATCAGTCACAATTCAGCCCTTGGAATCTCCTTAAGTTAGCACAAAATCCAGGATAAAAATAAACAGGGTCCACCCATCAAGGAGTGAAGGGAGACCAATCAGAGATCAAAGCTCTTTTTGGAGTGATTGTGAATGGATCGGTGTTCTTCAAGGTGAAGAGCAAATATTTTGCCACTTGCTTTTAATAAAAAGAGAAGGTTACTAAGAATATTTACCTTGACTGTACTGTGCTCATAAATCAGGGACACCTATGAGCTTGTCTTCTCTTCCTTAATTACAATGAGATGAAGTAAGATCAAATTGGCTCTAAAAGGAAGCCAGAGCTCTGGCTATAAGAAATGTGGAGTAGACCAGAGAATGTAATCTAATTTTTCCCCCAGATCAAAGTGGTTCCAACCTTGAAGGTGGAAAAAATTTATTCAAGTTCTTAATAAAGATTACAGCTGAGGAATTTTATTAAAGCTAAGATGCCATCAAACCAGCATTTCATTTTGTAGGTTCTTCAATTTATTGGGCAAATCTGGAAGAATCCTTAGGGGTTATCTAGTCTACCTACTCCTCTCATTTTACAGATGAATAAACTGAATTCTATAAAAGCAAAATTATTTGCCCATATTTGCACAGATGGTAAGTAAGGTAGGATCAGAATTCAGGTCCTACCAGGATAGTTAGGTCCTCTGATTTCAGATCTAGTGCTCTTTCCATCTTACCACATTGCCTGTTCTGATTATTCTTTAACCTCACATGTACTTCACTTTAGACAGAATCAATGCAAAGCTAAGTGGATAATTGGCACTGGACTAGTCACTTGACCCACACTGACAAGACTCAATTTCCATTCGGGATCCCAGATGCATTCTGAAGGTCTTACTTGTGGATGAATGAATTGATTGGTTGGTTCATTCATTCAAAAAACATTTATCAAGTGCTTCCTTTTTATGAGAATTCCAGCTTCTTCTGGGGATGTTTCTTTAAAACAGGGGAACGTGTGGCTATTGTGCCCCATCTTGTCAACAACTTCAAAATAGCTTCATGTATTTGGTTTCCCAGGTGCCATTTTTCACCTTTGCCTATACTGTTTGGTTCAGTCTTCTACCCTCATTACCTGACTCTAGTCAACTTGGTTCCTGCTTTTATTTCTGCTTCTATCTGCAGACTTGGATTTGATGTTTCTGACTCCCTACCAGTTTCTGCCTTTTATTTCTCCCGCTGATATTTTCAACTTTCACTAGCATCCTTCAAGAACTCTTTTGAAGCCCTGATCTCAGTCATGGCTACTGGTCGCTTGAGAGGAGCTCTGATACCATCTAAATAATATAATGCTAAATGTTTGGGGAGCATGAAAGAAGTGAAAACCAGAAACAAAGTCTCCCTCTTCTGTTGTTTGTACCTCTTCTATAATCATGTCCTTGTAGGCTTTTCACCCTGGAAAATCTCTCCATCCTGAAGCCTTTTCTTGCTAGTAGATCCCTCCACCACTATAATACATTCTTCTGATTGATCAGTTTCTCCCAGAACTTCCATTTTAATGAAGGACACAGACCAGCCATGTTCACATCTTTGCTCTTCTCCTTCATCCCATTCTTTTTATTTTCTCCATCACGCCCTATCTCACCCATCAGGTGCTTTCTCCCCTTCCCCCTTTCTAGCTTCCTTTTATATGTTATCTTTCCTTATTAGAATATAAACTTCTTGAAAGCAGGGACAAGCACGCTGTTTGCTTCTATTTTACTCCCAGAGCTTAGTAAAATTCCTGGCACCTAGTAAGTGTTTAATAACTACTTTTTGACTATAACCCTTTTCACATTCTGCTTTGCTATTATAGAAACTGGAAATTTTAGGAACTCAGGTAAGCATTTTCTTTCCTGCTGCCAATTGAAGGCAAGAATTTCAGGAGAGAAAGATGAATTTTGGAATGAAACAGCTAGGATTTGGTTTACTGGACCACAATTTAAAGCACAGGAATATAATTGTTCCTGACCAGAGATAGAGGGCATCTAACAAAGGTTAGTGATTCTTATTTGTCTAGAATAATGCCAGTCTAATCCAAATTCCTTTAAACTTAAAAGTAAGGGGAAAAAGAAAAATGCCTCCATATATCCACCAAACTTGTCCCTGTAGAGATTAACTACAATGTAGAAAGTAGGATATTGATAAAGATACCAAGAAATTCACATATAAGAAATGGCTCTGCAAAAGAAACACAGAACCTCAGGGTCTATATACAAATATATAAAGTATGGGTAACAAGAAAAGTGAACTAAATATACTAACATGAGGAATCAAATTTGATATGATAGGTATTGTTGAGTCTTGATATGATGGGACCTATGATTGGGAAGGACATGGTTCCAAAGGGCATACCATACCCCAGAGTAAAAGGATACATAAAAAGGAGGGAGGTAGAATAGTACTGTGTAATAAGTTATATTCATGTGATGAAATCCAGGAGCCAAAGAGAAGTCTGATAACAACAACGATCGACATTTATACAGCATGTTAAGGTTGGTAAAGCATTATATGTATGATATACACATATATATATAATACACATATATGATTACATAATCTCATTTGATCTTTGCAGCAACCTTGTGAAGCAGATACTATTATTGCCATTTTACAGTGGAGGAAACTGAGACTCAGAAAGGTTAAAGCTTGCCCAAAGCCATACCGTTAGTATCAGTGAAAGGGTTACAACCCAAGTGTTGCTAACTCTAAGACCAACATTTATTGTACTTTACCATAACTGGTATTATGACTGGAAGATGCTATAGACCACTTGGATAGAGAAATAAAGTGATAAGTAATTTGGGAAACAGATTTACAAGCCTAACACAGACAATACAGGAGTGATAGGGGCTTCAAGTATCCAAACATCTTCTGGAGCTTTCTCTTAGTCAAAAACAGAGCAGCCAATAATTTCTTGGTTTTTCTTAATGATAATGGGATTGTTCTGAGGTAAAAGGACAAAGGAAGGGAACTGCAATTCTGGATCTGCTTCTCACCACCAAGGAAGTCACTGGAGAGGAAATGTTGAGAACTTTTGTGCGACACGATCACTTTCTCTTAAATTTATGATAGAGATTGAAAGGAAAGTCAGGCATAGTTGGACATGCAGACTACATTTAAGGAAAGACAATTTTAAAGGGTTTGTATAAAGGGAAAGTAGGATCCACCAGACTAAAATCATACAGGGAAAGTCAGCCCAGGAAAATAGGAAACGCTTAAAAATGAAGTTCTAAAGAAACAGTTCCAGTGGAGAAGACAATGGAGAGTTATCCAAAGAGTGATGGTCAGGGACAAATGAGTCATTGATCAGCTTAGATTTCATCTATTTAAAAACAAATGGATCGATACATTTTACTTTAACACAACAGACACTTCTTAACAAAAACAAACAAATCTTGTTACAAACTACTTTCTCTATGAAAAAAGTCTATTATTTCTTAAAAGAAAACAGGTATGCCTCCTTTACCTTTGACACCATATTAGGGTTAGAACCATTGGCAGCTCATATTGGACCAGCATTTTATTATCTCTCCTTGTTGATTTAATGAACATTGTCTTAAGTCATGGTGTTTCATTGTTCTTCCGGCTCTACTTTCCTTGTTTCACATCATTTTATTTCCATGTTTCTCTGAATTCTTCATACTCTTTAGTCTTTCCTCTTTTCTTCATTTTGGATATGTGATTTCATGAGTGTAGAAAACTCCCAGTGCTGAAACTACCTCTACAAATGCAGGTGGCAAGTATTCTGTACCTTTTTGTCTTGAACAGTTGCCTGGGGCAGTGAGAGTCTGAATGACTTGCCATGGGTGACACGCCAAGTTGGTCAAAGCGAGGACTCGAAACCAGATTTTCCTGTCTTCAAGGAAGCCTTTTTATTTATAATTCATTCTTCAAAACCTTTCCATTTCTTACTTGCAGTGCAGTAATATACTATTAAATGAATAGCCTATAAATTATTCAGTCATTCCTCAATTGTTGAGCACATTTTTTTGTTCTCTAGATTTTTGTTATCACAAATAATACTGTGAAGAACATTTCTGTAAATATATTTTTTTTCTTTATCAGTAACCTTCCTAGGCTGTAACCCAGTAGTGGGATCTCTGGGTCAAAGAGTATGAACGATTAAGCAACTTTTCTTGCCTAATCCCAAATTGTTTTCCACAGTGGTTGAACAACTCTGCCAACAGTGGATTATCATGGCTATTTTCCCACAGTTCCTTCAAGAATGAGTTTTCCTGGTTTTTGTTTGTTTGTTTTAGTGTCTGCTATTTTGATAAGTGCATGGCTAGGCATCCGTGTGTTTTTAATTTGCATTTCTCTAATTGTTAGTCATTTGGAACACTTCAGGTGGTTGTTGATTATTGATATTTCTTCTTTGGAGAACTATTTGTTCAAAGCATTCCCTAATGCATAATGTCAGAATGATTCAGTCATATATTTGTGTCAGTTCCCCACAGATTTTGTATGTGTTAGACCAGAGTAATGACTGTAAAGATTTTCCCCAGATTGTACCCCTTTCCTGATTCTACTTACACGATTTTATTTTTGTAGAAGCTTACTGATTTTATATGAGATTGTTTGTCTTTTATACTTATCCATAACTTGCATGACTACAAATTTTTCCCCTATTAATAATTATGAAAATTAAAACCTTTCATTCTGCTGTATACTCTTTTCATTTTGTGACTATATGTTTAGATAAATTATCATTTGGAATTTATTACACCATAAGCTATAAAATACTGATCTAAGCACCACTTCCCTTTTGGCCAAATTGCTTTCCAGTTTTCTTAGAAGACAAATAAAGAGCCCCTTCCCTACTAGTTTGTGTTCTGGGATTTACTGGATATTAGATTTCTATGTGCATTCCTTTCTAGGTCTTGATTTTCTAGTCTGTTCCACTGGTCTACCTTTCTATTTTTTTTATCCAGTATCAGTTTAGATAACTGCTTTGTGTGTAGCTTGAGATGTGGCACAGCCAAGCCCTGCTTAGAACTACTTTTTCTCATTACATTCTTTAACATTTTTGACTTTTCATTCTTCCAAATGAATTTTGTTACTATTTTGGGTAACTATTAAATATCCTCCTTTCCCCCTACTACTGTAGTAAATCTGTGGCCCATCCATGAATATTGATTGTCTCTCCAAGTCTTTAAGTATTCTTTTACATGGATCAAGAATACCTATAATGAGTTCTTGTGTTATTACAAAGTTCCAAGTCTACCAGAAAAAACTCTCGCACACTGTGGTCGCCGCTGTGCACAAAGTGTTCCTGGTTCTGCTCCTTTCGCTCAGCATCAGATCATATAAGTCTTTCCAGGCCTCCCTGAAG
>CM053769.1:534711803-534730019 GCA_028658325.1 Potorous gilbertii | reverse complement strand
AAAAAAAAAAAAGAATACCTATAATGAAAGACAGGGTGATACAATAGAAAAAAATACCAGATTTGGAATCAGAAAACCTAAGATTAATTTACAGTACCACTATTTAATGGCTATGGGACTTTGGGCAATGTCCTTAATTTCTTGTACCTTAGATTCCTCATTTTACAAAATGGGAATAAGAATGCTATCACTTACCTATCTCATGAGGTTTCTATGAGCAAAGAACACAGTAAACCATAAAGAGGTATATGAACAAGTCATGGTAATATATCTTGTTTAGAACAATATTTTTGGATAGGAGTAGGTAACTTTCCAAGAGGAAACTCACTCCATAGATGTAGTTCAGCCCCTGCTAATTTTAGAGCCAACATGTATGTAGCTCTTTAAAGTTTAGAAAATTCTTTACATAAAATCTCCTTCATTCTTCATTACAGTCCTGCAATATAGGTGCTATCATTATCTTCATTTTATTAATAAGGAAATTGTCACTGGGAAAGGTTAAGGGAACTTGCCCAAATAGGGTCACACAACTAAGTTAGGTTCTGAGGCAGAATGATGAATTCAAGTATTCCAGATTCCACTCCACATCCATTATGTCACTTAACTGCTCAAACTTATATTTTTAGAGAGCTTCCTCAAGAACTTAAAAATTGAGTTACTTGCCCTGGATCCAAAGTCATCATGTTTCACTTGAGATCAGGTCTTCCTGACTCTGGGGCTAAGTTTTCATTCATTAGCTGCTACTAAGAATACTATCATTCAGAAGTATTATGGTATCTTGTTTCAGAGGATATGTGTTGAGTTCAAGGGAGGCACTTGTATATATTCAAAAGAGTACAATTTAAATGGGTCCATCCATCTGCAAATGGAGAAAACTCATCACACATGAAAGAGACACCAATCATATTTTTAAAGTTATCTACTTCACCCTATTTAATTATTAAATTTATTTTCTAATATTTTCATAACCATGGCACTGATGACACAAGTCCTTTGAAGCTTATCTCAGGAGTCTGTCCAGGACATTGCACTTAATGAGGTTTATAATTCAATATAACTACATCTGCATCTTTAATTATGCCTAACATTTAATCTTCATTGCACCACTTGAATTGGAAGATCTAAAATTAAGGCTGCTGTAGTCTAATTGGATAGTAAACAGGCATGACATTTGGTGCAAACTGTATGCGTGTAATTAGGGTAGCCAACACATTTGCCATTTGACTTGATAGAACAAATATTGTCAATGGTCCTCTAGACTATAAGAGTTTATTGTGTTAAATGATTCTAATACAGAATCATAGGATGCTTGGTTCTGGAAAGGTACCCAGGGATCAGCTCTGATTGATTTTCTCTTACACTCTCTGTAGCAGCTATTCCAAAACTTCTGTCACTTCAAGACCCTAATGATACCTCCCAGCCACCCTCCTCTGTCTCAGCATGTGATCTCACTTCCTATTTGACTAAACAGGTTGAGGCAATCAGCCTGAGGTCTCTTATTTTATCATCCTTTACATCTCAAAATCTCCATGTGTTTATCCTGTTCCTTCTACTTCAATATCTGAAAAAGAAGATGTGTTTCTCCTTGGCAAGTCTAAGCCTCGTAACAGTTCCAGAATCATCATGCCTTTTCCTCAATTTATCTCTTTCTACGGTTTCCATCCGCTCTGTCTACAAAAGTGTTCAGGTCTCCCCTGTACTAAAATAAATAATAAATGTTGGAAAACCACCTTCTCTTTGATCCAGTGATCACTTTGTGTCTCTCCTTCCCCTTTGTCCTAAACTTCTAGGGGAAAAAATGATATTTTTACTCAGAAACTTTGTTAACCTTCTGTGCTTTCACATGGCCATCACCATAGTTCAGGTCATTATCCCTTTTCACCAAGTCTATGGTGGTGGATTTCTATTTGGTCTCTTTCCTTCTAGTCTCTTTCCATTCTAAATCATCCTCCAATAAGCTTCCAAAATGATTTTTCTAAAGTGTAGGTCTGACCAAGTTACCCCCTATTTAATAAACTCCAGTGGCTCCCTATTACCTTTTACATCAAATATAAAGTCTGGTTTTTTGTATTAGAAGTTTTTCTTCCTTAATAATTTGATCCCTACCTACCTTTTTTAGTTTTTAGTTGTTTTTTTTTAACATATTATCACCCTTTAGATACTAGATGGTCCAAGAATACTGATCAGCTTTCCGGTTTCTTATAGATTACATGCATCTCCCATTTCTAGGTCTTTGTACTGACTATTCTCCAGTCCTGCTCTTCTCTTCTCACTCCTGCCTCTTAGAATCCCTAGTTTCCTTCAAGACTCAGGTAGAAATCCACCTTCCTCAAGAGATCGTTCCTGATTCCCAGTCCCCTACCCATACCCCATATGCATACACATACACACAACCCCAGCTGCTAGACCCTTCCTCTCTCAGGTTACCTTCCATCTACTTTGTATAGATCTTCCATATACCTATTTATACACATGTTGTTTCCCCCATTAGAATGTGAGTTCCCTGATGTTTTTACATTTCTCTCTATCCTCAGAGCTTGATATAGTGCCTGGTACATAGAAAGCCCTTGACAGATGCTTTGATCCATTTTTTAAAAAATTCTTTGTAATAAGCAACATCCCTCTGGGATGAGTAGGGGAGAATACATGCAAAATGTAGGCAATATAAAAATAAGAGAAATTGATCAAAATGTATTTTTTAAAAGTTAATTTGAAGGTACCATCCCTGCTCCTTGTTTTGGCTGAGTGCATTTTGTGGCATTTTGTACCAAAATGGACCATTTCAGCTCTGACTCTCACCAGCCTTGCCACATTCTTCTAGGTGCAATTATACCTCAAACCCCCTCTAAAAATGAAGTCAGTAGAACGAAAACACAAAACTCAAGTGTGGTCTGACCAGGAAGGAAACCGGTGATTCATTTTGTAATTGGGCCAAATTCTGGACGGCAGAATCTGCAAGAAAGTCACTTTCTTTGGCAGTCCCACCTGCAAAGATGAATCCCAGATCATAATTTTTTTAAGTAGAGAGATGTGTCAGACTTGTACCTGGGTGGTTTGGGGGTTTAATTCTGAGACATTTTCTAACCACCTCTGGAAGTACCAGTAAAAACCATCTCTTAGAAAGGTCAGAGGTTCTTTATACAGAACATTTTGTAGTCTAAGCAATGATTTACCTCTCTCACACTCCTAAGCAAATGACATTCAGATACAAATGGGATTTCCCAAATATATGAACCTGTCTCTGCTTGTCACTTCCCTGGCTGTGATTCACAGTGTTAGGCCTCTGGTGTTTACATGCCTGGGAGTCAAGTTTCCTCTGTAAGCTAATAAAGTTTCCCCCCCAATTACTAAGTACCAGTGGTAAAAGTTTTTCCACAATAACCTAGTCAGTCAACCTGTCAGGAAATATTTACTAGGTCTCTCCTGGAGGCAAAGCCATGTATGTCCCAGGAAGAATTCTCAGCCAGAGAAATTAGCATGCTGCTCAATACTGATGTTAGAGCTTGAGAGCCTAAAAATCAACTCGTTCAACTTCCTTTTCTTTCTTTTTTTTTTGACAGAAAAGGAAAGAGAAAGCCAGAGGATCAAAGTTAGTGACAGGATAGAACTAGACTTCCGGTCCTCTTGCTTAGTATATATGCTCTGCCTTCTGGATGTATATATGTATAATATTCTTTTCCTCTCCTCTTCCACTTTTCCCTCATTCATCACCCCCAACAGTCAGTTAAGTTTCTGGTTTTTGACAGTAAGATATACTGATACTGGGTCTTGCTTTCCTTGAAAATTATCTATTCATTAGATCTCTGGTCATGAGGCTGTATTAGGTACTATAAACACTTATTTAAGTGAGACTAGTTCTAATCTCTGCTAGGGGTGAGCTGTGAAGGTAGAGACAGATCGTTAAAGACAATGTGTATGACCTTGGATAAGTCACTTTGCGTCTCGGGACATTTTACCTACAAAATAAAACCAATGAGAGCAGCAATAATAAAGGAGTACTTTTTATTCTAATACTATCAATGACATAATGTAATTTATATGGGCTTAGTTGGGATTTGGATAGCTACCAAAGTTATTTCTTTTGAAAATGAGCTCTTGGCTTCATTATACCCCCTAAGTATTTCCATGGCTCAGTTACCATTGATAGCCTTACATTTAAGCATAAAAGGGATGATATTTCACATTGGAGTTGAAAAAAAAGTCAAGAGATCTGAGTTATGGGAAGATTCAGATCTACTCCAAGGGAGCCATGAAGATGCTATCCACCTTCAGAAAAAGAACTGATATATGGACCTATGTATTATATAATTTCACATATGTATCTGTGTCAAATGTTGACTTTCTGTAGTGTGAGGTTAGGAGGGAGGGAAGTGGCTTAGAACTCAAATAGAACAAGAATTTAAAAATTAAATATTTATTTTAAAAAAGAAAAAAATAGTAAGACCTGGATTCTGGTCCTAGTTTCTCCACCAGCTAGCTGTGCAGCCTTAGTCAAGGAATTTCCCTTTTCTGAGCCCTACTTTTTTTGTCTGTAAAATGAGGGGATTAAGAGATGGGTGGATGGGGTGATTGGAGAGGTCCCCTCTAACTCTAACATTCCATGATCCTATGTGGAAGAGAAGTAGGAAAAGAAGCAGGAAAAGGAAAAAGAGAAAAAGAAAAGGAGGAGGAAAACAGCAACACCCATTCAGTGGCTGTGTCCAACGTCTGAAACTCTCTTCTCATCTTTACCTCCCTCTCCCTGACTTCTTTCAAATCCTAGCTACAATTTCACCTTCTACAGGAAGCTTTTCCCAGTCCCCCTTCACACTAATGCCTTTCCTCTTCTGATTATCTCCAATTAGCCTCAGTGTAGCTTGTTGGAAGACAGTTATTTGCATGTTGTCTCCTCCAGTACATGAGCTTCTTAGGAACAAGGACTGTTTTTATATTTCCCTGTGCAGTATATTGCTTGGAATGTTGCTTGTTGATTGACTTTATAGTTTACAAAGTGCTTCCTTCACAACAACCCTTTGAGGTAGGTATCACAGAAACTGTTCTTCATTCCCCTCATTTTACAAAAAAAGAAAGAAAGAAGAAAGGAAGGAAGGAAGGAAGGAAAAAAGAAAGAAAGAAAGAAAGAGAGAGAAAGAAAGAAGGGAAGAAGGGAAGGAGGGAGGGAGGGAAGGAGGGTGGAAGGAAGGAAGAAAGAAAGCCAAAAGCTCTGCTATTTCAGTCACATGAAGCATCTTACTGAAGGCCACACATCTAGTAAAAATAGTTGATATTTATAATATCCTTCAGTGCTTGCAATACACTTCTTTATACGTCATCTTATTTGAGCCTTGCAGCAACTCTGCAAAGTGGGCGCCACAGCTATTTTTATTTTCATTTAAAAGATGATGTAACTGAGACTCAGAGACAGCTAAGATGGTTCAGTGAATAGATCTCTGGGCCTGCAGTCAGGAAGATCTGAATTTAAATCTGGCATCAGACACTGACCAGCTATGGGACATCTTGTTTGCCTCAGTTTCCCCATCTGTAAAATGAACTGAAAAAGGAAAGGACAAACCGCTCCAGTATCTTTGCCAAGAGAATCCCAAATGGAGTCACATAGAGTTGGACACAACTGAACAACTGAGGCTCAGAGATCAAGTGACTCCCCTCAGTCACCCAACTCATGTTAGCATCAGGATGTAAACCCAGATCTTCTTAATTACATGCTCATCACTCTCCCTACCACGTTAAGCTACAACCACTAGATAGTAAAGGATAGGACCGAGATTCCAACCCAGATCTTCTGATTCCAAGTCCTGTGCTCTTCCCATTGTATTACAGTCTTTCTCTATGCTCTCCCTATCTCACTCCTTTCTGTAGAAGGTATTGCATTGTCATTAAGGTCTTGGACCAGTTGCGAGAAAGGTGCTAGACCACATACAACCTATAAATGACTCAGGACATTTGTTATTGTCTACCTTGTTTCAGTTTGGAGGAGCTGGTCCTAATGCTGGCAAGTGCTATAGATGGGTATTTGCACAGGGTTATAGAAGCTGGAAAAATCAAAACACTATTTGTTCAGTCTGGATATGAAGGAAATGTACAATGAAACACCCAGGTCTCATCTTCCTATACTGGATTCCTTAAACATTTACTCATATAAGTTCACTCTGGGGTATGTGGATACATATGAAACATAGATTGTCTACATAGCCCAACCAAAATAGTCAAGGGTCAGTCCTAGACATGGGATTAAATGCTTATTAGGTTAATGGATAAATAAATGAATGAGGGGATGCTGACTAGTTATTTTGTGGTGTTTTTTTATTAAATAAATTATTTATTAAGCATCTGATAATAACTAACATTTTACATCCAATTAAGGTTTACAAAGAGCTTTACCTATATTATCTCTCACTTGAGCTCACAAGAATCCTGTGAGATAGATGTTATAACTACCCCCTTTTTACAAATGAGGAAACTGAAACCCAAAGACATTAAATAACTTGCTCAGAGTCATACAGCTGTGTCTGAAGCAATATTTGAACTTTGGGGTCTTCCCAGAGAAGAAGGGATTCCAAGTCCTGATTCCAAGTCCTAAGTGGTTATTTGTTGAGACAAAATAACATACTGAAGAGAGCCATGTACTGGGAATCAAGAGAACTGGATTTGACTCCTCACTTGGCCATTAACTCATTGTGTAACTCTGAATAAGTCATTTCTCTTCCATTAGCCTTGGTTTCCTTCTATAATGAAGGGGTTAGACTAGGTTATGTCCAAGGCCCCTTTTAGCCTTAAATTGTTATGATTCACCCCAATAAATAAGTGGTCAAAGGATTTAGACAGCTCTCAAAAGAATTGTACACTATTATCAACCTCAAGAAAGAATATTCCAAATCACTGAGAAGAGAAATGCAGATTACAACAATTCTGTAGTTAACCTCACAAGCAGCAAATTAGCAAAGATGGCAAAAGATATGGGCAGTCAGTGTTAGAGTTATTATGGAAAGATAGGTTGACTGATGCCCTGTGGAGCTGAGAATTAGTCCAACAATTATGGGAAACTATTTGGAATTGTGCTAAGAAAGCAAGTTAGATGTTTCTTTGTTTCCAGAGATCCCACTGTTAAGCATGGACTCCAAAGAGGTCAATAATAAAAAGAAAGGCCCTATACTATGTACACCAAAATACCTTTCGCAACACTTTTTGTAGTAGCAAAGACCTAGGAACAAAGTAGATATCCGTTAACTAAAAAATGGCTAAACAAGTAGTGATACATTAATATTATTATGCTGTAGAAAACATGATGAATACAGAGAACTCATATGAACTGATGCAAAGTGGAGTAAGCCGAGCTAGGAAAATATTGTGCATAGTGACAACAGCAATGTAAATACAAAGAACACAAAAAGTCAAAACAATGCTGTAAAATTAAGAAGACCAAGTTTGGCCCCAAAGAAGACACAAGAGAAGGTCCCTCCCTCCCTTCTTTGCTGAGAACTATGAGTGTGAAACACTGTTTATATGGCGAGATTCAGTTGATGTGTAAGCTGATTTATATGAACTGGGACTTTTTTCATTTAAAAAAAATTTTATAAAGGATGACTGTCTGGGAGACAGCAGGGAAAAAAACACTCATAAAGATGAGTAATACTCAAAACAAAAGATGCCAGTAAAATTTATTTTAAAATTTTATATGATCCTTTTAGGGATACTCAAAGGTCTTCCTGAAAAAATATATCAACATGTATTTGTATCAACAATTATATGGAGTATCGATATACTCCATATAATTTCATCATTAAGTCATGTAAAAGTTATGGGCAAGTATATAATATTACATTATATGATTATTTGTATATGATGTCATTGAACCAATTACTCTAGAGACAAATTGACTGGTCACTACGCCCAAAAAATGTAGAATAATTCTACTTGGTTCAACTCACCCTCAAATTTCAATGTGGCCCAAATGCATTGATCCTCATGGTGACCAGCTCTGCCACCATTTCCATTTTTAAAAAACTATATTCATAAAATCATAGAATTTGAGATTTGTAAGGACCTTAGAAGCTATCTAGTCCAATTCTTACATGAAAGGGATTCCCACTATAACATACCTAACAAATACAGTCTATAATTAAAGTCTTCCCAGGAAGAAGAACCCATCACCTCCCAAGGCAACTAATTCCCTTTAATGAGTCTCAGAGGACAGTAAAATCTTCCTAAAAGACTAGAAAGACTTCCATGGCTGGCTCTCAGACCTATAAATAATCCAAAGGGAAAGGTCAGTCCTACTTTCAGAGAATTTGGTTTAGTCCTGCACCATGACTAATAACCTATATCCTTCCATATCCACCACCATCATTCCAAGGAATCTGAAGGGCAGGTAGGAGATATGCTGGTGGGACAAGGCCTGGAAAAGGGTGCCCAGTAGGGGTAGTTATTCAGGATATAGGACACCAAGCAAAAGCATGGTTAGTTGGAGGGTCTCCCAGGGAAAGAAACCGCCCACTGGTTATTATCCTTTATCTTCAAAGAGAACCAAAATGACTTCACCATGAAAAAGTGAAATTTCAGTGTGTCTGACTGTGACTGATCAGATCAATACAAGTCCTGAATGCTCTACCACAGGTTGGGCACAGATAGTGCATGTGAATATTTGGGGTGGATATCCCAAATTTGCGCATCCTATGTTTACTTTGTACTGTCTTAATTCTGCTTTGCTCAAAGAGCATAGCACCCTTTCTGAAGTAGGCACTCCATGCTGACTGGTCCTGTGCCAGTGTCTCCCATGTTGCACAGTCAAATCCAAAGTTCTTAAGAGAGAATTTGAGAATGTCTTTTTATCTTTTCTTCTGGCCACCATGTGATCGCCTGCCCCATGCAAGTTCTCCATAAAATACTCTTTTTGGCAAGCATACATTTTACATTTGAACAATGTGGCCAACCCATGAGACTTGTGCTCTCTGAAGCATAGTTTGAATAGTTGGTAGTTCAGCTCAAGCAAGGACTTCAGTGTCTGGTACCTTATCCTGCCAGGTGATCCTCAGAATCTTCCTAAGACAGTCCAAATGGAAGCAATTCAGTTTCTTGGCATGGCGCTGGTAGACTGTCCATGTTTCACAAGCATATAACAATGAGGTCAGCACAATGGCTCTACAGACCTTCAGTTTGGTAGTCAGTCTAATACCTCTTCTCTCCCAAACTTTTCTTCAGAGCCTCCCAAACACAGAACTAGCTCTGGCAATATGTGTGACAACCTCATTGTCAATGTGTACATCCATGGAAAATACACTACCAAAGTAAGTGAACTTATCCCCAGCATTCAAAACTTCTGGTTCAAAACAAATAGTTTCACATATGAATGGTGTGGTAGTGGCTGATGGAGCACCTGTGTTTTATTGGTGTTAATTATTAGGCTAAAATTAGCACAGGCAGCAGAGAATTGATCCATACTTTGTTGCATCTCAGTTTCAGAGGCTGCATTGAGTGTACAATCATCTGCAAACAGAAAATCATGCACCAACACTCCCTCCACTTTGGTCTTTGAAATGGATGGACCAAGAAATTCACAGGCAAGAGTCAATTAGGAATTTCGAGAGCATCTTTATTAACCAGGCTGGCGGCTGCTTCATGGAGAAACCCAGAGGAGACAGCCCCTAACTAAGGTGGGTGTGTGCATTTTAAGCATTTTGGTGCTTCTTGGTACAGCCTTGTGGTTTCTACAACAAACATTTCTCATAAAACAGTTACGGGGGGATGGCCATCGCTGCTAGGCAAGGGGGCCCAACAGAAAGTAGTTGCCAGGAAAGGGATCCAATCAGAGAATGGTTGTCAGGAAGGGAGTGCCCAACAGAAAGTGGTTGTCAGGAAGGGGAGTGCCCAGCAGAAGGTAGTTGCATGGCACAGGTACAGTTCTGGCAGGGGGGTACAAGTTGTTGCCAGGCAAAGGGGAATAACATTTTGACAGGGGCCCAACAGAATGCTGCTGCTAGGCAAGGTTATCCAACCCTGCCCAGCAACCTAACAGATATCTCCCAACCTAGGGGCCCCAGGGAGGAATAATGTCCACTTCACTCTTGATTTGTAGCCTTTTCAAATTTAAGAACTTACCATCAGTACAGCAGTTGACCTTGATGCCGTGCTCATCCTCATTGAAAGCATTTGTCAGCATGGCTGAAAACATTATACTAAAAAGCATGGGAGCAAGCACATAGCCCTTTTTTACTCCATTGGTGACTGGGAAGGCATGAGAGCTTTATCCATTATCCAGAACCCAGGCAAACCTGCCATCATGAAATTGACATACAATATTGATGAACTTCTCCAGGCAACCAAATTTTGACATAATTTTCCATAAGCCCTCATGACCAACAGTGTCAAAGGCCTTGGTCATATCTGTTCTGCTCCTGGCATTTCTCCCGAAGTTGTCGGGAAACAAATACCATATCGACTGTTCCTCAGCCCTTTCTGAAGCCACACTAGCTCTCAGGTATATGCCCATCTTCCAGATGAAGGATCAGCCTATTAAGGAGGACTCTTTGCCAGCAATGACTAAGAGAGAGATCCCCCTACGATTATCGCAAGACAATCTATTCCCTTTACTCTTTTAGAGATGGATAATGGAGGCATCCTTGAAATCCTGGGGGATAACCTCCTCTTGCCATATAACCTGGAAAATTTCAGTCAGCTTTAGTATGAGCAATGGTCCCCCTACCTTGTAAATCTCAGCTGTAATAGAATCAGCACCAGGTGCTTTGCCATGTGAAAGGATCCTAATAGCCCTCAAATCTCTTCTTCAGTTGGAAGTTCAGCTAAGGAGGGATTGACAAAGGGACAAAGCCTCTTTCACCCCTCCTTCGTTATGTCCCTACTCATTACACTCACTAATCAGAACATAAGAGGTGTTCTCCAAACTTGTCAACGAAACATGAAAATTCTCCTTCATTCTCTCAAACTTAGAAGTCTGAGGCTACAACTCTGAATGCCTGCAGATAAAAGGAAGACAAATGACTGGGCAACAGTTCTGGCATCTTAGTATTTTTAGTAATTTTCCCAGCTCTGTCGTCTCTGGCTAAGGCCCTGTTCCCCCATTCCCCCAGGCAAAGCCCTTCTCATAGATACTTGCTGAGTAGACAAGCCCATTTGTCCTCTAATTGAGTATTCAAAAGCTATGTTTAAGGAAGCAGATCCCACCATGCTTCCAGAATGAATAAATGAACTGGCCAAGAAAGCTGGTGGAATCGGCCTCATCAGTTACTCGAGATGGATGACCTAAGAGAATCCAAATGCAATCACAAAGATGAGCTGGGAGGTAGGCAAATGCCTGGGCAGTATTCTCACATCCTCATAAATTACAGCCTCCAGCAGGACCTGGCAAGTCCAATTCAAAAAAGAATTTAAATCACTGAGATCCCTTTTGACAACAGGGAACTGCCCAGAGCATTTAGCCCAAGCCTAAGTTCTGTGATGGAATCTTGGGTGAGCTACTGGGGGGTTAGAGGAGAGAGGAAATAAATATATTTTTTGCATGTGAAGAAGGCCTGGAGTTTTGGCTGACCAAAGAACACAGAATGGTAATGGATGGATCTCTTTGTACTCTCTTCATCCAAGGAAGTCAAGAGGAT
Source organism: Potorous gilbertii (assembly GCA_028658325.1). NCBI lineage: Eukaryota > Metazoa > Chordata > Mammalia > Diprotodontia > Potoroidae > Potorous > Potorous gilbertii. Next base: position 534,718,413 of record CM053769.1, on the reverse strand, counting down.
ACAAAGCCTGCATGGTTAGTCATGCATTCGAACTAGTTAGTCTGGGCACTCAGGAAGTGCCAGACTGTTTCTACCACCAAAAATACCTAGTTTGAAGAAGGTAGGTCTCATGCTAGTACCAATAACAATGCTTTATGTTTGAATAGCCCATTTGATTATTTATAGAGGAAAAGGATTTTACCAGCTGTGTGGCAAGTCACTTGACCTTGTTTGCCTCAGTTTCCTCATCTGTAAAATGAACTGAAGAAGGAAATGACAATCTACTATTTTATCCTTGCCAAGAACACTCCAAATGAGGTCACAAAAAGTTGGACATGACTAAAATGACTGAACAACAATAAAGAGAGGGAGAGAGAGTTCTCAACCTTATTGGAAAAAGAACAACAGATATTGCTAAACAGCAATCTCCAGCTGTGGGCTGAGTAACTTGCACTTCAGACAAACTGCAAAAGTTAGTCTATAAACATTGATTAAGCATCTATTGTGTGCCAGGCATTAAGCTTCAATATTTCCTTGGTATTGAGGTTAACTTCAATGGCCTTCAAATCCAAAGCAGAGACTCTAGAAACACAATTTTTCCTCCTCACTGTTTTTCCTGCAATTTGATGGAAAGACTTCTCCTGCCTCTTTGGATCCATTTCATCCGATGAGTAAATATTGCCATCTCCATAACCTTATTATCTAACTTCTTGCTAAGGATTATAGTGATTTCTCCCCTACTTGTTTGGGATGATAATTCAAGTCACCTTCTTCATGGTCTTGGATAAGATATAACCTCTTTTGGCACTGAGAACTGAAGGGTCAATCCCTGTCATATAGATAAAGAAAGTGAAGCAGAAAGTTTCAGTGGCTTGTCAAAGATCACACAGAAAATTAGGAACAGAGGCTGAGCTAGACCTGAAGATCACTGAAATCATGTAATTCAGTGTTTTTTCCACCAAACCAAGGAGGCAAAATTCAGGGGAAAGCAGGGTCTATTTGGAGCCAGAAGGCCTGGGTCTGAATCTAAGTTTTGCCATTCACTACTTGTATAACCAGAGGTAAGATATCTCCTTAGACCTCTTCCCCCATAATCAAATGAAAATCCTACCCTATGTTTTTTACAGAGCATTGTTGAAAGGCAAATAGATTTCTTTGTTTTATTCAAATTAGCAGGTATAGTGATGGGATTGGACTAGATGACCTCTTCTGAGGATTCTTCCAGCTCTAAATTTATGATGCCATCACTTCGTGATATCTGTGGGGAAAATGTCAAAGAAAAAGGAACAGGAAGAAGGAAAAGGGAAGGGAAATTACAGCAAATCTCACTGATTCCCAGGGTATCCAACCCAGAATGTGAGACTATTTCAAATCAAACTATAAAACTTGACATTGACCTTTCTATCTGGAGGTCTCAGTGAACCCCGAGTTCCATTTGAATCAAGAAAGGAATACAGCAGTCTAACCCCCCCCTCAAAAAAAATTTATTCCAAGTCATAAGAGAAACACAGGATCCAGAGTCCAAGAGTCTAATTGTACTCTCCCAGGGTCAGATAATGGCTGAAACATTGAATTCAGTTTGAATCATACTTTGGCAGAAAGGCTGAATATCTCGAAAGTGAACAGGATGTTGAGGCGTCCCAAGCATATTAGATGAATTTATTGAAGAAACTTGAGATGTTTGGCCTAGAAAAAGTAGCTTTAGGGAATGAGGGGGGAAAGAAAGAGAACAAGAACGGATGAAGTGCTTACTGTGTGCCAGACAGTCTGCTAAGGACTTCACAAATATCTCCTCTGATCCCCACAAGAATCTTGGGAAGTAGATACTATCATTATCCCCATTTTACAGCTGAGAAAACTGAAGCAGAGGGTCATGCAGCGAGTAAATGTGAGGCTAGATTCGAACTCAGATTTTCGCAACTCACAGCCCAGCACCCTGTCTACTGCGCCACCTTGCTGCTTTTAACACTGTCAAATATGTAAAGTGTTGTCATGTGGAAACGTTCAGCACTGCCTCACTTAAATCCAATTCACTCCCACATCACAGCATCACCTCACTGATTTTATGGTCCTCTTCCAGAGCAAAGGACAAATAACAGCACCCCTAGTACTGGTGGTGCTCGGCTCCAGAGGACAGGACTAGAAACCATCAGGTGGAAGCTAAGAAGTCAATTTCGGCTCCATTTCACTGAAACAAACAAAAAACCTTTTCTAACAATTAGAATTGTTCAAAAGTGGAATGAGAAGTAATGAGGAACCCTTCAATAGAAGTATTTAAGCAGAGACTGGATAATCAATTGCTGAGAATGTAGTAAGTAGAATTCATGCTTTGGATAAATTGTTTGGGGGCATAAATTGTGAATTGTTCCGGGGTGGGGTATGTGTGTGGAAGTGAGTGTTCATATGAGCACATGGGAGGGTATTTAAATGATCTCTAAAGCCTCTTCCAATTCTAAATCCCATAATCCTAGATCCCTTCCCAAGTCTTTCCCAGTTCTGTGATTCTGTGATGCTAAGACATAATTAATGAAGTAAATAAGAAGACTAAGGGTAGGGGTAAGGATGGGAGTGGGGTACAGTAGGTAGGAGGGAAGGAGATCATTAACCTACTTAGGAAAATAAACTGTTTTAAGCACTTCACCACATTAATTGTTTACATGCAAATGGATACTGCTAATTACAAGCAAATCTCCATTCATTAAAGATGTCCCCAAAGGACCTCTACTTGGAGATGCTCTGCTAATGTGAGTTACTGTTGGTACCTGAAATTTTTTCAAAGCGTTTCTTTTCACTGTCAGACTAGTCGTTTACCCATTTAGTTTTCATTAGTCGGAAGAGGTCTGACTGGGAATACTTTTAAGATTGGTCAATAGTCCTAGAAGAAAATAATAGCAATGACTAGATATAATCTTGCTTGATCTCCTGAGGTGGATGGAATAAGTATTATTACACCCCTTTTACAGATAAAGAAATGGAGATTGAATAACTGACAGCCAAGATTCAAGTTCCAGGTTTTTGACTCTAAATTCAGTGGGAGGTTTTGTGTGACTATGGACAAATCAATGCCTGACTTTAGGCTTCTGTTCCCTCCTCTCTGATTTAATTAGATTCAGTTCAACAAACATTTATTAAGTGCTTGGGCACAGATGAGCAAGGCACCTATAAACCAAGGGAGTCGAGCTAGGGAGTGTCTGAGGTTCTTTCCTTCTCTCACATGCTCCACTGAAGGCCCAGTTGCTTTCCCAGGCTGAGCAGCAGACAGCGGGAGACTTCAATGACAAACAGGGGAAATGGAATAGAGCATTTCAATAAAGATATTTCTGGCTGCAAATTTGATGAGGAAGATCTAATCTCAGTAACTGAGACCTTCCAGAGAAAAATTTGGGATTTTCCCTTCTTAGCTGAAAAGACAGTTCCTACCTACTCCAAGTGTTCTCCTCCTATGGCGGCCATTCCCTCTCTGACCTTCATCTTGGGAGCCCAACAGGGATGGGCAATTTGACACATGGAATGGGATCGGTTGAGGGAAACAGAATTTGAGCAGCAGTGTGAGAAAAAGGAGAGGCAGCCTTGAAACAGGAATGAAAAATGTCCCCTGGGGCAGGAACAGGTGTGTCAATTTCAGATTTAATGTTTTTGAGGGTGCCACATCATCCGTCTTCAAAGCTTGACTTAACGTCCCTCTCTGGGGGCTTCCTTGTGGTTGCTGACGACAGCTTCCAATGTTTTCCGGGCAATCATGACAAGAGAGACGATCACCACCATGAGACCTTCTGTCCTGAAGACAGCTCTGAAGGCAACATGTCTGGGGGACTGTCTCACAACTGGGAGATTTTTTTTTTCTTCTTTCAATCACAAATGAATCAGATGTCCTTACTTTCACATTCAGGTTATCATCCAGGTAGGAAACCCTGCTCTGGAGAATGCCAAGAGTGGCCTGGAGAACTAAGCGCTCTTCAGGTCTCATAGGACAATCATCACAATCCTTTCCTCTCTCAGACCTGTGATTTCATCCTCACAAGGAGCTCCAATGAAGAGCCACACCTCAGGGGAGTTTAAGCATCCTATGAGTTTAAGTTTAGAGGTGAAAGGAAACTTAGAGGTCACTGAGTCTAAAGTGCCTCTGCTTATACATGAAGAAACTGAGGCACAAATAGAGATTTAATTGACTTGCAAGTAGGGATTGCCAGAGCCAGCTGGAAGGCGGAATTTTCAGTGTGAGCTTTTACACTTCAGAAAATGTCAAACTCTGAAAATCAAAGCTTGATTTACTGTTTAGTTGGTTGTCTCTAGACCAACGGTACTAGACTCCAATGGAAATGGGAACCATGAAACTCTACACAAGATTCCCCATAGGCTGAATTTTTAAATGACTTAAAAAACTGCACATTTATATATTTTTTTGGTAATACATCAATAAATTAAAATCAGATAGCAACTACATTTTAATCCAGTTTTAGGTCACACTTGGGAGCAGCCTGGAGGCATTTATACTTGACCCATCTGGTCTAAACTTGCAAAAGGAAGGAGATATGCTAAAAATGCAGATTAAACTTTAAAATAAGTTGTTGTTCAGTCACGTCTGACTCTTTGTGACCCATTGAAGTTTTCTTGGCAAAGATATTGTAGTGCTTTCCCATTTCCTTCTTTAGCTCATTTTACAGATGAGGAAACTGAGGAGAACAGAGGCAAGTGACTTGCCCAGGGTCTCATACCTGGTAAGTATCTGAGGTCAGATTTGAACTCATATAGATGAATCTTCCTTACTCCAGGCCAACACTCCATTGACTGTGCCACCCACCTAGTTAAAAATAAGACCTGCATACAACTTATTTTTTCTCAGGAAGTCAGTTGTTAAACATTTACCATTATACCATTCTTGCCAGGGTCACACAGCCAGTATTGTTAGAAGTAGGATTGGAATCTACGTCTTTCTGCTTCTGAGGTTGGATCTCTACCCATTATTCCCCTTGTTGTCTTAGAATCATAGACAACATTAACATGTCATTAAAAGACTCTTTAATAGAAATCATTCTATTTGATCCAACAACCTTGCACAATAGGTATTTTGAGTATTATACCCATTTTACCAATGGAAAAACAAAGTCTTATAGAGGTAAATTAACTTGCCCAAGGACACATCATTCACAAACAGAGCAAAAACTGAAACTGAAGCCTTCAGGCTTCAAGTCCAGCATTGAATAGAAATAAAACTGTTGATTTCATTAGTCATCCCATCGGTGGACATTTGTTAAGGGCCTACTATGTGCCAGGTAATGTGGTAAGTTCTGGTGACACGAAGAAAGGCCAAAGACAGTCCCTGCCATCAGAGAGCTCAGAATCTAATGAAGCAGGTGAATGTGTACAAATTAAGCTAAATGTAGGATGAATAGGAAGTGAATAATAGGGGGAAGGCACTAAAATTCAGAGGGATGGGGAAAGGTTTCCTGACGACTGGAGGCAGAGATGAGGCAGGAGAAAATTTATGAAGCTAAATTTAGCTAAAAAGAGCAGAAGAGATTATAAAACTGATGTGGGGCTGAGGGATCAAGTGAAGGTTTTCTGAGGATGAAGGAGACCTGGTAATGTTTGTAGGAGCCAGTAGACAGGGAGAGACTGAAGATAAGTGAGAGACTGGCAATAGCAGAAAGAGCATTCTGTTGGAGGAGATGGGATGGAGATATAGTGATTTGACTTAGCAAGGAGCGGTGCTGCCTCTACATGGGAGACAGGGGTGATTGGAGAAGATAGGGACAGGGCATCTAAATGATGAGATGAGGAAGAGGAGAGAAGGAATTTGTGGTGAATAACTTCATTTTTTCTGTAAAATATTAATTACTAAACATTTATTAAGCACCTACTATGTGCCAGGCATAAAGTAAGGTTCTCAGCTAAGTGAGTGTGGAAAGGGAGAGAGCCATGGGAGGTGTGAGGAGGGTTAAATAGGCTTGGAAAATCCAAATAGTGGAGAGTCAGATAGTGAATTGATAAGAGAGGTGTTGAAGGATTACCAGGCAGCAGTGAGGGCCCAGATGAGGTTGTATAATATAAAACTGTAGTGGACCCAATCAGAATGAATGTGTGCTTTTCCACCTTCATCTAATAGGTATGAAGACAGGGGATGGTGGGAATGAGCTAACCTAAGCCTTGGCATGGCACAAGCAGTAATATGATAAAGGGGCCAAGGACTCGAGGCAGTGGACAATAAGTACTTATGTATACAGATTTTCTCTGTTTCCTATACCAGTCATTCTAGGTTATTTTATATAGTGCTTACTGTGCACTAGGCACCGTGCTAAGTAAGCACTTTACAATTTTTATCTCATTTGAAACTCACAACAACCCTGAAGTTGGTGTCATTTATTTTTGGAGGAGAACGTGAGGCAATCAGGGTTAAGTAACTTGCCCAAGGTGATACAGTTGTCAAGTTTCTGAGGTTGGATTTGAACTCAGGTTCTTTGGCAATGAAGGACAAACACACACATTTTAGGTTAAGTCAGACCAAGTCAACAAATACTTATTAAGTGCTTACTATGTGTCTAGCACTGTGTAAAGTGCTGAGGATAAAAGAAATGAAAAACCAGTCCCTGTCATCATCTAGGAGCTCCAAATCTAAGTGGGGGGGGGGGGG
>CM053769.1:534638213-534711303 GCA_028658325.1 Potorous gilbertii | reverse complement strand
CAAATGGGGAGAAAATTTGGAACCCAAAATTTTGTGAAAATGAATGTAAAAAAATAAATAAATAAATTTAAAAAAAATAGAAATATCCTCCTCTCCTCAAACTGGATCACATTTTCCTCTTGCACACACAAGATCTTTTAGGAGAATGGGCTAAAATGTAGAGAACATGTGTGCCCAAAAGGTGAATTCATGCTACTGAAAGCCCTTTTCTCCTTCAAAGGAATCCTCCTGAAGTTCTCCTTAAGTAAAGCTGTCCTTGTAGGGTGGGTGTCCTTGTAGAAGCATCTTGAGGCACTTTTCTTCAGTGTCTTTAGTTGTCACTGGGTTATCTCTCAGCTCCTAATGTAGATGGTGCTGTCAGTCAATTCTACTCTAGGTACCTCACTACCAATCCTGGTGGGTACCAATACCAATGGAAACTCCAGATTATCCAACCTTTCCAAGTTCACAAGGTCATCATCTGGTTAAATAGAAGTCAAAGGTACAAAAAGAGAAAGAATATCATCTTCTTATCCTTCCCCAACTCTCTCCAAAGGCCTTTCTCTCAAAAGTTCTTTACCACTGGATTCAACCAACATTGACTGATCTGCTCTTAGAATATTGAAGCTCCCAGGCTGACAATGTTTTATACATAACCATGAAGGGCATGAATGATTCTCTTCAAATACTCACAAGAGTGACACCCACACTCCTATGTGGTGTCATCTGATTTCATCCAATGACCCAAAGGCCCAAGAATCTTTCAGGTTGATTGAGAACTTATTCATATTATTTTTTTATTGATTCAATGTAGTTATCTGACCCTTCTGCAATTAGATCGTACTGTCCATGTGTTTTCTTGGCAGATACTGGAGTGGTTTGTCATTCTCTTCTCTAATGGATTAAGACCAACCGAGGTTAAGTGACTAGTCACACCTAGTAAGAGTCTGAAGCCACATTTGAACTCAGGCCTTCCTGACTCCAGGTCCAGCACTCAATCCACTGAACCATCTAGCTATTAAATTTGCTAGATCTTTAAAAACAAACTACATAAGTAAAAAGACAAACCTTCTTTCTTTGCTTGTATATTAAAATGCTTCTTGATGATTATAAAATTCATGATAACATTTTTTTAAAGCACACCCCTCCCCTAGTCCCTGACAAGAGACAAGGGACAAGAGGAAAGAGCAATATCCAAACAAAACATCTTAGTTGAGATGTTCTTTGTGCCAATAGTATACTGGCATTTACTCCCTAAATCCTGCTAAAAGGAGTTATTTATTACACATGCTTTATTACTCTGGCAAACTGGACTATTACTTTTCGTCTCAGACCTTGCTCATGTGATTTCCCATTTCAGAAATGTCACTCCCACCTCAGTTTCTCCTTTTTGTCTTTCAGTGTCTTGCTCACCTTTCAGGGACCCCTCTCAGAGGCCACCCATTCAGGGAAATCTTTCCTGATTCCCCCAGGGGAAAATGATCTCTCCCTCCTTAGATCTCTTACCATCTCTCAAATGTATTTATCACTTTCTAATTGGTCTATTCAGCATCTGTTGGCAGATATTTCTTGAGGAGGTATATTCAGCTTCTTACCTTCCCTCTTGGATTATAAATCTTTTCAGGGCAGAGAGCTAAGCTTTTTTTATTCTTTCCCCCAGCATTTAACACAGCACCCTGCTTGGGGAGGATGGGGGAGGAGGGGCAGCAATATCCCTGGTGGGGAGAGTATTGGCACTGAATGAAGAGGATGGGGGTTTGAACCCTGACCCTAATGTTTACCATCAATCAAAGTGACCAAGAAGCAAGTCACTGAACCCCTTGTAAGCCTATTTCCTTGTCTGCAAAATGGAGATAATCATTGATTTAAAATTGGAAAGGACCTCCAAGATTATCAAATCCAAACCTTTCCCTTTAGAGATAAAGAAAGGGGTCCATACCAGGAGAGTCGCAGAGGGAATCCAAGTCGGAGCCAGAGTCTGAAACTCTGATTGTCTGATCATTGTCATCTGATTATTGAACCATAATACCATAAGAGTACCCTAACAGCATGCACATACCTCACTGGGCTGTGACAAGAATCAAAATAGATCGTGTACATTCAGCATTTTAGAAACTTTAAAGGGCTATGTAAATGTTAGCTCTTATTGATATTAATATCCTAAGAAGTCTTTACTAAACGTTTGAGGAATGGATGAACAAGAATAAAGGTTTAAACAAAAAGGGCTTTCTGGTTAGCCAGAAAATTCAATTACCCAGAATGCCCTCATTCCCTTAGCATTTCAGTCAGTGGCTGGCTTGCTGTCCATACAGCATACATTAAGAAGGTAGCGTAACTTGTATACACCATAAAGTGCAAAGCTGAAATTCAACATCGAGGTGAAAGTCAAACAAATCCACCCCAGGGAGAGAGGTAACATCTGCCTCCTTCCCTCTGACCAGATTGGAGAATATTGCCTTTCAGCTGAGAGCCCTACTAATTTGATCAGGAAATCAAGAGTCCTGAAAAGGAAAAGATACTCTGTATCATCAAAAAAAAATTTTTTTCTATCCAGGCTGCATTCTCTGAGATCTCTGTCATAAATTATTTGTGACTAGAAGTCAATTGTTTATCTGGCAAGAGCATTACCATTTCCTTTCCTTCATATATATCTTCAGTGCATTATTCTAGGAATGGGATCATCTATTTCTTCCTTCTCCTTCTCTTCCTCCTCCCCTTTTTTCTTCTTTTCTCCTTCTCCCCTCCAAATGCTTCAGTCATTTATAGTTCACCTTCTGGTAAGACTTCCTAGGATGACTGGCTCTGGAAGACTGCAAGAGAAATTACTTCTTGCCTCCCCTTGTTCAAGAAACATACAAAAAGCCAACAAAGCAGATCTTTAATTCAAACTAACATTAGAAAATCACCAATAGAAATTCATCTTTTCATGGAAAGGAAAGGGCGAGAGGGTAAGTAGCCTGTACAGAATACAAAAAGCTAGAAGTCAAAAGGCCCTTCTCTCAAAACACTGGAACCCAGGACCTACTCTAAAAATATTTTTTTCTGTTAAAGATACAAGCCTAGAGTAATTGCTTATTTGTTGTGAATTGACAGCTGAGTTGGTCCTGGGTTTTACTATTCTTTGACAGCAAATAAGTGGGTAGGCAAATGTGTTCTTCCAGGCCTTTTATCAGGGAAAATCATGGTCAGAAAATTGTCCCGTAACGCACAAAAGTATTTCCATACTTTATAGCACTTACATGGGGAAGATGGTCATTAAAGCTAACAGGGCTGTCTTGTAAAGAATGGTTCTAATGATGGACCATTTATTTGTTGGAAGACTTTTTGCACAGTGCCCCAAAGTGGGAAGACATGAAAATGGAATTTAAGCAGTGTGCTTTGCTTTGGACTAACTTGTTAACAATTGGGTTTATTTTTAATGGAAACTCATTAGGACCTATGGAATAATTGTCAAATCACCAAAAAACATAAGTTTTTCAGACTTCCAGACCATACCCTGTCCACTGTCTGTCTAGTGATTATCAGCAATTATTGCAAATCAATATTACCAGCAATTGTCACAGAGCCAGTGGTCACAGCTGGGTTCAAGTCCAGATGCTGACACATACTATCTCTTCCAACATGGGCCAATCATTTAGCATTCAGCACCCAGGAGCAAGTAACAAAGATTAAGTTGGTAGGTAGAGGTAGGTGGAGGGAGAATGGAAGGGCATATAAGCATTTATATAGCACCTACTATGTGCCTAGCACTGCACTAAGTACTTTTTATAAATATAATCTCATTCGATCTTTTCAACAAAAACTGAGGCAGACAGAGGCATGCTTTGCCTCGGTTTCCTCAACTATTGATTTAGCATGTGTGTGTATATATATATATACATATATATATATATATATGTATATATATATATATATATATAATTGATTGAATAGTCCTTTATAGACATTATCCCATTTGATCCTTGAAAGTAACCCCTTAGGATGAATTGTGCAAACAAAGATCATGATTCTCATTTCACAGATGAGGAAGCTAAGAATTAGAAAAGTTAAGTGACTTGCCCAAATCACACAACCAGTAAGTAGAAGACCTAGGATTCAAATCCTAAATTAACCCTAAATTGAATGTATATTCTATCCCCTGCAGGCCTATTATTACATTAAAATATTTTCAAAGGTTACGGTATAGGAAAAACAGAAAACAAACTATACATAATAAAGAGTCACAGTTTCATGTACAATCCTCTTTTTAACACTACTTTTTTTGTGGAACTGCTGGTTTCATTTGGTGTCAAAATGATGAAATTTTAAAAACGAAAAATTCTTCAATGGATCTGCACTTGTCACTTCAGGTATATCTCCCTAGCAATGCAAATGCCAGCCTATCCTATGCTACTCTTGTTCATGTCCTACAGTAAATCCACAATAGTAGGTCCATCCATTGCATGAGCATCCTTTCTGGAATTCTGACATTGCATAGATACTAAAGGAATTTGACAGTTGACCAGCGGCTACCCTTTACTCTCACCACACCTCATGTCCAGTTCATCTTTTTTTCTCTGGCCGTATCTCTAATGATGTCTTTTTTTGCCCATTCCTTCAGTAATACACCCTATATTCAGAACCCACGGGATAAGGCTCTCCCATGTAGAGTATCAGCAGCAAAATTCATTTTCACAGGTGGTCTAAGATGGGATGACCCCCTGCCTTCCTTCCCACCACTCTTTGGCCACTACTGTAGAAATGGGAGGGGATAGTGCAGCACTGAAGACCATTTGGCAATTTTCCTTTATTTGAATAGTTGCCAGGGACAGAGAGGACTCATCTCAATGTGCCTAGCCTACCTGGTGTTGAGTCTTTGTCTGCTTAACTGGTAGACTGGTACTTTGAAACCAGATATGGGCTGTTACTAGAACCATATTCAAAGCCTTTCCAACACGGTAGAATATGTCAGAGCTTGTGCTCTGTCAATATAGACTTTGTCGTGACATGGTGGGGTATTGGAACAGATCTTTTTGAACACATGCAAACCAGTAACTGAAAGAGGATCAAGATGGGTTGTAAAGCTATTTTGAGGCAGCTAGGTGGCTCAGTAGATGGAGCACAGGCCTGGAGTCAGGAAGACCTGAATTCAAATCTAGTCCCAGCCTCTTACTAGCTGTGTGACTTTGGGAAAGTCACTTAATTTCTGTTTGTCTCAGTTTCCTCATATGTAAAATGGGCTGGAGAAGGAATTGGCAAATCATTCCAGTATCTTTGCGAAGAAAACCCTACGGATAATATATCAGATATAACTCAACAACAAAAAGTTATCTCAGGCAAATGACTCTTGGTCACCTCTAGATGCCATCCATGAGTACTTCCTAGTCTGAAAAGGAGGTTTGGTCAATAGAAGGATTGGGTTTTATGAACATTATAAACCTAGAAATGTGGAGTGATCAAAGTTCTCCTCAGAATCCCTTCCCATGCAGAGTATAATGATAATGAGCCTATTAATGTTCACTGAAAATAGCCTTATGCCAGGAAGGTCAGCAGACTTCATTATGAGAAAGCTTAATAGAGTATTTACATTTGAAATGTAAAACTTAATCATTTGGATTTCTCATTGTTATCCATGTGCAAAAGGCAGAATGAGAGAGTGCTTAGCCTAAAGTGTTAAAGAGACGTTTTTGACTTGGTTAGGTTCAGCACTTGCCAGCAACCATGCATGGAGGACAGCACTCCCCTCACCCCTGCTCTAATGGAGAGCAGTGACTCAGGGACTCAAGGAGGGGAGGTAGGTTCTAGCTTTGCCTTCTACTCACTCTGTGACCCCAAGCCATGTCATTTCCCTCTCTGGAGTCTTAGTTTTCTTGGATGGAAAATAGGGTCAAATGCTACCTGCCTTTACTACTTCATCATGGTGCTGTAATATTTAGAGAAGATCCTAGAATGTTGCTCATTATTAGGCAGAAGGGAATACTCTGTGGATCAGGACAAGTCTTCTAGCTAGCCCACCTCTGCCTCCATCCCCATCCCCCACTGCAATACAATGTATAATAAAAACCTCATAGACCAATTAGTCTATAAAGTAGTTGTAACCTGGGCCCTTTCACAGCACTGATATAAAGATGTAAAGAAAGTTCACGATTTTTAAGTTTGAAAAAGGTAAAATCTTGATGTCCATGTAAGGACAACTTAAATTAGAGCTAGAACTTGAAGACTGTATAATGCAATCCTTCTTTTTACAGTAGAGGAAAAGGAGGACTTGCCAAGGTCTTGTGGTTGGATAGTGGCAGAGTCCATTGTAATTTTTTAAAGTAAATTCTCTGTGAGCTGGCAGAGATGGATAATGGATGTTCTGGCCAATCAAGCCACTGGTTCACAGAGTTTTTGTTCTTGTTCTGTTGTTTCAGTCATGTCTGACTCTTCTTGATCCCATTTGGGGTCCTGGTTAACAGAGAGCTAACATCAATACCCTATACAAGAGAAACCTAGCTTACTGAGAAAAGCAGTCCAAACTCAGAAGTTTTTTGCTCAAGAAAGTTAGCCTTTCCTAGCTGTGGGACTTTAGGAAGGTTCTCATCTTCTCTAAGTCTCAGTTTCCTCATCTGCAAAATGGGAATAAAAATGTTTTATTGACCTATTTCACAGGGTTGCCATGGGGAAAGTGTTTTATAAACCTTAAAGTATTATAGAAATGAGAAATATTATTGATCAATCAGCAAGCAATGATTAAAGGCTTACTATGTACCAGATACACACTGGACACTGGAGAGTCAAAGAAAAAGTAGAATAAGGAATTTATATATTACTAAGGGATATCTTGATGACTCCAACAAAAAAACTTTAAGGACCTGTGAATTACCCACAGAATTTTTAAACCTCAACCCACTTTCCCTGGGATCCTGTATATCCTTGTGGGTAAGTGCATTAGACTTCTTTTCTTTTGGTAACTACTATTTTACATTTTAAAGTAGTTTTCAATGTTCCTTTTTATAAGATTTTGAGTTCTTGTCCCCATGACTCTTATAAAGAGGTCCTCCTGGAATGAAGTTCATGGAGCTTCCATGCCCATATAACCCATGACAGTGGCACAAATTGGCATGCCAATTGCATAGGTGATATTTATAGTTTGTTCATCAGCTGGACAGAGGCCATCACTTTGTTGCTATAGACAGCAGAAGGAAGGCACAATCAGCTCTAATCTGTAACTCTCTTCTCAACTGGATTCTAGATTTCTCACCCAGAGCTCCAGACTGCTCTGGAGTCTTTCTTAGTCTGAAATAATTTTATATCAGAAGAAAAAAAAACATTTTCCTTTTCTCCCTAGATAACTTTTGGATGGAAAAACAAGAGATTGGGGCCAACTTTTCCTTTGTTTTATTCAGAGCAGGGACTGAATGCAAAAGCCAAGTCCAAAGAGCCCATATGCCATAAATAAACTTCTCAGCATTCCTGTGGCTCTGTTGGACAAGCCCAGCTCCTAAGTCCTACCCAGACCTAAATTCAAGATCTATAGAGGCCTTAGAGATTATCTTGTCCAACACCCTCCAATATTCATTTTACAGACGAACCAGAGAGAGATGAGTCAATTGCGGTCACAACTAATTCTTGAAAACCTCTACCACTGACCTCGCTGAAAGCTTGATATTATTGGGATAATCTTAGATTACCTATTTTCCCTTGAATGAGGGAAACTATTATTTAATTAATTGTCCCATTCATAATCAGAATGACCAGTCTTGGTCTTGAAGAATAGTTGGTGAAATATATACTTCCTCTCTGTCAAGAGAACTACTGGTATAGAAACATATACACAGCCAGATGAAGTTACTTGGTCAGATACTTTTGCTTCATGATTCTTCTTTGTTATAGAGCAGCGTTCCATTGGGAGAAACTATTGGGAAATGTCTAGTATTTTTTAAAGCATTCATTAAAATTTTTAAACAATATTAAAATAAAATCACAACCAGCTCTAATAGTCTATGCCTTTTCACAGCCTCTTCCTTATCTCTTGTATGAAAGTGGATCACTCAAGTCTTGGGACTGACCTAGAGGCACAGGCATGGAATATTTATCTGAACTTGGGTTCTCATAACAGCGCTGAAATGAGTACTAATCTTTCCTGCCTTCCATGTTTTCTAACTCTATGCCTTTCCCTGAGCCTTGATTTCCTAATCCATAAAATGGCTATAATAACACCAGCAACGCTTACTTCCCAGGGTTGCTATGACGAAATTATTTAATAAACTCTAGTATAATCATAATTATTAGAACTAAGTGAAATGTGCTCTAACCTCAAAACACAATTATAACCTTATGAAATCTACCATTTGCCGAATCACCTTAGATTCCATCTAAGGAACTTTGGTTACAGAAAGACTTCATTGTAAAGTAATGTCACCTATGGGCAGCCCCAGGGCAGGACCCTAAGGTTCAGCAAAATTGTGAGGTTTACAATATTCTGGAGATCCTACAACTAACAAAGAAGAGCCTTCCCAATGGGACCTGGGCACAAAGAAAATCTATTTATGCAAAGGAATCACAGGCATAGCTGACTTCCCATCCCAGTTCACTCTCTGATCTCCTCCATCTACTTGCTACCTCTCCCCCACTCTGCTTTCCACCTCCCTTTTATGTTTTGTATTCCCTCAATAGAACATAAACTCCTGGACAGTAGAGATGGGATGATCTTGTTTTCGTATCCCCAACACCTAGCACAGTACCTGGCACACAGTAAACACCTAATAAATAACATATCTATATACCTATCATAGAATTTTAGAATCCTATGATGTAAGAGTGGAAGGTGGTCTTAGAGGTCATCTACTCTAAAATTCCTCTTCTTCCCCCTCTCCTATTTTGTAGATAAAGAAACTGAGACCCAGAGAGACTATTACCATGCATGTGGACATGTGTTAAGGGCAGTTTCCTTAGCCCAGGATTAATTAATCCTGGGGCCATTTACCTAATTATACATAATGAATCATTTAAAGGATGACAACAAAATGTATGCATGAAAGAGAAGATGTATCATGTGGAGACGCAAGAGACAGCTCCTGTGCTCCACCTGTAGAAGTTTAGGGTACCCAAGAAGCCCCTCCCCCCACCTCACCACCTAGAGGTCTATGTAGCAGATACATGGGAAGGCTTGAACAGGATGTCATAGGGTGCACAGGCATGTGTGAATAATCATTTACATCCTTTGAGAGGATACTCTCATTGGTGAGATCAAAGATATGCTTGTATATTTGAGTGCACAAAGATATAGACAGCCCCTCCTTTCCTCTCTTTACTGCTTCCCTCCCTTTTGCTTCCCTGTTTGTCCCCGCCTCCCCTTGACAAGTGATAGGGGAGCTAATTAGAGGTGTGCCAAATCCTCTCTCTTTTGTCTGGTAGCTAGGAAAAAAAAAGAAAAGGAAAGGTCAAGTGGTCTTCTCTCTTAGAGGAAAAAAATACAGTCCTGATCCTTTCCATCATTATTCCCCTCCTCCCCTCCCCCTTCCCAGCAAAAGGGATTCTTATAACCTGAATAAGGTCCATATGAACAATTAATTTCCTCTGGATAGAGAGGACCCTTTATCACTTCCCAAGACTTTCTTGCTGCATCTCTGGATACACATCATTTTTATATCATAGAACAGAAGGCTTTTCCAAAAGCTACTGACGGAAGCCGTGGTCAAGAGCAGGATATAATAGTAGCTGACATTTCAAGGCACTAGGAATACAGTTTGGAGCCAGTCGCTTGGCATAGAGTCCAGGTTCTCTCTATGCCTCCTAATGAAGACAATACTGGAAAAATGGTTTCCATAACTGGCTGAGGATAAAGGGGGCAGAAAGGGGAGGGGAAAGGAAGCTTATGGTTCACAATTTTCAGACTGTATTGTTCCAGTTTGAAAAATCTGTTTCATTGCTGTGCAATTGGAAGTTTCGACCTGTTTCCTTGAAAAGATAACCACTGGTTCCCTCTGATTGAATTAGTATCTATTCAGTCAATCAGAGACCCTGCTCAGGAATGACAGGAGCAGGAGCAAGAGAGGCCCCCTTTGCTAATGATATTTCCTGTGGCAGCCAACACAAGACAGTTTTACTGCACTCCAAGGCGAGTAAGGAATCATGGTTCATTTCAATGATACTTTCTGAGTTTGGGGGGACAGGGAGGGAGACTCAATAGCTAGCAGGTTGCCCCAGAGTAAGAGGGAGCTGGGACAGGCTTGTTACTCCCTACTGTCTTTATAGAAGGGAGAAACCCAGTCCTGACCTGATGTTAGGCACTTTCCTGTCTGGAAAGTCTAGCCCTGTTTAGTCTATTTTTAATTTATGCCAGTGTTCCATACCCAGCCATTCAGCAGTGCCCATGGGGTGTTTGGTAAATGACCAGGCTGGTGCTAGAAGGGGTAGGTAGATGAGAAACTGTGTGTTTTTGTCATTGGAGAAGGCAAATGTCAGGAGCTACCTAGAGTCTTGCTACTGCCATCATTCCCTTAGGACTAAATTCACCCATATCAGAACATAGAGGTGTAGGGGCAAAGGAAGAAGGTTTGGACCATATTGTGATTTTGCTGGCCTATGGCATTCCCAGTGAGGAAACTCCCTTCACCAGGGCAGTGGGAACCAGCTCGGGCAATTTCTAGTCTTTTTCCTGGAGAGATGCCCAGGCATGAGAGGTGGCTAACCTTTCTTTTGCATCAAAACATATAATAGGGCATTCTCTAGCAAGGGTTGGGGCTCTGAATGCTCTTATGATTTTCATGAAAGTTCTGTATCATCTCCTAGATTCCCAACCCTCCTCTGCCTTGACCAAAGAGAATTCTTTCCAGCTATTCTTTCCAGCATTGCTTTTGCCTGGGAAATGAGTAACTCAGACTCCCTCACTGAACCTTGACTTCTTGGCTTCCAGACCTCTAACCTGACCCTGACCATGAATAGCATGAACTTCTTAGATCTTTTCTTGACTTCCTAAATCCCAGATCCCCAGTAACTAAAAGGATTGAACCTCTACCCACTATTCCCTTGGGTCGAGTCCCTGGCTATACTATCCTTAAACTCTGTCATCATGACCATATGACCCCAGCAATAGCCATTCATCCACAGAGTACTCCACTATGGCTTAAAGTGGAAACTTGTCCATCCTGTGCTATGGACGTTTTCTTGTCCTAGTTCAGCACTACTCTTGGGGAGAGGAACATGGGGGAGAGCATCTTTCCAGGAATTTCCCCAAAATCATTGCACATTCATTCCAGCTGTACCACTGTCTTGCAGAGTGACCTTATTCCCTCTTTCTGGGTCATAGGTCCCTCATCTGTTAAATGAGAGGACAGATTAGAACAGGGGCTCAACCTTTTTTGTATCACGTACCTCTGTGGCAGTCTGGTGAAGCTTATGTGCCCATTCTTATAACAATGTCTTTAAATACTCAAAATAATACATGAGAAATAAAATAAAATGAACAAAGGAGTTATGAGTTTAAATTTTTTTTAAAAAAGTTCACAGACTCCAGGTTCAGAACCCTTGGATTAGATTATTTTCAAGGGCCCTTCTAAATTTAGCATTCTTTGCTTCTGTGACTGTAGTTGTATGAATTCCATCCAAAAGACAAAAAAGAGAAAAAAAGGCTACATCTTGGACACTTTAGGGCAGGCCTGAAACAGAAGTAAAATTAAATAAATTTACAACAAAGAGTATGAGTAGTTAATTTATGTCATCTAATGGACTGAAAAAGTTATTTTTTAAAAAGGGGGGGGGGTGCAGCTAGGTGGTACAGTAGATAGAGCGCTGGCCCTGGAATCAAGAGAATCTGTGTTCAAATCTAGCCTCAGACACTTGACACTTACTAACCGCATGACTCTGAGCAAGTCATTTAACCCGGATTGCCTATAAACTGAAAACTAAACAGAAAAAGCAATCCTGGCCTCCCCTCAGGAAATCAAGCTACTACAAATAGAAGTCAAAGGAGCAAACCTCTTGGTTCTAGGCATCCATGCAGAGGCTTTTCATCTATCACCCTGAACCTTCTCCGTCCTAGAGCATTACCTAGTGTCATGCCTCATAGATGATTCTAAGGCTGTCCATGCTCTCCCATAGTCATCTCCTTGAAGTCACTTTTGGAGTTCTGCACCTACATGATTGTTGATTGCTGGGAACCCTACACTTTCTTTCAGGGGTATGTCCTCTGAAACACCTTCTACGATCCTCCTTCCTGGTGTTTAGCTTAGAATTACAGGGTTTCTTTTTTTTCTTCTTTTCTTTTTCTTCTTCTTACCTCCTCCCATCTTCTACAGCATAAGTTTCTACCTATCCTAGAGTCCATGACCCTGTTTTTTAAATATTTTGGTAACTAAATCTCAATATAATTGTTTTCTTTATTAATTCTCTGCATTTTGTTTTACGTATTTCAGAACATTATTCTGAGAAGGGGTCTACACGCTTTACCAGACCACCAAAGGGGTCTATGACACACAAAGGGTTAAGTTTTCTGTGTGGGGAAGAGGAGGGAGAGATTTGGAGAGGGGCCAGAGATCAAGCCCAGGGCATGAAATACCAGTCACTCTACACCCTGATGTAGAAAACTCACCTGTTATTAAAAGCATTCCAGCTGCTCAAACACAGGCATTCCACTCCAGCCTAGCCCAACCCCCACCCACCCTTTTCTATTCTGAGCCATGTGACTCCCACCAGCTGATTCTGATTGCTAGCAACCACCTAGGCCAAGAGTCCCACAAGTGATGTGGTGGGTTGTGCTTGGGGAACATCATACCAGGTTCCATGCAGAGCAACTCCTGAGATCTGTGGTTCTTTCTAGAGAGAGAAGCAGAACACTAGAGCTGACTAGATCTCTGGGTTCAAATGGCAAAGGGCACTCAGCCAGGGCTATCTAGCCCTGGGCAAATGTGTAAGAGACAAAATTAGTCTCCCATGCCCCACCAACCCTTTGTTATAGACATGAAAAATGTTAGACCTGGAAGGAATTTTAGGAACCCTCTAGTCCAGAGGTTCTTAACCTTTTGTGTGTCATGGACCCTTTTGCTTACAGTCTGTCATACTCCCCTTCTCAGCATAATTTTTAAATGCATAACATAAAAACATGGGATAACAAATTATATTGAAAGACAGTTATCAACATATATTTTTAAAAAGAAATTTCCAGACCTCTTGGTCAAGAATCCCAGCTCTAATTCAATCTCCTCACACAAAATGAAGCCCAGAGAGGTAAAGAACCAGAGAGTAGCAGAATGAGATTTACATTCCCATCTCCCAAACCCTAATAACCAGCAAAATGGAGAGTATCTCCACCCATCAGCAAGTTCCTAATAAGAACAACAGACACTGGAAGGGGAAAGAGGTTATGTGTGATTAAGAGGTTAGACTGGTATTCTCACCTTGGATATGTTTATGGAAATACCAGAAGAGAAACCCAGTGACTGCCTCCAGCTCTTCTAGTTACTTGGCCAGGTGGGTGTTTTAGCCTTATCACAGGAGAAATGAAAATATTTACAGTCTTCTCTTTTCCCTGCTTATCAAATATACTTTTTAGATTTCCCTTTGAGTACCATTTAAAATTTAAAAAATGGGAGAAGATGGCTAAATCTAAACCAACTTCTAAGCATCTTTCCTCTGAGGGATTATTTAGAGGAGTGGTCACTTTCTTCACTATCTTTGTATTTCCAGGCCTGGCATATAATAAGAACTTAACAAATACATTTGGATTCCAGGGGACTCAAGATGAAACTCACTACCTACCACGTGGTGGGAAGGAGATGGACTCAGAGAAGACAGAGACAGATACAGAGAGACAGAGGAGAGAGAAATTAACAAATGTGGGGACTTGTTTGGCATCACTATACATATTTATAACAGGGGCTTTGTTTTACTTACTTTCTCAGTTGGAGATGGAAGGAATTTGCGGGAGAGAATGTGAATTTGAAAATGCAATAAATGTTAATTTAAAAAAAAAGAAGGGACATGAGAACAAACAGTCATTAATCATCTATTTTATGCCAGGTATTTTACAACTACTATCTCATTTGATCCTTATGATACCCCGGGGGTAGATGCTATTATTTTCCCCAAAGAGTAAAGGAAACTTAGGCAGACAGAAGTTATGAGATTAGTCCTGGGTCACACAGATAGTGTCTGAAGCAAAATTTGAACTCAGGTCTTCTTGACTCAAGACCTGAAAAGAAAGGAAGGAAAGAATAAGGAAAGAAAAGAAAGGGAAGGAAGAGAAAGGAAGGGAAGAGGAGAGGAGAGGAAGAGAGAGATAAAAAGGAAAGGAAGGAATGAAGAAAGAAAGCAGGAAAGAAGGATGGAAGGAAGGAAGGAAGGAAGAAAGGAAGGAAGGAAGGAAGGAAGAATCTCTTGGCTAATTTTTACCACTTTAGTGAGATCTCTGGACCTTTGTAGATGCCCCAGCTCTACCCCCTCCCCCACCTTGACAGACAACCTCAATTAGGTTGCTGAATAACTGAGAACATGGTACTATAGTAAACCTGTCACAAAAGCATGTTAATCACAGCCCAACTGACGCTTGACATCCACCAGTGAAAGGCATTTTTACAATGTTTCATTAAAATTGAAAGAAGGATTAAGAGGCCTCTTTCTTGATTAATGACATTCTCTGCCTGGGAGATGTAATCCTATCTATAACCCCAAATTACTGGAAACAAAATTAAATTTCTGCCAGTGGTTCATTCAGGGTACATATTGCACTGTGGGTGAAAAGTATTATTTTCTTTACATATTTTATCCAGCTTAGAGTTATAAGAATTTCTTCATGTTAAAAACAAACAAAAACAAAAACAAAACAGAACTATATTGTCTTGATGTTGATGGTACCAGAATATCCCTGGGCACTTCATGGTCAGTAATAAATAAATGTTGTTTAAAAAAAGAACCATCTTCTCCAATTGATAAATGGTCACAGGATATAAACAGGCAGTTTTCAGAGGAAGAAATTAAAGCTATCTATAGTCATATAAAAAATGCTCTAAATCACTTGATTGGAAAGATGCAAATCAAAACAACTCTGAGGTACCACATCACACCTCTCAGGTTGGGTAACATGACAAAACGGGCAGATGATAAGTGTTGGAGAAGATGTGAGAGAGTTGGAACACTAATTCATTGTTGGTGGAGCTGTGAGCTGATCGAACCATTCTGGAGAGCGATTTGGAACCATGCCCAAAGGGTTATAAAAATGTGCACATCCTTTGACCCAGCAAATGGGCTGAATCCCATAAAGATCATAAAAATGAGAAAAAGAACCCATACATGCAAAAATATTTAAAGCAGTTCTTTTTGTGGTGGCTAAGAACTGGGAATGCAGGGAATGCCCATCAATTGGGGGATGGCTGAA
Organism: Potorous gilbertii; assembly: GCA_028658325.1. Lineage (NCBI taxonomy): Eukaryota > Metazoa > Chordata > Mammalia > Diprotodontia > Potoroidae > Potorous > Potorous gilbertii. The sequence goes on along the minus strand of CM053769.1, from coordinate 534,695,990 downwards.
CAAGTTGTGGTATATGAATGTAATAGAATACTCTTGTGCTATAAGAAACGATGGACAGGAGGACTTCAGAAAAACCTGGAAAGACTTATATGAACTCATGCTGAGTAAAATGTGCAGAACCAAAGGGAACATCATACACAGTAACAACCACAATGTACAAAGACTTTCTGACAGACATAGCCCTTCACAGCAATGCAAGGACATAAAACATTCCTAAAGGACTCGATGCAAAATGCCATCCACCTCCAGGGAAAGAACTACAGAATTGGAAGGCAGAATGAAGCAGACTATTTTCTGTTTTGTTATGTTTTGTTTTGTTATATGGTTTCTCCCACTCATTTTAATTCTTCTATGCAACATGACTAATGTGAAAATGTGTTTAATAAGAATGTATGTGTAGAACCCACATAAGATTGCATGCCATCTCAGGGAGGGGGTGGGGGGGGAGAAGGAGAAAATTTAAAACATATGGAAGTGATTGTTGAAAGCTGAAAACAAATAAATTAATAAAAGGAAAAGAACCACACTTCCTTATGTAATCAACTTTGCAAGATGAAGGAAGAATGATTTAATCGAAAGCATCTAAAGAAAACTTCTGTCATTATATCTCCTTTTCTGCACCTCTAACTCATCAACGGCTTCTACCCCTGCCTGACCTGAGATAAACTTAAATAGTAGTTCCATCCCATCCCCATTCCAAATAGCCTGCCACTGTATCCATGTAATCCAAGCTATCTAGTGACTTAGTGTCACTAGTGACTGCCCCTAATTTGGACTCCAAGGGAACCGATGGATTCAGGCTCCAGCAAGGTATTATGGGACTGGAATATCTCAGAAAAGCTGGGGGATATCTGTCTTAAGGAAGTGGTGTTGGCATCCTTGGTCTACATCTCAGAGTTTTCAGCGATGTTGGAACACTGGCCTTAAAGAATTATGGGCTTCTCCTAGCCAAGACTGGGAGTGTGATGATCAGAGGGTGACAGTGATGTTGCTATAGACAAAACACATGTTGATACTATTTCTGGGTTGACTAATGCCTCTTCCACTTACCCAACCTTAAAGGCTTCACCCAGGTTCCATCTCCACCATGGAGTCAATTTTCTTCCACATGCTGGCTTGTCTTTACTTACTGCTCAGTTTCACTGAATTTAGCAGCATGGGAAAGAGTACTGAATTTGGAATCATGGGATCTCAGTTCAAATGCCAATTTTGCTACCTGTATTAATTATCCTGGGTAAGTCACAACCTCCCTGGGCCTTTAGGTTCCACATCTGTTAGATGAGAAGGTTAGTTTAGATGATATCTGGAACCCCTTCTAGCTTTGTATATATGCTTTTGTGATTCAGTGACCTCTAAGGTATCTGACAGATCTAACTGCTTGATCTCAAATACTATATGTATCACTTAACTCTACTCTGGCTGTCTATCCATAGTAAAAACATAGTAAAAACCAAGACTAGAACCCAGATATCAAGACTCCCCAGCCAGCACTGTTTCTACTACCTCCTTCACATATAACTCCTTCATATTTACACTGCATTGACTTTGTATTGATTTGTCTGCGTGCAGTCAAGACAACAAGCATTTATTCAATATTTACTACATGTCAGACACTATACTAAGTGTGGGAGCTACAAATATAAGCGAGCCAAAAAAAAAGTTTTTGCCTTTAAACTTACATTTCAATGGAGAAAAAGGAAATGTAAAGGGTAACTGAACAGATGAGACGGGGAAGAAGATACCTGAGCAGAAGCAAGGTAACAAATTTCAGAGAAGGAAGAGTGACTTTTCTTGACCCTCTCTCAGAATGGAGGAACTTGTCAAGGCCACAGGACTAAGGGATGAGACAGCTGAAATGTGGGGATAATGCCTAGAGAGTGAAACCCAATTGATGTGGGTTTGTTTTATTTTTGTCTTTATATCCCCAACACCCAACATAGTCCCTTGCCTATAGGAGATACTTAATAAATGCTTGTTGGGGTCAGTTTGTACCATAGAGCACACATCCAGAGGAATATTTACTCATCATAATTCCACACCTACCCGAGACGTCCTCATGACCAATCTTTCGAAGTCAGGCTCTTTCTAGAGGCCACTGATGGCTCAGTGGATAGAGAGCTGGGCCTGGTATCAGGAAGACATGAGTTCAAATCCAGTCTCAGACATTTACTACCTGTGTGACGCTGGGCAAGTCACTTACCCTCTCTCTGCCTCAGTTTTCTCAACTGTAAAATGGAGATGATATAAATGCAACGTGATTAGGAGATGAGGGCAAGCCCTAACAATTAGGAGGATCAGAAAAGACCTTTCATAGGAGGTGGGACATGAGCTGAGACTTAAAGTGAGTTAGAAATTGCAAGAAGCTGATACCAAGAGAGAGAGAGCACTCAAGGCATGTGAGACAGCCTCAACAGAGTCAAGGCATGGAAGTGAAAGATGACATGGTGTACCAAAAAGAAACTGTGGGAGTCTAGTTAATAGTCATCCAAATTAGCAGATAACACACCTTCCTATGGCTATTACCTATAGCAGGAAACAGGAAGATTTAACACATTAGGTGACCAAACCAGGATTTAAAAAATGATGGACTCATGTTAACAAGATGAAATATAATAGGAGCAATAGAAATAAAGTCTGGTACTTGAATTTTTAAAAATCAACTCCACAAGTATATTATGGGGGAGGCATGGCTAGATTACAATTTGTCTAAAAAAGATTTCCATTTTAATGAATAGTGAATTCAATGGGAGTCAAGAGTTTGACAAGAAACTAACGTAATGCTGGCTAATTCTCGTATCAAGATTTTCATTATGAGTAAATACGTCATTATGGCTGTTATAATCACACATCCAACTGAAAGGCCCTGCACAATGTCAATCCTATACTCAGAGATGTGGCGATCCATTAACAGATGTCAAAGTCCAACCTTCAAAAACACTTAATTTTGAACGTTGCCAACAGCTTGGGAGTTATCTTATCTGAATTCCCACACTTAGATTCACTGAGGAAGGCAGCTGGGAGGGCTGGTTCTTGGGAACTTCAGGGCAAAGGATCGTGGCTCAAGGTTTCAGGATCCATGGTAAACCACATATTGCGCCTATCACCATCTCACCTATAACATGTATTTGTATCCCTGCATTCACTTGACAAGCATTAATTATGTGCAAAGCAAGTGCTAGCTGGTTAATATAAATATCAAGGACATTCTTAAAAGACAAAAAGTCACAAAAGGATAGTCTGGATAGGAATAGAGGAGGAGGAGGAGTTTGCCAATAAATAATTTGCCTTGATGGGGAAGTTTAATATACCTTCTTACAGATATATGAGCCTCTAATCTCTCCCAGTTGAAAGAATCACTATCATATCTCTTAATTCTCATTACCCTGAGTCACTGTCCAGAAGCATAGACCTCAGTGCCCATCAAATCATGGTCAATCATCTCAAGTTATTATACCTAATCTCGTCTTGGAGTATGGGATTCTATAGTCTCTCATTGCATAAAATGCAGTATACTGAGCAGGGTGAGAAGAAAAATCCTTAGCTTCCTAATTGCATCCCTCCGAGTGCCAGAGCAGAAGTTGCTCACGCCAGGACCCTGGCCAGATCCCAGACAGTGTCACTAAATCCAACTGGCTTAAAAAGTTTAAATTTCCCCCAGCTGTTTCAATTAGGACCATTATGGTTCCTTTCTGTACCCAGACTGTAGAAAGAATTGGCTTTGGGGCATCGAAAAGATCAAGGCCACATACCTGCCACAATGACCCTGCAGAGAGCTAAAAGGAGTGGTCATAGGCTGCCACCCTAAGGCTTCCCATGAGGTCATCCAAAGGATAAAGCTTTGTTTTGCTTCAGCACTTCCTGATCCTGGTCATAAAGTCAGTGTCATAATTCACCTTTAACTTAATTTCTTCTAGATCAAATAATGAGTGAATCTTCTTTCCTGAAAACGCATCAGGATTAGGTGCTGGGACAGATTGTTTACAGCAATTTATAATCAATTTCCCACTAGGTCAGAGACATGCCTCTTGTAGTTAATGAAAGGATTGATTTATTTTAATGCCTTTTATCATTAAAAGAATTATTAATGCTCCCTCTCAGTTATACTGTTCCAGGAATGAGCAATGGGTCTTCTTGAAGAAAAAGAAAAGTCAGGAAATTTTTCTAAACAAACTTTTTCCCCTTCAATTTTTTATTTTTAATTAGTCTGTTTTTTCTGATGAAATGCTTCCTTTTCTATTTGGGATTTCATTCATAAAGAAGATCATTTACATCACATATGGCTGGTTTTTTATTTACTTATTTATTTATCACAGGGCCATATGGCATGAGAAGCTGGAAATGTAAGAAGAAGCATATGCTGAGCACATCAATGAGAAAAAAAGTCTCTACCCTGTCTGGATCTAGGATAAACCCCTGGTCAGTGTGGTGTGACAAACAGCAGTCACAATGAAGGCATCATACTGCCCTAACATGGTGCACATAGTAGGAGTGCAATAAAAACTGCTTGACTGATTGAAATGTACAACTTGCTCCTACGTCAGGTTGCTCTCTTTTAAAATTGTGATTTAGAGGAAAGGAAATTTATCATGGGAGACCCCTGCCTCCCTGCTATTGAATTAGATGATCTCTAAGGTCCCTTTTAGACTTATAACTATGATCCTATGGCATGCAGGTATGGGTGATGGATGGGAGAAGAGGTTCTCAGTATCTTTCTGCTATCTCTCCCTCCCACTATCAAAATCTCCTCTCTCATTTTTCAATCAAACCTAGGTGTTATAGGATCAGAGATGGATGTCCTAAAGGGATATTAGTATATTCCCTTTGATTTACAGGTGGAGAAACTGAGGTCCAGAAAAGTTAAATGACTTTCCCAAGGTAGAAAGCAACAGAGCTGAGAATGAAACAAATCCTCTGACTGCAAATATAGTATTAACAGATGGCACTCATTGGATATATATTACTTATTAGGCATTGTGGGGAATAAGGATGTCTAAGGTATAGCCATATGCTTGGCATAGGAGTTTATCTACATTATTTACTCAACTTGAAAGAGCTAATTAATGAATAGGACCTGGGACAGCTAGGCCTGTGCTTTTTCCATATAACACCAGCTTCTTTGGGGAAAGATTAGGGTAAGGTCTAGAGCTTTGGGAAGTAGGGGAGGAAAGCACAACAATAGGGAACCCTGGATGGACACCAGGAACACTCAGAAAGGCCTGAGGGATGCTGAAAATTAGTCCTTTGAACATAATCACAATTGAAATTCCAAGACACTGAGTTCCAGGTATGATTAATCAATTTATCAATTAGGCTAGCAAATAATCAACACATCAAGCTAAGTGATCTCTCTCGGTGATCAAAGACCCTGAATGAGAGTACCTTAAATCTTCCACCTGACAGTGCATCCTTCAGACACCCTTTGACAAGCAAAAGGCAAGTCTAATGAGGAGGTAAGCCAAGAGTTCTCAACTCCTCATTACTTGTCATTGTTGGGGGAGGAGAGTAAACTAAGGAACATGGCCTGGTCATGAGATTCAAGGGTGTCTAGTAATCTGGGCAAGGAAAATCACCCTAATTATGATCTTTCTGGCATAGTTTCTCCTTTGTAGACTAAGTTACCCCTAAATTTAATTAGAAAGCAAAGACAGAATGGGTCACCCTTTGATAGTATGGACCTAGCTTCCGCTGGCTTCTGTTTATGGGATAAACAAATGGAGGGTCCCTGCCCAGGCAGATGCCTTGGGGACTGGGACTTATTGCATTGCTCATTTAGAATGGGAGAGGTTTCTTTTGAGTTAGGCTAAGAGATGGAGGTTTTGACAGAAAAAGGAGTGATACAGATTAATATTAATAATCAAATGATACAGCATTAAAATTAATTTTCCTCCTAACATCAGCTCATTTCTCCTCATCAGAAGACTGTCCCATATCTGCTACAACAGATTGTCCTGCCACCCTCCCCTCAACCTGCACCATGAGGATGCCTGCTGGAAACAAGTGGACAAATCCCCAAACCTTGAAATAATCCCAGCAGAGCAAATGATTTTCCTCGTGACTCTAAGTAGAAGAAATGGAGTAAGGTGGAAGGGGAGAGAGGGAACTAGTGGTGGCCTAGGAGAATCAGGAGAATGGGTTGCCATCCCAGCCCTGCCATTAGCTCACTATGTCATCCTGGGCAAATCATTTCACTGCTCTGACCTCAGTTGCCTCTAAGGCTAAATTAAAGGCACTCACTCTCTCATCCCTTTAGGTCTGACATACATTGACCATCTATGAGTCTGAAAGAGCCTCATCACCCTGCAAATGGGAAGTGCCAAACCAAGGATGACAGCCCTGCTGAGGGAGAGATCAAAAGAAGAACATCAGCTGGATAGCAAACCATTCTGCTGCTCAAGAGAATCTCCCTCCTGCTGGATAACTTTGGGGCATCAGGTCAAATTTAGACGGAAGATTTCACAGCTTTTCATCATCCCAGCCATTCTCAAGGGGAGATAGAGCCCTGCAGCTTAAGGAAAGGAAAATAAAAATAGTGAAGACCAGCTTCCAGGGCCTTCTGTGTAAAAACTGCTGTGATGTATCGAAAACAGCCATCCTACTGAATCAGTGGAAGAAAAGCCCACTGAAAGGGCTTCATCAAAGTGCCAGGCTGATACTCTGCAAAATGGGATAAAGAAATCACAGCATCCCAGAGGTACAAGTGTTGCAGTTTAGGCTCTGCCCACCCAGGGACACCAAAAACTGTTGGGGTTTCATGATGTATTGTGGCAGAACTGTGTCAAAGAATTCAGTTGGACCACCTCTAATCCCAGTAAAGGCATTTACTGAGATTGACGCCTCTCATGAAGTGAGCTAAGTAAGTTCCAAGAGGAGCCAGCATCTTCAGAGTTGGATTTTTATAGGGTAAAGATGCAAGTACATGACAGAAATAATGAATATTAAAAAGGCAAGAGGGGTTTGTTAAGGGGCATTAGGTAACAGAGGAAAGGTCCCAGCCACAGTGGAACTGCACATGTGATTACCCACAATGCATACAGAAAAAATCCATTGGGGGATATGTATGTATGATAATGATATTATAATAAGCCTCTCTACATCATAAGTTCACTTTAGGTCATTTCTTTACTATTACTGCACAGGTGGCTCCTTAGGGAAAGTCCCTTCTATTGTTCGGGGGTCTACAGCCTGCTTGGGCATCCTGGTGGTGCTGTTTTCCGATTGGCTGAGTATTGTGTGTCTAGGACTAGATGGATGTGTCTGTGGTTGAGTGCATGGACACACCTGCTGTTTCTGTGGAAAACATGAGAAATGGGTCTGGGGGCAGTGGCTAGCTAGCAGCAGTGGCTGGGATCCCATCACATGGACATGCCTACTGGTCTGTGGGCAATAGGAGTTCATGGACACACCTGCTGTTCTAGTGAGCAGTGAGGCATATATGAAGTAGTTAGGATGTTGAGCAGGATGGAGAAGGAGGGGTGAGTGGCAAGGCAGGGTCAATGGGCCTGCTGTTCAGTGGGGCCTATAAGGAAGACAGAATATTGGGGTTGGGGGCAGCTTTATTAGGATTCTTTCACAAGTGTCCTCAGCCACCATCTAATCAAAGCAACATCCCCAGATGAATGCACACTGTAACATATCTGAGAAGTTGTTATCCAGCCTCTGCTTAGAGACCCCAAAGAGAGCAACTCACTGCCATGAGAAGCAGGGTGGAATACTTAGAGAGCTGGTGTCAGAGACAGGTCCTAGATTCAAACACACACACACACACACACACACACACACACACACACACACACACTCATCCTGGTTGTCTATGTGATGTTGGACAAGTCACTTAGTTTTACAATTGAGTCTAGGCAACTCTAAAATTCTAAATTGCAGAAAAGGAGCTAACCTAGATGGGGAGAGAAAGTCTCCCCATTTAGGAGTTCCTTTATATCAGTGATCTCAAACTCAGATAGCAACAAGGGCCACTAAATTGTGTATAAGGATCCCTATGAGTCATAGAAAACAACATATTGACGTTATGATCTATTGTATTTTTATTTATTTTGTTAAATATTTCCCAATTACATCTTAATCTGGTTCTGCCAACTTAGGAGTGCTGAAGACTTGCATACCCCTCTGCCCTATATGAGTATAATCACAGGTCTGGTACTTATCATACCTAAGGAAGCAAGGTGATCCAGTGGAAAAAGCATGGACATTAGAGTCAGAATACACGAGTTCAGATCTCACCTCTGACTCTACCTGTGTTACCTTGGGCAAATCAATTACCCTCTGCTGTCCTCAATTTCCTTATCTGTAAAATGAGGAGATTAGACTGGAAGTCTCTCAGGTTTCTGCCAGCTCTGTACATCTATGTTCCTAATCATTAAGAAATTTGAAGTCTCAGATAAGATGCCTTTAGATAACTTTATTTCTAAATATGATCTCTCCCTCCCTCTTTCCATTTCTCTTAGTTTGTTCAACACAAACTTGACTCCATCTGTCAGAGAAGAACTTGAGAATACCTCTCACAATAGGAGCTACCAGGAGATGAAATTTCAAGGGAGGTAACCATCCATTCAATCATTCCACAAGAACTGAAGTGCCTACTATGTGCCAGGCATCATGCTAAGGGTAAGGGATACAATGACAAAAAATGCAACATTCTTTACAGGGTAGGGAGCAGCTGAATAACATGTATACAGATAAGTTAATTTATTTAAGGGATAAGGGGTGTGCATTATGCCTGTAAGATGTATATATCCACATATGTTGTGACCCACAGGGAAGCACTGATGGATAGATATCCCTTAGATTCCTGCCTAGAGGTGAGCAAGAGTAGGGGCCATGAGGCTGGCAGCCAATACCGAGGCTGGAGTCAGGAAGACCTCAGCTCCTAGGCAAGTCACTTCACTCCTGTCTGTTTCAATTTCCTTTCAACTGCACAATAGGGATCATCAGAGTACCTACCTCCCAGGGATGTTATGAAGATCTTTGAGATATCTGTAAAGTGCTTAGCACTGTACCTGACATATAGTAGTTGTTTAATAAATATCTATTCCCTTATCCTTTTCTCTTCCCCCATTCTGTTCTTTTCTCAAACAGGGAGTGCCAGAGTAGAATATCTTTCTCCCCCTTCTAAATATAGCTGATTTATGGGAATGATTTTTGTATTTTAGGTTCAAAAGCAACAAAGCTGTTAACTCCCTTGGTTTAGCCCTTAAAGGGGAAAGGGTGACACCAACTTACTCGCACGGGGTTGACTCCTTCCCACCAAATTCTTGTCCTAAAGATTATCACAGATTCAGAGTTCCCATTTCACAAAAGTGTACCATTCCCCAGGTCTCTATATAAAGCAGTTTTGTCCCTACCCATCCATGTCATTTAGCCTACGTAACAAAGACACACACAAAATAATCCCTTTACTTACATAAGTCATAAAATGTACTAAAATGTAGACATATTACATATTGTGCCATGTATGATCCAAAACAACCCCAAAGGACTCATAATGAAACATACTCTCTGCCTCCAGAGAAAAAACTGATAGTCTGAATTACAGGGTGAAGTACACTATTTTTCATTTTTTCTTTCTTTCTTTCTTTCTTTTTCTTCCTTCCTTCCTTCCTTCCTTTTTTTATCCAAGTCTTCTTATACAAAATGACTAATATGGAAATGTTTTACATGATTGCCCATGTATAGTCTATATCAGATAACTTCCATCTCATGGAATGGGAAGGTGAAGGAAAGAGAAAGGGATAGGATCTGGAAGTCAAAACTTTTTTTAAAATGTTAAAAATGGTTTAATGTGTAATTGGAGGGAAATATTGTATTGAATTTTTTAAAATACCATACCATGATAAATATAATTATGAAGTGAAAGCTAAAACTGATGATAAAGTATGCACCGTACTGCACAGTAAAGCACATAGGTACACAGGATGTGACCCCCTTCCCTACCCACTGCACCTAGTCTTTATCGCTGGAGGTTAGCTGTGCAACTTCTTGTATGGAGAGATGGTTTGGGCAGTGGCTCTCTTTTTTCCTTGTCTGTGTGACAATAGCAAGCAATATTCTCCTCACCTAGTTTTTCAGGGTTCTTTCCATAAAGTCAAATTTGCAAAATGCAAATTTATATAAAGCAAGAACTGTCTGTAGTGAATAACAGGTAAATCCATTTATCCAACAGATTGCATAGAGAAATTGGAGAATTTGTACAGATTAGAATATACTAGACAACATGCAGAGTGTACAAGCTCTCTCACTGGAAACAAAATATCTCAGCTCAACCAAAAGAAAGGTTTCAATCTCACCCAAGGGGAAATTCCCAGAAGTCGCTAGGCAGGTAAACTGGAAATTATGAACACATACAGGCATCAGTCTCTATACAAGTCTGCTTCATCCCAAAATCTTTTTTCCCCCTTCTTTACAGATCTCTGGGGAGTAGGAGAGCATTACTACATGGGAAGAGGTATCTAAGAGGTTTTAGCAGGGTGTGGTTACAGATTAGGGCATACCCTAGAGAGAACACAACCTCTTTTCTTTCACCTGAGGGAAACAACCAGCCTGATAGCTACGTAATCCTATATGAAAGTAGGAGAGAGTGCATTCCAGGTGTGGGGAAAAGCCTGTACCAAAGCTTCTCACTGGTAAATGGAATGTTGTATGTGGAGAACAGCAAGCAATAGCTCACATTTATTGAGCACTTTATATTTATTTAAGTGCCTTCTCTCCCTTTTTGGCAGAGGAGGAACACTGTGAGTATGGAACATTGTATATAACATCAGGAATTTTTAACATATTGGCTAGTTTTGCCGATTCTGCCCCTTCTCTTTTTTGTTCATTATTTTGAGTGATAGCCCTAGAAATGCGCTGGAGCCAGCTCTAACCAGGTTGCACCTATTGTTAAATTTTCAATGTAAGCATTTATGCCTCAGAAATCAACAACCTACAAATCAGCGCTTAATTTATTATTTTGTTGACTGTCTAGACTTAAGAAAGTGTCAGTAATACAGATTAAATTTACAAGTATAAGTGTACACATTTCCCCTCGTTTCCCCAGCCTGGTTGTTACACACTTACTAGCATGCCCCTGTATCGCTCACAGTGCTTGAGCTTGTCAGGCGTGGAGCAAAGGTTCAGAGAATGAAGCAATCATCACACAGGAAGTCAGTAACAAAAAAATTAACTGGCATTTATACCTTCTTTAAGGTTTACAAAGTGATTTAACATCATGATCTCCTTGGAGCTTCACAACACCCCTGGATAGCTATCTAATTGGGGAAGGGGGAGGGATAAGAGGAAAGGATGCATCAGGAAAAATGTAGGTGATATTAAAAAGTTTAAATATAAGTGCCTTCTTTGCAACAGCTTTGAAATAAGTGTATTACAAGTACTCTTCTACCCAGATAAGGAAATTTGAGTTCAGGGAAATGACTTATCCAAGGTCACACAGCCAATAATAATACGATAGAAATAAAAGACAGAAAAATGATAGAAATAAATGAAGGAAGCAAGAGTCAGAATCAGTCCATGTGTTCCAAGTTCCAGTGCTCTTCCCATTGCCAGAAAAGAATCTGCCTGAATCTGGGAAGGCTCTGAGAGCTCATCTTGTTCAGCCTCCTCATTTTACAAATGACAAAACTGAGGCACAGGGTTGGAAAGTGATTTATCAACAAGTTTGTGGCAGAGTTGGAAATCAGACTTACCATCTCCTGTCAGTTTCCTAGACGAGTGTTCTGTCTATGCTGCTTCTGTTACACCCTGTACAAACCCAGAGCGAACATTTGGCTAATGATGTGAGATTTTCCAAGTGTTTTACACATGCTATATCACTGGATCTTCACGATGACCCTGGGAGATCAGTGTCATTTTACAGATTTTATAGATGAGGAAACTGAGGTCGATAAAGAGATTGAGTGACTTGTCCCTTCCCTAGTCCTATAGTGAGTGTCTGAGACAGGACTTAAATCTAAGTCTTGATGACTTCAGATCCTCTGCTCAATCCACTCCACAAAATAACTGTTATCATGATTTCCCCTGGGGTAATAAATGTTACCCTTCATATCAAACTGGCCTATCTCTGATCTCATCCTACCCTTTCTGATTTTTCTTCAGACCTTTGCAAAAACTGTCTCCCATGACCGAAGCAGTCTCACTCTATTCCTCTGCCTGTTCAAAATCCTTTCATTCCACATTTATAAATATGTGTCAAATAATGACCTTCTCCAGTGTGGGGTGGGAAAGGAAGGAGGGAGACAGTACAGAACTTAAAATGTAACAAAAATGAAATGATTTTTTAAAAATATTTTCATTCCATCAGACAGCTCAGACAGCACCATTTCTATTACACCACCCTTGATTTCCAGCCTTTATTCTGTTTAGATCTCTCCTATGTACCTATAAAAAATGTCCCAAAAGTCTTGGTGCACTTTTAAGAGAGTAAAGCTTAATGGGGAGGGTACCTTAGATTATAGCAGAGCATATCTATCCGTGTAGCTGTCATAGAATTAAAAGATTTAGAGCTAGGAGGGACCTTAGAATTTATCTAGTTCAAACCCTTCATTTTACAAATGAAGAAACAGGCAGAGGGACGTTAATAACTAGGTAATTTTCACATGAGTGAAAAGTAACACAGCCTGGATTCAAATGCAATTTTTCTGACTCCAAACCAAGTGCAATGACCTTCCCCACTCCTACCAGATTGTAAACTCTTTGAGAGTAGACACAATGCCTCATTTCATTTCTGCAGCCCCCAGGCCTCAGCACTTGCATTGTACATGGTATGAGTGCTGAGATTAATGGCTGTTAAATTGAACTGGATTATTTTATGTAATCCTAACACAACTCTATGAGATAAGCAGATATTAGCATTCCCATTGCACAGATGGGAAAACTAATGATGACTGAGTTTAGTGCCTTGCCCAAGTTTACAGGGCAAGTCTGTGAAAGTCAGCTTGAAAATTCTATGAGGCTACGATCCTGTGTTTCCAGGCAAGTATCTAAGGGTTGCCTAGAGAAAAGAGAATAAGGAGATAGAGTGAGGAAAGATGGAAGGTCACAAAGTCTCATAGCAGGTCAGAAGGCAGGATCAGTGCATGATCAGGGCAATTTGGAATCACCTAGAAAACAGTCCCTCTGTCCCAGAAGCTCAGTAGTTCTTTGGACTCCATCATCACTTAACAAATAGCTCCCCTCACCAAGCAATGCAAAGCATTCCTGGCCTGCTGGAGTCTTTGTCTCTGCAGAGCGCAGCTCCAGTTTCATGGTCTAATAGAGTTGGTCTTATCATTCCAAGGGACAATGCATCCTACCATTGGCATCTGAGGGAAACAGACTCTAAGCTTCTCATCATATTCATGGGAGAAAGCAGGACTGCCTATAAAGACAGGATTAGAAAAAAACCTTTTAACTACTATTTCACCTAATAAAATCAGGTCTGGCTCTGGGGAAATAGTTCTAATTGCACATTTTGCCAGGGCACCACAGATCATTCCTTCCTGAAGATGATGGTTAGTTACAGCAACAGGGTGAACTGAGGTATGGGGCAGCATGCATATATATATGATACATGTGTACACACATGAATGCATACATATATGGTATGTATGTGTACATATGTTTGTGTGTGTGTATTCAGGAATTCATCTGCATTATAGAATGAGAGAGTGAGAAAGGTTTTCTAAATTAGGACAAGACCAGAAAATTTTGTAAGGGGTTCATTCTCTAGCATCCTGAACTCTCCATTTAGCTCTTTGCCAGTGCTCTAGAAAAATTCTTTAGAGTCCCCCAGATGCAAGACTCAATACCGAGACAATCTTCACCCATCTTAACCCCACCAATTTCTTTATTCTTTATTCAGCACATTGATTGAAGTCTGTATCATGGCCCATTTATACCCTAGAAACAAACCCACATAATGAACAACATCCGCTCATGATAAGATCATTAACACATTATAAACAAAACTCACTGTAATTTTGTAAAGCATCTCCATGACATCACTGGCAGACCAGCCAAGACACCAACTGAATGGCATAGATGCCCACATGGTACAGGCTTCATCTAACATATCTTCATTAAAAAAGGAAGGAAACAAGCATTCAAGTGCCTACTGTGTGCTAAGCACTTTGTAACTATCTCATTTGGTTCTCCCAACAACCCTGGAAAGTAGTTCCTTTAATTACTCCTATCTTGTAGTTGACGAAACCAAGACAGACTAAGATTAAATGACTTGCCCAGGCTCACACAATTAGTAAATATATGAGGCTGGATTTGAACTCAGGTCTTCCTGACTCTAGCTCCCCAAACTGTATCTACTATACTACTTCACTCCCTATTAATGTGGCTGTCATCTCTAAGATGGGAAGGGGGAAGAAGGTAAGACAAAAAGGGGGGAGAAGTTATATGATAATTTTACTATTTATTTCAAAGGAATAGCAAGTTATAAATAATCAATTTGCAGTTTTGTGTGCAATCTTTTTTTTAATTCTACTATGCTATGGAAATGCTTATTTTATTTCATAAATTAAAATTTAAAAATAATTAAGCCAATTAATAGTAGTATACCTGTATTGTTTTTTTCTTTTTATTTTCTTATTTTATTGCTTTTTATTTTTTTTTAATTTTCAGTTTCATGTGAGTGAATCATGTCTCCTTGTTAGATTAAGTCTCTGAAGGTCAAGACCATTAATACCCCTCAGTGTCTTGAAAACAGTAGGTGTTCAATTTGTATTTCAGAAATAAATGTCAAGATTCTATTATCTAGTTCTAGTGCTAATTATGGAAACTTGCTTCAGTGGAACCTATACTGGGAATGAAGTCATAGCACCTGGGTTCAAATCTCAATTCTACTAATAACCACTTGTATGACTTTAGGAAAGTCCCTTTTCCTCCCTGAGCCTTAGTTTCCATGTCTGTAAAATGAATGACTTGGATTATATGATTTCTAAGGTTTCTTATACCTCTAAATCCTAGTATTTGTATAACCGTGTTTAGAAAGGCCACAGAGGTGAGGCTAAAATATAGAGATCTATCCTTCTTCTATAATTGAGATACCAGGGGTAATGAATCACATTTCATTTCAAAAGAATTTTTCACTTTCTACAGAGAGTCACCTTAAGATTCCTTTAGAGACTGGCTTAGAATCACATAAGCATCTCCCTTAGAATTCTATAAAGACCAGAGCTGGAAATAACCTTAGAGATCAGTGGGGTTAGTCCAACCCACTGGCAGATGACAGGACGGAGGCACACAGAGATGACCCAGGCTACACAAAGAGTTAGCCACAGAGCCTGGAGTAGAGAATGTTAGATGTTGGAGGTAGCCTGAAGAACAGTAAATACAGCTCTCGATTCTTAGGTACCCTGAAAACAAGCCCATCTTGGAAATCCATTTAAAAAAACAGAATTTGGTTTAGGTTTTCTGTGTTAATGCTGAGGATAACTTCAAGACAGAAGAGGTTCCATACCATGAGCCCCTTGCAAAATGTCATTTCAGTAATCTTTTCATTATTCACCTAAACTTCTATAACAAGGTGGCTAACTATTGGGTTTTCATTTAGGACATGCACATTTATCATTTGATTAAAAAAGATTACTTATTTTTATATAAAACATATATCTCCTAACGGGGGCAGACAGTTACAAATAACTTGCAAAACTCCAGCCGACTCCCCAAACATCATGATTTAAGATGAAAGAAAAAACCTTTCTGATCACTGTCCTTTGGTGTTGGCCAGCCCATTTTTCATGTTTACTTGCTGTTGGGGAGGATAAGTCATCAGTGGGGTTTGCATCACATTTCCTTCCCATGCAGGAGGATGTTATTTGCAGAGGAAGGCAGGAATAACTGTCAGATCAGAGATGCAGGACTGGAGCTCTCCAGGAGGCAAAGCAGGGGTCCAAGGCCTCTGCCCTGCAAGCTGACAGTTAATTAGCTCCTGTCTAAATTGCTCCAGGTTGACAGCTTCCCCTAGAGTTGGTGGAGGCTGGTTCAAGGCTAGACCCATGCACAAGGTAACAGCCAGGAAAAGGGGTTCAGGAGCCACAGGGAGGAAGGGTAACCACTTATATTCTCCTCTAATGAAGCAGCTGATGAACTAGCTCCTCTAATGAAGGTCCTGAATCTTCCCACCCCAAATGTAGAGATTTCCTTATGCAGGCTGGCATGCCTGAAAGGTTGATCCAAATAGTTTCTAAATTTAAAGTAAAAAGCATCCAATGTAAAAACAGACCACTCTCTTCACTTCCTACAAGTCTCTTTTGCTTGGAAACTGAGGAAAGTGAGAATGATGGCTGGGAACCACAGACTCAGAGAGGTCATCAGCTTGCCTGATCTGCCCCAGTCCCAGCCGAGAGCCCAGCCCCAGCCCCAGCCCTGGCCACAAATGGCAGTTCACCGAATCATTTCCAGTGGTTTTTCTGGACCACAAGAAAAACTCTGTGCCCAGAAATAAATGGCTGCTGGGTTTGTTGCCTGATGGGTTTATACAACAATGGTCTAGACCAGAATCCTTAGGGGACTGCAGAAAAAAATGAAACAGAATGATGGAAAATGGATTTGTGCTTTCCAGGTTATAGTGTTATGAGCACCAAAGACTTTCCCAGCCATGGGAGAGGGAGAGAGAGATGGGGGTGGGGTAAGAAGAAGATGCTTCAGCCTCCGAACTTGTGCATGAGAAGCAGGGCTGATTTCCACATGGCAAATTTATCCATTTTGAGTCAAGGGTACAAGGGCAAGTGCAGCAAGTTATGAAAATACAGGTAAGCTCACTTATTTGGGACTGTTTAATAATCCTAACAAAGATAGCCAATATTTACACAGTACTTACTATGTGCCAGCACTGTGACATAAGCACATGATAATTATCTCATTTTATCCTCCCAACAACCTGGCATTACTGTCATCCCCATTTTACATATGAGAGAATTGAAGCAAACAGAGATGAAGGGACTTGCCCAAGGTCACACAGCTCAAAAGTACCTTTGGTTAGATTTAAACTCAGGTCTTCCAACTCCAGGTTTTTAGCTGTTTTAGGTACCACCCAGCTGCCTGCCTAAAAGATCAGGTTGAATTGGTTAAAAGCCTGAATTGTATATATTTTTTTAAACGCAGTTCCTAGCAAGGAAAACAACTGTAGTGTTATAGCAAAAGTATTGGCTGGAAAAGGTGAGGTCTGAGGTCAAATCTTGCTTCAGACCCCTACTAGTTGTATGACTCTGGACAAGTCACTTAATTTTTCTTAGGCTCTTTTCTCATCTGTAAAATGGGGTTAATAACAGCACCTACCTCACAGGGTTGTTGGAAGATCAAAAGATATTAATATTTGTAAAGCACTTTGCAAACCTTAAAAGCACAGTATAGATGTGAGCTTTTATTATTAAATTCTGACTGCCATTGACCCCATGACCTCAGGAAGGTCACTTATCCTCTCTGAGGCTTGGTTGCTTCATCTGTAAAAGAGGGAATTGGAGTAAGTGATCTCTACAGTCCCTTCTATACACTGTATAACAAGCTAAGATTGTAAGGAGTAACACGATGTATACATAAAGGGTGATACCATAAACCAACTAGGAGAGCAAGGAGTAGTTCACCTCAAAGCTATGGAGAAAGGAAAACTTATGACTGAAGAAGAGACAGAGAGCATTACAAGATGTAAAATGGACAATTTTGATTATATTAAATTTAAAAAGTTTTCGCACAAACAAAACCACTGCAACCAATATTAAAATGAAAGCAGAGGGCTGGGAAACAATTTTAAATGAGAAAGAGTCTCATTTCTCCTTTGACCTTTTTTGGAGGGTTCCAGAAACAGCTTTCACTTCAGCAATGGCTGTGGTCACCCCAGGGCTGGAGCCAGAGATAGGTTAGGACTGGGGTCAGATCACACTCCCCTCTCAGTCAGGTGGCAGACCCTTCCCACTGACTTTGGAAGCTGTATGTGGCGTTTGTGGTGTGAGAAGTCTGGAAACCACAGCAGTCATCAGAGATTCAGTCCTCTAAGGTCAGTTTCAGCTCTGTCCAGCGTGTTAGACCCTTCCTTTTGACCTTCTAGATTGTTTTGGGCTAGAAATTTACTTCAGTCTGTCATTTTGTGGCTTCTGCTGCTCTAGAATTTGTTTAGAGTCATTTTTTACAGGTTTTTTGAGGGGTTTGGGGGGAGACCTCTAGTAAGTCCCTGCTTCTACTCTGACTTCTTGGTTCTGGTCCCTCAGAACTCAAAGAATGTTAAAAATTGTCTTTACATGGAAGTGGGGGAGGGGGAAATCATTTTTTAAAAATGAAGTCCCTTTTAGCTAGTAGGGAATTCCCTATATCGGTGAGATAATAGAATCAAACAGAAATCAGAACCAAAAACACCTTGGGGTCCCCAGTTTTTCAACTCATTTTTCTTCTCCCAAGTAGATAGATGAGTGGGGGTTTGGAGAAAGGTGCACACAGAGACAAAGCTAAGTGTGGGGGTGATATTTTTGTCATGCTGCTATGACTTTACTCTAATCTGTCAAAACTCTCATGTCTCCAACCCTACCCTACCCCCTCCACTACTATCCCACAACAGGCACTAGACTGAAAGTCAAAAGATCCAATCAGCCTACTCACTGCTCTATCACTAACTACCCAAGTGACCTTGGGCAAGTCATGTACCTGAGGCTAAATTTCCTTTTCTTCATAAAGATGAACTTCAAAACCCTTTTTAGGCTATGGCTAACTGGATCTACAAATTAAAAGTTACGCAGCTAAGCAAGTTGCTGCTATTTGTACTTTGTTCTCAAAGAAGACCATGACATGAGGTGATACCATGACATGCAAATGACTTGGATTTAAAGGAGAGAGGGCTGTGCAAAGTCACCAGCTTCACTTTCACCTCCCACTAAGCAAGCAGAAAAAATATCACCCCCTCACTTTTGTCTCTGTGTGTACCTTTCTCCAAATCCCCACTCATCTATCTACTTGGAAGAAGAAAAATGAGTTGAAAAACTGGGGACCCCAATGGGTTTTTTGTTCCGATTTCTGTTTGGCTCTATTATTTCACTGATATAGGGAATTCCCAGTGAGAGAAATTCCTCTACCAATAGAGAATGACTTCTCTTCTGCAACTTACAGGCTTAGATAATTGCCTGTGGTACTGAAACGGTAAGTAACTTGCCTAGAAAGAGTTAAATTCAGATGTTCTTGGCTCTAAGACTCTCTTATAACCATAATGCTTCTCTCTTTCTTTGAGGGAATAGATTTTTGCTATATATTTAGGGCAGTTTGATGGCACAAGGGATGCAGCCCTGGGTCTGGAGTCAGGAAGACCCGAGTTCAAATTCCCCCTCAGATGATTACTAGCTGTGTGACCCTGGCCTAGTTACCTCTTTACCTCAATTTCCTCATCTGTAAAATGAGTTGAAGAAGGAAATGGCAAACTACTCCAATATCTTTGCCAAGAAAACCCCAAATAGGGTTATGAAGAGTCAGACACGACTGAAACAGCTGAACAACAATGCTGTATATTTTAAAAAACAAACCACCTGTTTGTTGGCACTAGAAGTCACAGAGTGACCCTTCTTTTTTTCCTTCCTCTCCCCTCCTTCTTCTTACCCCTTTGCATGGGAGTCCTGCTTAAGTAAGACTTTGGACATTGACCTGCTGCTACCCTTAAATGCACGAAGACAAATCCTGGCTACCGAGACGGATAACTTAATAACCTGTACGCAGGCCCGGATCGACCATGACAAAATCCCTTCTCGGTGGCCTCTTTTTCAAGCTCTCCCCATCTAGCTCCTTCAGCTCTTGCTTCCAAACGTGCCCTTTGGTGCTGCAGATAAATTCTCATTTGCTTTTGCTTTCTCCCCTTCCCCCTCCCCTTCTGAGTGATCTCTGAGCCATAGAGAGCATTATGGTTGCTCTCATGTAACAGCAGCTTCTTAGAAGGGGACAGGAATTAAGATTGATTAGCTTCCTATGATCACATAGCTCCGAATCTCTGCCCCACCTCCTTACAGAACCCAGGGAGGGGTGCAGAAAAAGGGAGACAATCAGAAGTTGCAGCTTCAGACACAAACAATCCACCCAGCTCCAGTCCCATTGAAATCCAATGTGCATCAGCCCTCTAAAATATACCTTCACCCTCAGGGAAGGAGACAGTGAAAGCTCACTGGCAGCTCTGAAAAGGGGATTTGAAGCAGATGGATGTTTAGGCCTCTGTTGAGACTGGCTGGGCCTAGAGGAATGTTTTGGATTCATCTCCCATCTCTCCTGAATTCACTTTAATTCAGGCAGCTGTCTGTCAATTGGCCTTAAAGGAATGTGTTTCCAGTTGCTTTTAAACTGACATCTCTGAGACAGGTCTCTGTTTCCCACTATATTTGTTTCTGCTCCAAGAAGCCTTCTGCCATCATAAAATAAGAGTCTTTTAATAATAGGAATCATATGACCATTCAGCCAGACAGTTATTAGCCAGAATTACAGACCTCTATAAAGCCATAAGAATGTCTGAGGTTTGGTAGGGCAAGATGATGCTTAAAAATTATAGTGTCATTAACTGTTTCAACTGTTTCCTCCTCTTCTCTATTTATTGAAGAGACCATGAAAAAGTGCTATTCATGGAGTAAAAAGGTCTGGGTTCCAATTTTGGCTTTACTAGCTGTGAAACCTTAAGCAAGGCTACCTCTGAGATTATTTTCCTCATGTGTAAAATAGGAGTGATGTTACTTATGCAGTAGCTATTATACAACTTTCCTCACAGAATTGTTCTGAGGACAGCTTTCCAAAGGCTCTGTAAAGGTAAACAGTTACTCTTCTACTAAAGTCATCCTCTGCTGCCTACTCCTGGTATGGGCAGTGAAGTGGTGCAGTGGATAGAGCACCAGTGCAGAAGTCAGGAGGACCTGAGTTCAAATCTCACCTCAGACACTTGACACTCACTAGCTGTGTGACCTTGGGCAAGTCACTTAACCCCAACTGCCTCATCCTGGGTCATCTCCAGTCATCCTGATGAATATCTGGTCACTGGATTCAGATGACTCTGGAGGAGGAGTGAGGCTGGTGACCTGCACAGCTCTCCCTCACTCAAAACAAAGTCAAGTGCAGGTCATGTCATTATTTCTCTGATGGCATGGTCTTCTTCGGCAACGAGGGATGAACATACACACTCCTGGTATGAAGGAGTACCTGAGTTCTCAAAGCCTAGACTAGGGTATACAAACTGGATAATTCTGCCAAGTTAGACACTGAAATGACAGATCATAAAAAATCCAAGAGTCTCATCACCAGATTGTCTTATGGAGGTGATTTTCAGCCACAGCTACTTTTTTTTTAAATATTTAAACATTTTTATTTAAAAGTTTTGAGTACCAAATTCTATCCCTCCCTCTTTTCCTGTTCCCCAAGAGAGTAAGCACTCAGATATAGGTTATACATGTGCAATTATGTAAAACATTTCCATATTAATCATTTGTACAAGAAGATTTGAATAAAAGAAAAAAATGAAAGAAAGGAAGTGAAAAATAGCATGCTTCAGTCTGCATTCAAGCAATATCAGTTCTCTCTCTAGAGGTGGATAGTATGCTTCCTCATTAATTCCTTGGGATTGCCTTGGATCATTGCATTGCTAAAAATAGCTTGGTCATTCACAGTTCTTCATGAACAATATCGCTGTTACTGTGTACAAAGTTCTCCTGGTTCTGTTCACTTCACTGTGCATCAGTTCATGTAAATCCTTCCAGGTTTTTCTGAGATCATCCTGCCTGTCATTTCTTACAGGGCAATAATATTTCATTACAATTATATACCATAGCATGGCTACTTTCAATGACCATCTGCTAAGTCAGAGAGGGGTTGCAATCTGTGTCATACTCCTAGGGTTTTTTTTTTTAAGCAAACACATCCCTTGAAGCAACCCCTGGCTTTTGAAAAATTACTACTTCATATACTTTCAGTAGAATTTTTAATAAAATTCATCTTTTTGACTTTGAAATTTGTACAGAGGGCAATGAGTGACACATGATCAACTCAATGAGGTTCCAAGAAAGAGAGCCTTTGATTGGGACTCTGATTGCATCTCTCTGGGCACTCTAATTCCTCACTGAGAGGACTGAGCATATCTCCTGGGCCTGGGTACTTATTCACATCTTACTGAGGACAAGTGATTAAATCTCAGTATCAGATGATTTAATTGGTTAAGGGTGTTGTGGATCAGGGCCACTCTTTGTTTAATGTGTCCTTAAAAAGGAGGAGGATGGTCAGAGAGAGAACTGCAAAAGAGCTAAGTGGGAATCTGGGTTAGGGAGATGTAGGGAAGGGAAAAGAGGGACAAGAAAGGCAGAAGTGGGAAGAAAAGGGAAGGGGGAGGAGAGACAGGCTTGTGATGATCTTTGAGCAGCAAGAACAGCTTTTAACCTATATGGCCTGAGAGGGGATTTACAGGACAGTACCAATGCTTCTTGAGTAGGTAGTGCTAAGAAAAGAAGGAGCCACAATACCAGCCTTTGAATAGAGGAGGAATGAACTATGGAAACCAAGTCCCTGGAATCATTTGTGAAAAGGCAATGGATTAACCTCTCAGGCTGAGAGAGGGTAGCCTTAGAGACAGCAGTTGCCAAGTAATAGGAGTCCCTGCACTCCAGTCTTCAGAAAAAAATGCTGAGAGGTCCTGAAACTATAGCCTTCTGAAGGAGGATCAAGAATTCTGGAATTAAGTCACTAATAAATAGTGAAATACAAACAAAAGCAACTTTGGAGTTTCACCTCACACCTAGCAAATTGGCAAAGATTATAAAAGACTAGTCAGTCAAGGAGCGTTTATTAAATACTAGCTACCGGTCAAGCATTGTTCTATAAACAGACTACCAGAAAAAAATTAAAAAGGTTTAAAAGAAGTCCTGCTCTCAATCTCATCTGGGAACATAACACATATATAAAGGAATGTAAGGGATGAGTATACAGAATAAATACATAAAGAATAAATATGAGCTAGTTAGACAGGGAAGGCACTATTAGATGGGGAAACCAAGAAAATTTTCATGTAAAAAATAGTGCATCTTAAAGGAAATACAGAATTTTCCGAGATGCAGGTGAGGAAAGGGCACACTCCAGGCATAAAAAATAGGAGATGAGAATACTTAGATACTACTTCTGGAGCTACAAATGTATCCAAATATGCTGGAAAGCAGTGTGAAGTTATGTTAACAAAGTAGCTAAAATATCCATACCCTTTGACCCAGATATCCCACTTTGAGGCATATAACCCCAAAGAGGTATCTGCACTTGGCCACATGGCTCCCCTCTCCAGGGTACTATGGTATCAACAGGTACCATTTGCTTAGTCAATTGACTTCTCACATTTGGGTCCAGGTTCCATTGATATCTTGGTTAGTTTCTACTGAACTATTTTCAGTCTCTGTCTCTGTCTCTCTGTCTCCCTGGAGAGTGAGGAAGGGAAGGAGAAGGGATATATTTAGATAGAAATGAAGTCAATGAAAAAAATATACAATAAAAATTTTGAAGAGTTCCCAGACTAAGGATTGAGCATGTGGTTCCAGAAAGGAAAGAATAATAAGGGACAGAGCCAAAACAGAGAGGACCAAAGAAAAACCAAAGAGAAGGATTCTGCCTTCCACTACGCCTCTCAGAAATTTCTCACTAGCAATCCCAAGTTCATTGCTCTCCCATCAAAAGCTTTAATGTTAATGAGAGTTAAAGATCTTTCCACACCCATTAATGGACCTGCCCATTAAGGGAAATTTGATTAGGGGAGATCTGTTTTGTAGGAAGGCCCACATTTTTTGTTAATTTCTAACGAGTTGCTGTTTCTCAAGGATTGTGACACCATCAGGCTCTGAAAAGTATGTATGTGTACTCTGAAGTGAGATTTTGGGGCTTACTCATTGGAAGTTTTGGTTTGGCCAGACGAGACTCTGGGTAGCTACTAAGGAGGTCCCTAGCTTTGAAAACCCAGATGTTGGTGCTTTCTTCTCTGGTCAGACAGTTGGATCTGTCTGTTGATCTGTGATGTATGTATTGCTTATGGTCACAGTTGGAAGCCCTGTCTGTTGGTCTTTGTTTCTCTGTGTTTTCTCTGAAGTTCAGGGTGCTAACTTTTTCCCTGAATTAAGTGAATGATATATGTGCTTGACTAAAGTAGATTGTTGACCCTCAAAAACTGCTTTCCTTTTAGAAAAGCAGATCTAAAATCCTGTATAGCAGGCCCTCCTGTGTGTGTTGGAGTCCATGCTCTTTCAAAAGCCCAAATCCTTATAGTAGCATAGTAAAGCTAGAGATTGATGGGATGAAAGTAAGATTCACAGGGAAGGGGAGAAATGTATTGAAGGCTCTTGTGAGTCTTTGGTGGTGTTTTGCATTTTATGTGGGGTGAAAAAGAAACTGTCCTCTACATGATAAGCATTGTACCCTTGAATGCTTGCCTAAGATTTATGGTCTTTTTTCCTTCATCGGTGGAGGCCTAGTTCCATCTATTTTTCAGGGTTTTCAGAGGAAAATCTGGATGATAGCAAAACTAGACAGAGAAATGATTTTTTTGGGAGAAGATCCCAAGATTGAATTCAAATTGTATAAGCCCAACCTGGGACACTGGACCACGGAATTTATTTACGTTTTCTCAACTTTCTCAAAAGCAGGTAGGCATACAAGGCAATCAGTCTTGTGTCAAACGGGAAAGGAAAAAACATTCTTTTAAGGCAGAGTACAAAGCATAGTAGCCTCTGTGTATAAGAAATTAGAAGACTTGTCATGGTTTGCCAATGTGGTCAAAGTGGTATTTGAGCGTTTAAGGTTCTCACCCTCTGTGAATTTCTGTGGGCTCATCTGGGCTTGACAGAATTCCCAGAAAACCCTAAAAGTTCTACTGTCATAGCACTAGAAGCAGTGAAGAATGAGATGATGGAGGATGTGGAAAAGGTCAATAATAAAAAAAAAATCCTTCCAGGCTCAACCTTACTGTACTACCTGACTGATGCAGTTAAGTGGAATACTGGACTGAGTGATGCACATGGAGACAGGGAGACTTCAGTTCACTGACCTCTGATGTGTGACCCTGGGAACTCACTATTTGCCTCAGTTTCCTCATCTGTAAGACAGGGATAAAAATGTCATCTACCTCCCAGGGTTGTAATCAAATGAGACAATATTTGTAAAGTCCTTTGTAAATCTTAAAGCATTATATAAATGGTAGCTATCATTTTTACCCAGAAAGCCTTGAGAATTATTATAAATCTGGACAGGGTTTACCTGCCAGAATCAAAAGCCCTGGTCTGTCAGAATAGGCTCTTGATTACTAATTGCTCCTAATTGGTAAAATCTTAGAGAAATTTTCTCAGTAAAGAGAGCTGGTGATTAGAAGGTCTTTCACATTTCTTACCCAGCTTTCTCTCTCTCTCCACCACCGTCTGAGATGTTATCATCTGCAGACTGAACTTATCTCTCCCCACTGATGAACAGCTGATATACAGCTAGATTTGGGGCTGAGGAAGCTGAGCTCTTTGTCACTTGGAGATCTCTCATTTTAAACTAAGTAAAGAATAAATCATTTGGCTCAGAAAGCTTTCTTGAAAATTTCATAGGGCAGTAAAAACACATTTGTTCTTGTGAACTGCAAATCATATTGAGGAGAAAACAAAGTTTTAATTAATCTTGGCATCTTGAAGTCACCATGTGGGAATGGTGGGTTACTTTGGTAAGGGTAATATGTTGCTGCACTGTAGGGGGCAGAGGCCAGTATCATCTCAGTATCATCTTTTTCGGGGTGAGTCCAAAATCCAAAGAAAGAATGCTTGGGACAAAGTGTAATAATAGCAGCTCACCTTGGGCTCTCCTCACAAAAATGTCTGCCTCAGTTTTCCCATCTGTAAAAAGAGAAAATCTACAAAATGCTCTAGTAATAGCACCTACCTCCCAGGGTTGTCATGAGGACCAAATGAGGTGATATTTGTAAAGCACTTTTCATACCTTAAAGCACCATATAAATGCTAACTATGATGAGGGGTAACTAAAACTCAGCAAAATGCAGTGACTTTTCCCATAATCACAAAGCCAAGGGTTAGTGCTAGGACTCAAACCTAAGTTAGCACTCTGACTCAGACCAGTGTCCCACTAACCCCACGCTATCTCTTCAAATTAATGTGTATGTAGGACTTTAAGGTTCACAAAGCCCTCTATGTGTATATACATGTATATATGTGTGTTCATGTGCTCCTACTTGATTCTCACAACAGCCCTATGAAGTAGGTAGTATTTTTATTCCCATTTTATAGATGGGAAAATTGAGGATGAGTTTAAGTGACCTATATAGGGTCACACAGCAAGCGTCTGAGGTGGGATCTGAGTCCTGACTCCAGGTTCAGTACTCTGTCTATCCTTCTAGCTGCCACTTATGCAAAAAAATATATATGTGTGTGTGTGTGTATGTGTGTATAGATATATACACATACATTCACATATGTGTGTATATGTACATACATATGTACACACATATATGAACATATACAAGCATATATAGATATCTCACAAGTGCATCACTTTTAATGAACTGTTGCCATATTTTTAAGAATTTAATACTGTGTTTTAAAAACAACCAAAGAAGCTGGCACTTAACTTTGCTATTCCTATGGTTTTATTTCCTTTCTCTTCTATTCTCCAGCACATTCTCCTCCAGTGGGGTTACTAAGCAGGTCCCCCAGGCCAGAAACCATCTCTCTCCTCCACCTTCTGTCCCACAGCTTTCTGGAAGCCTTCCCCATAGGATTGCCAGCACATGTATGCAAAGCATCTTGATGGCTTCCCCCCGACTCTAGGGGGTGATGACCAGATACGTGGGGGCACAAATGTTAAATGAAGAATACTAGTAACAGGTTCCTGGGGAGCTTATCTTGCCCTTCCAGGAGCTGCTAATGCCTGAGGTCTTTGGCTATCTCTAGTAACTGCCAAGCTCCCCTTTCTTACTGGTGCCTTCCTTACCAGCTGCTGGATCTCCCTCAGGCCAAAAAATCCTGAAAGAAACATGAAGAAAAGACTCTTCTTTTGGACATATAAGAAACTTTTCTGGTCTTCTAAGATCCTACAAGTCTTTGGAATCAGGGTGACTCCCCAGGAGGCTGTTCATATACAGGGATTGTTATTTTTTAAATGGAAGGTTTTCAGAAGGGCACTGGGTAAAAGATGAGGGTTTGGGAGGGAGATAATTGTCATAAGAGAAGTCTTCCCTGGAATCATGTGGAACATTGCCTCATCCAGTCAGGGTTTGCAGACATTGAGGGTTTCTCGTAGAGGGGTGATTAAACACAGACTTTTTGAGGAACCTGATGTGTCAACTATTTTCTGCTCAGTGATCTGACACTTGTGTCTAAAATACAGCATGTTGCACTGGGCAAGGGTCTAGCTGAAGGATCAGCTCAAGCCAAGAGCCCATCTTATCCAGTCTTCCAACTTTGACTCCTTCCCTCACTACCTCTCCCATGTAATATCTACCACTTGCTTTCAGAAACATAATAAAAGAGGAAACTGAGGCTCAGAGAAGCAGAGAGACTTAACCAAGCATACTATATATATTCAGGAACACAAAGAGAGGTAGAGGGACTATGGTATAGTGAAAAGAGAACTGAACTTGGAGTCAGATGATGTGGATTCAGATTTTGTCTCTGCCACTTGCCTGTGTAACCTTGAGAAAGTCACTTTCTGTGGGCGTTAGTTTCTTCATCTATAAAATGAGGGGATGGTGCACCAAATGGCTCTAAAGTCCCTTAGAGCCCCCAGCCCAGCATCTCCAGTCATCCTGAGCTATATCTGTCCACAGGACCCAGGTGGCTCTGGAGGAGAAAGTGAGGCTGATGACTTTGCACAGCCCTGCCTCACTTAAATCCAATTCACTTGCAAGTCGTGCTATCACCTCTTGATGTCATGGTCCTCTTTGAGAAGGAATGACAAACAACAAACTCCAGGAGGATAAATGGGCACTGGATCTAGTTGGCTCTATCCATCCTGAGAGAGAAAAGGCCTTTTTCCAAGTGAGCAGCTTTCTCTCATCCCCTATACGCATATGTTCTGATGGTTAATGGGTATGAGTGGGACCACAGCACAGTGAGGGACATCAGCACTATTTATGTGACAATTATGAGGAATACGGCAATTTGAGCAGCCATCAGCATTTTAGCTCTCACATCAGATGGTCTCCAATCAGCTGTGTGAGAAAACTGTGATAATTTTATGGCCCTTTAACAGGCCCAGCAGAGAATCTAATTCCAGGGAAGCAGGTGAAGGGGCCTCCCTCTTTCCCAGCTACTTACTGTGACTCCAAGCTCTGCTAAGGGGCAATACCCCAGCCCCTTTCTCTATGACACAAAAAATTATTTATTTTCCTTTCATGTCCACCATATGTCCAAGGTATTCAAGAGGTCCCAGAGAAAGGATCGGCATTTTACAAATGCTTTGTGAGGGAAAGAATTAGCCACAATATTCCCTGGTATGGCGTCCACTAGGGAGGAGTTTCCCATCTGTAAAATGAATGATATGACCACCCTGGCATCACCCTACCCCTACTTGATTGGCCCATGGATGAAACAAGGATCAAGCTCTGTTTCTCCTAAGGCAGCCTCCTGGTGGCTTCTGGCTATTTTGACATTCCTTCTTGGTCACATGGGGCATAAAAAATCCATCCACAATGAGTCAGTGGAGCCACAAGAATCATTCCACTCTGGCTGTAGAACAGACTGGGTGATAGAAGGTAAGGGAGTGGGTAGGGGAGCACACGACTACCTAAGGCTAAGCTAAGTGCCATTGTATCTTTATCCCATATCTTTGCTATGTTAGGGCTAGGTAAATCTCCTCTTAACTGTCCAATGACCTGCCACATTTTGTCCCTCCATTGGACATGGAACATCAAGGTGCTGGCTAAGGACTGTCCCTAATAAAAGAATTCTTCTAGATGACATTCAAAGATTCTTCCAGATGTAAGAGATGAAGACTTTGATAAAAACTATTCTCACTAGCTATGTGACCCTAGGCAAGTCACTTAACCTGTGTGCCTCAGTTTCCTCAAAGGTAAAATGACTATAACAATAGCACCTCCTTTCCAGGGTTATTGTGAGGAGCAAATGAGATATTTTTAAAGTATCTGGTACACAGCAGGTGCTTAATAAGTGGTTGTTTATTTCTTTCCTTCCTGTATTCCTGTGCCATCCCAAATTCTATTTCTCAAGGTTGCAAGTAGTTCTCTGGTAAACTGATCCAAATTTCAGGATTAAAAGACCATCTGAGGGCTGTTAGCCTTAATAACTTAACTGTAAGAAGTCATTCTCTAACAGAAGAAGAAATAAGATCATAAAATTAAAAATTTAGAGCTGAGAGGATCCTATGACCATGGCTTTAGAGATGGAAGAAACCTTAAAGATCATCTTCTCAGTCGGTTAAGTAGCATTTATTGAGCACCTACTATACAATCCCATTGTTTTACAGATGAGGAAACTGAGGTCCAAAGTAGTAAAGAACTGTCCAAGGTCACACAGATAGTGTCTAAGGCAGACTTTGAAGTCAGGTGTTCCTGAATCCAAATCTACACCCCATACCATATAGCTTTCTCTTATACCCTCTTTTTGTAGAAGAGGAAACTGAAGCCCAGTGTAGTTAAGTAATTTCCCTAAGGTCCCCCAGGTAGAAAGTAGCCAAGCTGAGATTCAAGGCAGGTCCACTTACTCTAACTCTTTTCACTGTATCACAGCCTCTCTGCCTCTCAGAATGAATGACGTGGACGACAGGAGAGAAAACAAAACTACTCACTCTTTTCTCTCTCAAGAAAGATGATCTTTGCATTAAGATTGGCAGAACAAAGAAGATCTAAAATCCAATATATGTAAGGTGATGATAAGGACTAGTTGAGCACTATGAAGTCAAATCAGCAGGCTTCCCCAAAGTACATCTCAAGATAATGAAAGTATTTGCAGATGGAATCACTGACTTGCCTTGAGGGGTGTATCAAAAATCATGCAGAACATTAGGGCTGTCAAAAGATTGGAGAAAAGAAATCTTGTCCCTGTTTTTAAAAGTGGGGGATAGGATAATGAGCTTGATTTCTATTCCTGTCAAATCTATGGAACATAGTAATAAAGTTGACAGTTTGTAAGCATTGAGAAAGGGAAGTGGTGATCACCAGAAGCCAACATGGCTTCACATTTAGCTCTTTCCCATTTCTGACAAGGTTATTAAGTAAGTAGACTTTGGGAATCCCAAAGCATCATACTTAGATTTCACTGAAGCATTTCACAATGTCTTTCATGCTATTTTTTTAGACAAAGGATTGATGGTTGTTCTTTGTTCTTGAAGAAAACTAACATCATCAAGGGGTTGATGTCTTGACTTGCAAGTGATTTGGATTTAAGTGAGGCAGGGCTGTACAAAGTTACCAACCTCACTTTCTCCTCCAGGCTCATCGGAGTCCAGTGGCAGGACATAGGTCAGGACAACTGGAGATGACCCCAGATATAGTGGGAGATGTTGGCCTTTTAAAGCCAAGTCTTTCCCAGGTGTCAGTTTGCCTGAGGCAACACCCACTCAATGATACAGTGATTTAAGGGTAGAGGAGAAATGAAGCAAAAGATGGATGAGTTTGCCTACTCAGAAAAAAAAATTCAGTCTGGGAGGGGAAGAGTTTCAGGGCTTCTGGTCAGAAAAGAAACATCAAAACCCAAACAATGATTTAGTGAGGCTTGGGCTAGGTCCTGGGATTATTGACCAGTCAGGGAGAGCCACAATGATTTGAGTTTGAAGCATAGTCAAGTAGTTCCATTTGAATCCCAATGGGCTTTATCATAGCCTGCTTTTCCAGCACTCTATTTCAAGAAATCATAAATGAAACCATATGGGACAAAATAGCTAATTGTCCCAGTTAAAAAAAAAAGCATAAATATGTAGGGGAAAGAAAAAAAAATCCCAAGATATCTTATAAGGTTTAAGCAATCAAAATTTATATTCCCTTGGACAATACACCCACATACACTGTTGTGTAGTTAGGTGGGTTTAGCACTAGCTGAAATACTGGATTCAGTCCTTAATGGAGCAGTAGCAACTTGGATGAATGGTACCTATAGAAAAAACAATAGGAATGATGAAGGAGACAAGAGGCTCACTCCATGGGAGAACTGATTGAAAGAAATGGTAATGGTAAGCCTAGAGAAAAGAAAACCTGGAGAGAGACACCAATGAATCTGACTTCAACTATTTAAAGGCTGACATATAGAGAAGGAGTTTTTGGACACAGGAGATAGAACCAGAAATAATGAGTAGAAGTTGATAAAGGACAGATTTCAGTTGGATGTAAAGAAAAACTGAACTATGCAAAAATGAAATGAACTGTCTTGGGAAATAGTGAGTTCCTATTTATTAGATGTGTTTAAGTAGAGGCTGGTCCTGGGCCTCCTCTACTCTGCCTACACACCCTTTTACTCTCTGTGAAATTATCAGTCCCCATGACCAACTAGGTGGCACAAGGGCAGATATGTGAGAAAGTGGATAAAATGCCCAGCCTGAAGTCAGGAAGATTTATCTACCTGAGTTTAAATCTGGCTTCAGACACTTACTAACCGTGGGAGCCTGGGCAAGTCACTTATTTGCCTCAGTTTCTTCATCTTGCAAAACGAACTGGAGAAGGAAATGGAAAACTACTCCAGTATCCGTGCCAAGAAAACTCCACATGGGATCATGAAGAGTCAGAAGCAACAGAAAAATCACTGAACAACACGGGTTGAGTGTCATCTCTATTCAGATGTCTCCCAAATCTATATATTTAACCCTAATTTCTCTTGTGAACTCTGGTCACATATCTCTAACCTAAATGATGTCTTTCTATCTCAAACTAAATATGTCCAAAATTGAAATCTTCATATTTCCCTTTAGGCTCCCCCCACCTCTTCTAACTTCCCTCTCAGATCTTTCTTAGCTGGCCAAGACAGGGTATAGGCTCTGGAAGCCTCTGAACTTTCCCAAACGGTCAAGTCTCTGGTTCCTGAGTCATCCCAGTAATCCTCCTCTCAACTGACCTTTCCACATAGCCTAGGCCTAATCTCACAGATCTCTGTTGCCCAGACCTCCACTGTCGGTTAGTCCGATTGACCTGGCTACTTCCCACCCTTGATCCTATCTAGACCCCATTCTCTTTGTCCAGACCAGTTGTTCAACCTCCATTCACCCCAAACTACTTGCCATTCCTAGATCCCTCCCACAATTTTTCTCTACATAAGATCTATCTTGTTTCCATTAAAGTGATCAGATTCAATCTGGCCTTCTTGTATTAGTGGTATAAATGTTCAGATTCCTTAAGAGTCTAGCCAATATGGCAGACTTTTAGAATCACACCCACCTAGTTCGTCTAATAAAACTTGTCTTTGGCTGAAAGAAGACTTGGATCAAATTCATTTGGGCAAGAATTCATGTGCCACTTTTTCCAGATCCCAGCACACCTAACCTTCAACAACCAAAGCCAGGTCTCTATCCACTTGTAAGGTGGGTAGCACTAGCCTACAGGAAGGTTCCTAGCACAGATTCACTCTTGATCTAGTCAAACAGGAAGAACAGGAAGACAGCTTCAGAGGGGTTAATAATCTTACTTTATTCTGGTCTAGTCTTCTCACAAGAGAGTTGCTGAAAATGGGAGCACCAACTCGTACTACATTCCCTAATCACCCTTCTTGAAGCCAGTGAGAAGAGGGGCAACTACCCATACGTCTCAATGACATTAATGGAGACAGGTACAGCTTGTGCACTCCCCTAAGTCCCTTCAAGCCCCAGCAGGATCTGGATGAGGCAAACACAGATTTCCTCCCTGCAAGCCTCGATGGGGGCCAATCAAGGCACGCACAGCATTCCACCTTGGGCATTCAACCCTAAGGGTTCCTCACTCACTGACCTGTACCCACCTGCTTTATAGGGTAACAAACAAACAAACAAGGCATATTGCCAGCAATAGACTCACAAGTTTACATTATTACACTGTTATATCTCACTGCGCAGTCACAGTGGATATTGACAATTTAAGCACAAATTTTTATCTTATTTATCATTATTTAACTCTGAGCAAGTGTAATAGAGATGTTTACAAGTTATGAGCTTGGGAAATAGAGATTTCTATGGCCATGAATTCTGAGAAATTGAACTCTAAGAAAGAATTGTAAAAATCTATCTTCCACACTAAAAATCCACCTTCCACCACTATACCATCTTGCCTCTCCTCCCTATCCATCCTTGTTAAAGGGGCCTCTTCCTTCCTAGTAACCCAAATTTATAACCATAGACACCCTTGACTTTTCCCTGTCCCTCAACACCTCTATTTAATCCCCACCAGATCTTGTCAATTCTACCTCCACAACATGAGTCACATCTGTTTCCTTCCTTGCATTTACCCAACCACAATTCCACTTCTTGAGGAGGAGCAGCCTCCTCATTTTTCTCCTTGACTCCAGTATTGCCCCTCTCCAATAAATCCACCATACCACTGCGAAAGTAACCTAAAGGCCCAATACTTGCTCAAAAGTTTTCAGTAGCTCCCCATTGCCTCTAAGATAAAATGTAAACCCCTCTCAGTTTGTCATTCAAGGCTTAACATCATTGACTTTTGTAGCCTCTTCACATTATTCTTGTTCACACCCTCTATGGCTGTATCTAGATCTCGATATTTCATGGCTCACCTCCATACATTCTCTCAGGCCTTAGCCCATGACTTGAATGCATTCCCTTCTCTTCACCGCTCAGTTTTTGCTTCCCTCTAAGGTTGTACCTCCTCACGGAGCCTTCCTTTAGCTCCCCTTGGTTAATATTCTCTAACCTTAAATTACTATATAGTATACTTGCCTGCAAATATTTTATAACTCCCCAGTGAAGTAAAAGTGAAAGATTGATATTTTTTTGGCTTTGAATTCCCAATGCCTAGTTCACATAGTAGGTTCTTAATGATTTTTTTAAATTGAATTGTTAAATTGAGAACAGATGACCATTTGGGTAGATCCTTGGTCAGGTAGAGGTTGGACTGGATGACTTCTGAGTGAGATCTCTTCCAACTCCAGGATTCTATCAATTTCAGACAGTGGTAGGTCAATGTGGAAGGGAGATCTATAATCAGTTTCAGTGCCTTCACATCACTAAGTTGTCGCCTGTCAACACAGTCTAACTTTAAGAATAGCTTTGCTAACATTGAGTTGCCCAGGGTCTCACAAAGGCAGTAAGTTTTTGAGGGAGGTCTTCCTGACAACTAGGCTGGTTCTCTAACCACTACAGAGGTTAGTAACCACACTGCCCCAGAAAGATGAAATGACTTGTCTAAGGTCTCACAGGACAGGATTCAACACCAGGGTTTCCTTGACCCTCAAGACCAAGATTCTTTACACTCAACCTGAAACCTCAACAATACCACAGTGCATACCTACTACAAACTATAAATGTTATACACACCTTAACTCTTGAGAAAAATGCTCAGTTATGTTCTTTTAGCCAAAAAAGAGAAATGGGGCGATGCACTGGGGAAGAGTTTGTTGAATTGAATGAACTGAATTAACCCAGAACAGACCTGAATTGAATACCTGGAGCTGAAAAGAGCAGGCATGAGATGTAAAAAGAGTCCAGCCTCATCCATTCAAAACTCCAGGAATAATTATTTTAAAAGTAACTTGGCTTTAAATAGGTTCAAACTACCCAATAGATCTCATCACAACTTCTGCAGAGAGAAAGAGAGAGAGAGCACTTAGTAAGGCTGCTCCCCTGGGAGAAGGAGCCTGACTGTGAAAGGTGCTGATTGCTTTTGCCTTGCAAGGAGGGGACACTTTGTTTATAATCTCAGCCTCTCCTCCAATTGACAATCAGAGTGATTGGCACTGACTTGCACACAAAGAACTTGGGGACAATTCTGGTTACCTATTATGTGTACTTTAGCTTCCCCAGAGATATATGAATAGGGATAGTGATGGAGGCATGACAGCTATTCTCTACTGCTCCAACTTTCTCACCCCTATTCATCTAGATTTCTCAATTCATACCCCTTAAAAAAAATCTACAATTCAACTTTATAGACTCCTCCATAGAGCGATGTAGCTCCTACCTTCCTCCTTCAAAATTTCAACTGATTTTCAAAACAGAAAAGGAGAGACTGAACTGAGAGTCAGGGAATCCCAGGGAGACTGGGAATCAGAGTTTAAACGTGGTCCTGTCATTAAGAGGCTGTGTAACCTGAGGTGTCACTTTCCCTCTCTGGCCCTCAGCCTCCCCATCCATACAAGAGATATGGATTAATTGATCATGAAGATATATTCTGGCTCTAAAAGGTTTTAAGGTAGTGAGAATGGGCTGAACAGATCACTAAAAGAATTGGAGATGAGATACTTAACAGAACACAACAGCTAGCTGAAAACAGATGAAGCCCTACCACGGAGAAAAGGCTTGATCTATTTGGCCTTGAACTAGCATCAATGAATGGAAGTTAGAGAGATAAATTTCATTTCAATATAAAGAAAATCATCCTCCCAATGATGAGAACTTTCCCAGAATGCAATAAGATGCCTCACGGAATACTGAGAATCCTATCACCAGAGACATTGAGCATAGAGCCTAGATGATCATTTGTCAAGGCTGTTGTAGGTAAGATTCATGATTTGAGTAGCTGGTAAAATAGGTGACCTCATAAGTCCTTTTCCCATCTACAAGTAATTCAAAAATTCTATGGTAAAAAACAGAGTGTGAATGGAGTTGGCAATGACGAGTATACCTGTAAATTCTCCAAGGACTGGATAGAATCCGTCTGTGAAGTCTGCTTCAACCTCAAAATGTCTTGAGGTAGTTAGGTTCCATTACTATTATATTTACAGCTTCCCCACCCCACCCCAAGAGTCCTGAGTCAGGACATGGATGAGTGTTTCAGTTTTCAAAGGTGTGAGCTCCTCTATTCTCTACCACTACCCCCTCTGCCTTCTCCCAGCCCCCTAGTCTTGGGGGTTCTACTCTCTAATTCATTCTTGAATGGAGAACCTGAAAAAGGGAACTAGGGATTCTGACAGTTCTAAAATGGTGTAGTCACACTATCTCACCCATATCCTTTTGTAATTAATTTTATTGGGAGTTGTTAAAAAATATCAGAATAGAAGAAAATTGAGGGGGAATGCACAGATGAGCAGGTGAGTGTTGGAACTAACCAGCTTCAACTACAAATCTTTTGTTTTTCCTGTTCTTTCAATATTGAAATATTTGTGTCTGTTGATATTAGTTAAGTTTGGAATAACAGATAGATAGACAGATAGATAAGGGGCTAGGGGTACAAGATGTGGTCATATAACGGGGTAAAACCAATATATCCACATAACCATAAACCTGAGAGAGGACTTCATTAGTCTAATCACTCCAGCCAAACAGTCTAACTGTACAGGGGTATGGAAACTATAAGCAAAGGTAAGACATCTGAGTGGGCTAGAGTGACTAGGGCTAGGAAAATCCCTTCTAAAAATACATAGCACTAATGACTGAAATCAGACAAATGGAATTTGTTATTTTGTTTTTGGGGGGTTTTTAATTAAAGTTTCCTTCCATATTAAAATGTATCTTCACCCTAGGAAGATCATACACTGACAACCAATAACACCTTAAGATGAGTGAATTTATGGGGTCATATTGTAAAAACGGGCTTTCCTATGCAATATTTCCCATAACTGTCTCTATTTTCAAACTCAATTGAACTTCAATCTCAGTTATTGGTGTCCCTAATTAGAATGAAATATTTCTTTCCTTGAAATAAGGGGTGTTAAATAGTGGCTGTTCTGTACCATATTGAATGCTTCTTTCTGAAGAAGAATTGGGGTGGGGGAGGAAGAGAAGAATTGGTGGCAAAAGCAGAAAAGTGATTTTTATCCTCTACTTCACATGACTGCACCCTGCATGTTAATTAAAGAAGGCTTCCAAAAACACATTATTTTCATCATTTGCAAAAGGGCAGCCGAGTTACAATCTGGGTTTAATCTGTTTTCAATCTGCATGAAACAGTGTTGCCTACCTAGTGCTATGAACTATGGAAGGAACCTTGGATTTGAAGACAGGAACTAAGATTGAATGACAGATCTGCTTCTTGCTAACTATGTGACCTTGGGCAAATTATTTAACCTCTCCATTCCTCACTTTCTTCTAATGTACGTAACCCATAGCCCAACCTTGAATCTGACTTTAAACTGGCAGATAACCAAAAGAATCAATCATATCTTTCTTTAACTTGCTTCGCTCTCACTCAGAGTTTATATTTCAGAATATACAGACATACAAACATATGTAAAAGGGTTCTCAAATCCTATACAAGTACTCATGGTAATAGTGTATATCAAGTATAGGACAATCTTTATTGCATTCCACCATATACATGGGTCTGCATGTGTATTTATAAAATGGACTCACCCTAGCCCATAAATCTCAACTAATATAATTCTCTCTCCATTGAGCACTAACTTTCTCTAAAGCACTACAACTCTCCATTCTCATAGTACCATATTATGGATTGAACTCTCTTTGAAAGGGAAACAAAATCTGGGTTGCAAGTGGATATACTCTCTAATATTCAATAAGACCTTGTCTTACACATATACGTATATCCCAGAGACCCATACATGCACCCAATCATATGATACTAATCTGATGGTTCAGACTCCTTCCAGAACATAAACAAACTTGAGCTGCTAGATAGGTGAATCCATGGGAATTACACTGTCCAATTAATTCTCTATAATGTGAAAAGAATTGTGCCAGGTCTTTTGCTCCTCTATGGCATAGTTTCAAATTTCCAGCTGTTCTTCCTGTTTCAAGGGTTACATATACTATCTTGTCTCTCTAAGAAATTGGTATTACCCAGGAACTCACCACATCTCTTAAAATGGCTGGATTCTGGGAACCTCTTTTCTCTCCATGATGTTTACACTGCTCAGGAATCTTGGAGCTGTTGAACTTGAAATTGCTAACCAAGCAACCCCAATGCTGAGTATAGCCTAGGAATGGGAGACTAGAGTTTTCCCTCTCCCTTGTAGGAGATGAGTGTTCAGGAACTCCCATAACTCCAACAAGTCAACAAGCACTTACTAAGCTATATTATGTGCTGGGCACTGTGCTAAGTGCTAGGAATTAAAGGAAAGGTCCTTGCCCTCAAGGGTCTTAAAGAGAAGCACCAACCTCCACCGAGAATTCAGGCCTGCTCTCAATTCACTCCAATTTTGGTCTATCTTGTAAAGAGGAGAAAAGAGAGAAAGATCAAGTTTGCCATTGATACTTTCTTATAAGCCCAAGAAAAAGGAGTAACTCTATACCCCAAGTCAACCAACAGAAAATGGGTCAAATAATCTGTAATGCAGAGTGTACACTTATAGTAGATCCGCCATTACATATACTAGCTGGTGTGATATAAGTACCCACTAGCCTTATATTTTTCAGTGCATGTAAGCAAACTTTATCAATCCATGCGTGCAATACAGCTATTAGTCCTTCTAAGAACAAACTCACAACCTGTTTCCTAGATATCCCAACAAATGTCTTACACTGATTGCTCAGAACAAAACTTCCTTCCTACCTGGCCAGAATCTGTGTATCTGCCTCCAAGGTGGTCATCTGGCATTGTCCTCAAGAAAAGTGGGGCTGAGGAACATAGAGGTCTCTTCTCATTGGACCCAGGATCAGACTCATGGCTAGGACCTCCAGTGGGTTTCTAATAGATCTAGATAAGACAATTCCTAATTTGTGTACCACATAATTTGATTAGTAGTTCATTAAACAAAAGCTACTGATAAAGTTGTTTATACTATTTGTCCTACCAAAGAGTCTAATAGGTTTATCAGTTGTGTAAGAACATACACATGTTGTTTACTAGACCGTATCATAAAAGTAAGCAGTTAGGTGGTGTAGTGGAAAGTGCTGGGCCTGAAGTTAGGAAGACTCGTCTTCCTGAGTTCAAATCTGACTCCAGACAAGTATAAGCTGTGTGACCCTGGGCAAATCACTTTACCCTGTTTGCCTCAGTTTCCTCATCTGTAAAATAGGAATAAAAAAAATAGCACCTACCTCTCGGGGAAGATCACAATTATTATAAAATATTGATCAGTGTCTGGTACATAATAAGCGCTATGTAAACGTTAGCTTATATTTCATCATCACTATTGATGATGATACCTAACGATGTTTACATAAGACATAATCCTACCCCAAAGCAGAGTGGGTCATTTTGACCAAACTAGCTCCTGGATTATCCCAGAACATCTCATTCCAGTTATTTCTCCTTACCACAGGTTCCTAAAACTGTTCTTCCCTTAATCTGACCTAACCAACCCATCTTTCAAGGCTCAGCTCAAGCTGATCCTTCTCCATGCTTTCAGGGATCCTCTGAATTCACTTGTTATGTCTTCCATTTACTTGCCAATTAATCGTGTATTAACTTCATGTATTACCTGGTGACATCCCTGGTGGTTTACGTGTGTGAGTGTCTATGTATATGTATGTATATATGTGTATATGTGTATGTATATACATTATCCAGGGGTAATGCTCTGGATTTGAGATCCAGAAGACATGAGTTTGAATCTCACTCCAGATACTTACTTACTTACTTACTGTGTGACCCTGGGCAAGTCCCATTCCTCACCTGTAACATGGGGACCATAATACCTCCTACCTCACAGGGTTGTTGTTAGGATCAAAAGTGATAATATTTGTAAAAAGCCCTTAGCATGGAGCAAGGCACACCGCAGGCAAATTAAACGATGATTCCCTTCCCCTCCCCTCTTCCCATAGACAAATAACCCCTTTCAGCTTCTGTTTACTCATCCATAAAATGGGGATAAATATTGCAATTATTTTTGAGGGATAAAGGAAATAATATCTGCAAAGCACCTTGTAACCTTAAAATAATGCTACCTATTATTATAATTTCTGCCTTGCCTCACCCCCGTGTGCCCAACCTTATCTGGATTCTAAGCTGCTTTAGCAGAGGAACTGGATCTTAGACACCTTTGGATCCCTGTCCTGAGCCCCCACCCCTACTTTTGAGGGATCTAGGTAGAGAAGGGGATAGAGTAATTGGACCTGAAGTCAGGAAGACTTGAGTTCAAATTCAGCTTTCACATACTAGCTGTGAAATTAAGCAAATCACTTAACCAAGTGTGTCTCAGTTTCTTCAGCTAAAATGGGGATAGTAACAACATTTACATCAAAAGAATTGCTGTTTACAAATAATATTTGTAAAGCTCTTAGAATGTTGTCTGGCACATAGTAGGTACTATATAAATGCTTATTCTCTCTCCTGAACCCTAGTACCTTACACATAAGTAGGTGGTCTGTGCCCATTTGTAGATAGATTGTTAAGAACTCTCCTTCCCATCGAGGGAGGTGGTGAAGGCAGAGTAAGACCACAAGGAAGTAGCCCCAGGGACAGGAGGTCAGAGGGCTGGTGGAAGCCAACTGATTTAAATCGATTAACCTTTAGGGTGAGTAGCTGTCTATTACCTGAGATTACAGGGTCTCTACTGAGTTGAAAACGATATTTAATGGGGGAAAGCTAGTAGCTGGTGGGATCCCAGAGACAGAAAAAAGTAAAGATGGTTCATTCTCCATAAGAATGTAAAGGAGAAAGGATGGACCTTATGAGGCTGGTGGGAGCATCTTGCTCCTTCTCAGGAGAAGTACCTTCCAAATGGTAGAAGAACGTATTTCCTCCTTTCGTACTTACCCTCCTTCCTTTACCACTTATTTCTATTTACTCTTCCACAGTTCCCAAGGTAGCCTCATAATCTGTCTACTGGGTTCTCATTGCCTCAGTATTCTAGTAGCTAAAAACTCAGTATCTGGATAAAAGATACCTCAAAAAACTGTAAAGAAAATCAACAACATTCAATGGAATGAGATATGTACAGACAGTTTGG
Source organism: Potorous gilbertii (assembly GCA_028658325.1). Taxonomy (NCBI): domain Eukaryota; kingdom Metazoa; phylum Chordata; class Mammalia; order Diprotodontia; family Potoroidae; genus Potorous; species Potorous gilbertii. Next base: position 534,655,104 of record CM053769.1, on the reverse strand, counting down.
GGTTCCATGTGGAGTAAAATGCTCAGACGCAAAATGGTTCACATTTTAAGCTGCAAAAGACCTTCAACTAGCCATGGGCCAAGAATTCATTTGAATTCAATCCAGTTCAACAAGTAATCATTGAGCACCGAGCCATATTGGTGTTGTGGAGGATGCTGTAAATTAAGATTTGGAAGGGACCCTGGTAAAGCACCCAGATTTAGGGACCTTAAAATCTGGAAGGCATCCAGATTTTATAAGATCTGGAGGGATCTTATAAAAAAAATCCATCACTTTTATAGATGAGAAAACTGAGATACAAAGAAGTTACCCAGGGTCACATGGGTAATAAATAGAATTTGAATGGAGGTCTTGACTTAACTCCAAATCTGGTCTTCTAGTCACTAAACCACATGATCTCTCCTCCAAGGACATAAGACAGGTATACAAATAAGAAGCATTAAACAATGATTCTAGAAAGGACTACAAAGATAAGTTTGCCTAACCACTTCATTTTACAGATGAAGAATGTTCTTCAACATATTTCTCTAGTATCCCAGAGGGATCAGAAGCTTCTCAGAGCATCTTCTTCCCCAAGAGAAGGTAAGTGGCGGGCTACAACTACCAAACACCAGGAGGAGGAAGAAGAGGGTAGAATGTTAAAAAAAAAAAAAAAAGAGGCTATGTAGGGAGTGGATAATTGGAGCAGTAAATAGCATAAGCGCTACATAAGTCCTACAAAGCAGGACAATCATTTCAAGTCAAGATGACCCAAATGCCACAATAGATCTTCCATCCCATCAGATTGGGAACACCCTCCAACAATACAGACCCCAACTCATCCATAGCTGTCCTTCCTAGGCAACTCTGACCCACTGCTTCCCACCCAATGTGCTAGAGGTCTTCCTCACTTTCTTCTCCAACTTCAGCAGATTACCAGCTGACTGTCCTTCTGTCATCCCTTGCCCTCCCCATATGACCATTGCTTTTCTCCATACCACACCTTGCCTTGATTATCTATTTTGCTCATACCCCTCGCTGCCTCTCCATTGCCTTCTGTGTGATATCAATTGTTCAGAGATTGTTATATTCCAGGTCTCGAGGTCATACAGTGACACCAGTAGAGTGCTGGTATGCTTTAAACGGGCAATGGGAACCCTGAACTCATTAAAGAAACTATGCAACCTGTTCGTTGCCCATCTGCACCATTTATCTCAAATGAACATACAGGACAAGCCAATCAAGTCAATCAATAATATTTAATAACTCATATTTACATAAAACTTTAAAGTTTGCAAAATGCTTTACAAATATCACCTTATTATATACTCATGACAATCCTGGGAGGTGGGTGCTATTGTGATCTTAATTTTTATAGATGAGGAAACTGGGGCAGGCTTAAGGAACCTGCCCAGGACCACATGGGTAGTAAGTCTCTCAGACTGATTTTAACTGTATACTTTCTGACTCTAGTCCTAAGACCCAACTGCCTCTAATCAAAGTATTAGGACAAAAAGGATGAAATAACATACAAGGCTGAGACTATAAAATAACTAGCAATATTTTTATCTAGAGCAAAAACATTTGGGGAAAGAAAGTCATAAGATCAAAGAATTATACTGGAAGAGACCTCAGAGGACTTCTGGACCAAATTCCTCATTATACAGATGAATCCGTTAGAGCCCAGGGAGGGTTATGTAAATAGAGACAGAACAGAGAATCCAAGATGCAATCCATCTGGGAAAGATGTTGGTCCTACCCTCAGCCCTAAAGGGGTTCAAGCAAGGCAGTCAGTGGAAAGTTTCCATGACTCAGTATCCTGGGATGGACAAGTCATCTGAGTGTAGTTTTATCATGGAAGTCCAAAAGGTCCACAACTAGGATGACATAGAATGGAGCTCCTCACCCCACCATGTCAGCACTCTGATGCAAAGTCTTTGTTGCCCTCTGCCAGTTACAGCTCTGTAATAATTCATAAGAATCCTTTTCTGTGTAAGGCTTATCCTGTGACACAACAGTGTCTCACCTCCATAGTCCACAATATGATACTGTAAGCGCCATAAAGAGTTAAAAAGGAAGTACCATGGATCATGTCCTTAAGGGCTTCCATTCTATTTGAAGAGGCAGTTTACTGTGGGAAAAACTGTACCAAGCATAGCCTTCTAACATTTCCCTCCAGCTTCTCTTTCCAATCTGATCACATTCCTTCACATCCCCCATGATGAAGACAAATGGTTCTTTTCAGCCTTAATGCTTATGATAAGTTCTGGAATGAACTCTTCTTAGATCTCCTGGGTCCACCTGCTGATAGTCTACAGACTCTTAAGACCTAATTCAAATGCCACCTCATCCATGAAGGCTTCTCTGATCTCACTTCTTACTATGGGTCACATGGAAGTAATTTTTTTTCCTCCCCTAAACTACTTTGTATCTTTGCTTAGGGGCAATATATAATCTACCTAATATTAGGCAGATACTAGGTATTAGATACCTAGTATCTACCATAATCTACCTAGTGTTCTATTTATTTATGTATTATCTCTTCGGGGTGTATGAACTGTTCAAAGACAACTAGCCCTTTTCAGGGTTGATCATTCACCTTTGGGGTTCACCTGACCCCCAGCTCTCTCCTGTGGCTCCAAGAAGCTGTAACATGCACAGCAGCCTCATTCTGGTAAAGCCATATGAATGGATGTGCCAACCCAGGGTGAGGGTAACCGATGGACCTCATTAGGGGAATAGCTACCTGAAGCCTGTTAAGACTTCCTCAAGCAGAATGATCAGATGAGAACAATTTGTCCCCACAGTCATGAAGAAGGCTGAAGCAGGTCAGACATGGAAGATGCCAAGGTCACCCACTCCATCCTGAGCCATCACTAGTTGTCCTGACTTTTATCCTGCCACTGTATTTTTGATGACTCTGGAAGACAGTGAGGCTGATGGCTTCCACCTCACTTAAATCTAATTCACCCTCCAGTCAAGACATCCCTCCAGCATGTCATTGGTTGTCTTCGAAAACAAAGGACAAACAACTGTCTTATTTATCTCTTCTCATGCTGTAAGGTCTGCCAGGACTGGGACCACTCATATTTGTATCTCTCACTCAGTAAAATGTCTCACTCATTATAACCAGTCAGCAAATATTTGGTAAATGAATAAATTAATGATTAACTTCCATTAAATCTCTTCATTTCTCAGGACCTGAGATTCCTTTCCTGGAAAAAGGAGAAAATTAGACAAGAGCAGGGAGGCCTGACCTTTTTCATGCCCTGGAGCCATTTGGTGAAATCTGGTGAGACCAATGGTGAATTGATGAAACCTATATACTCCTCCAAATAATGCTTTTAAATGCATAAATAAAACATGTAAGAAAACCATATTGAAAGAATTATCAAAATGTATTTTTTAAAAAAAGCTCAAAGCCTTTCTCTTAGGGACCCCTTCTTCTACCTCCAACATTCTATGCCCTCTTGCCCCAGTTCAATTTGAGGACAGAAACCTCTTAAAACCACCTTTATATCCTGCAAGCCAAACCCTTATACACCCCATCTATATTTACTACCAATAATGACGATAGGAAGAAAAGCATAGCCCCCAGATAACACCCTTGAATCTCCAAAATTCTGCCAAATCCAGAGAAGGACCCCAGTCTAGAAAACTGCTCCTTTTTAATAAAGGGCATGGAGGTAGATCCTCTCTGATCCTAGGGTGAGAGTTGAAAGGGACCCTTGAGATCATCAAATCTAAGCACCCCTCCCCATTTTACAGATGAGGAAAATGAGGGCCAGAATTATTTGTTTGGGGTCAAACAGCTGATAAATTGCAGGGAGGTGAGGTGTAGGCTTTGAACTCAGGGATTTCCAACTCCCAAATAAAGCACTTTATCTCACATAGCTTCACTTTGCTTTCTACTGCTAATAATATGCTCACTGAAGCTGCCCAAGAAGGAGCTGGGTTGAATAACTCTTCCTCCCCAACCCTCTTTTCAATAAATAAATGAATCAAAGAATCAATTAGAATAATATGACTCAGCCACTCCTCCAAGGTTCTGGCCTCCAGCAGCCAGTCACCATCACCTGAACATTCAGTCTGTTAATTGATTGCTATTACACATAAAGTCACTCCTATGAGTCCTGGCACAGTTCTGATCCTCCCCTTTTCTTTTTTTTAACTGGATTTTAGATACTGAGGGCCTGAGCTCAGTCACCTAACAGCTCTAGGTGGGAAGGGGGCAAAGAACAGCCCTTTGGATTACTCAAGGTTCCACAGGGTTACTCCTGCCTGCATTAAAGTTTAATTTGAGTTGGGGGAGAGGGACGCAAAGGGTCTGGGGATTACTCCTTGAGGCCCACTGATCCCCAGGGCTCATCTGTCAAAAAGGAGAAGCCCTTCTACAAAGGAAAATGACCCCAAGAATCCTGAAGAGAGATTTGTTTGTTTTTTCAAATGATTATTGAAACCTTAACTGGAGACCTACTAGTTAGAACTCACAAATGGGTATCCTGGCAGATAACTTTGTTTGGTTTAAGAAAAAAAAAAGCCTAATCTGACAGCTAAATGCAATGTATATAAATATTCTTAAAATAGCTGAAACAAAGCCCATTAGCAAATCTAAATGAATTCTGCTCTCCACCTTGGAATACATACTCTATCCGTTACTTCCTGGTCCCCAGGGAAATATTTCACGGTGTCTGTCAGTCAACTGCTTGGATGCTCAAGAGTTTACCAACCACATTACATTTATTGATTTTTGATGAATGACAGATCTCTCTGGGCTATTATGGTTTTGTTTCCAAACCTTATTTAATTGTTTGACTATTTTTTTCCCAGAGAAATAGATGCAAAATGTTTACTCTCCAAAGGCAGTAAACAGAGATCTCAGGTCTAGTTTCTATGACAACCCCACTTGATACAGCAAACCTAGATTATCTCTAATGACAGACATGAAGCTTAAATTGCACATTCTGAGCAAATAGTGCACTGTTGACCTTTTATTGAAAAGTGGAACACAAGGTGATTAGCATAGTGGGCTGTATAAAAAAAAGAAAAAGAAAAAACGGGGACCTGCAAGCATTAGGGGCTAATGATCAACTCCAGTGCTAATGGCGAACAAACTCGTCGTTCACAGGACAGAGAGCTTTGAAAATGAAGATTTCCCATCTATCATTTCCAAATTCAGCAAGATTGGTGGTTGTAATTACGCTAAAGAGTTTTCAAATAACACTTGCTGCTTCTGTTATTTATTCAACGCCGTCTTTGAACAAGAAAATAGGAACAGAGGAGAAAATTGGGTAGAAAACAACCACCACCGCTCTGTCAGGTGGGATAGGTATTTGTAAACCCTCCCGAAGCAATCTCTGCGTCTTATCCCCAGCTCCATCAAAGAGAAAAGCTGCAGGAGGGTGTGGTCCATCAGCTGTCACCGTCTGAAATCTGTTGTCTTCAGTAGAAAGACACAATTCCTAAAGGGTGTTTTTGCGGGCTCTGGTTGAAGCCCGAGGTCGCCCTGCACCAAGTTTGACATTTATTCATTCATTCATTCATTCATTCCTTCAAACGTGCATGGATGCATCATACGTTAGTGAAAGATCTATTGTGCTGGGGCACTGAGGGAGCTGTATGCAAAGTTTAGATAAGAATGACCCAGGACAAAAAAAAAAAGAAGAAGAAGAAGAAGAAAGACCTAGGTCCCTGTTGTCATGGAGTTTACATTTTACCAGGGTAAAAAGACCCACTCAGATAACCATAATGTATAATATCCAAACAATCATAGAGTTAGCGTTGAAATCAACCTTACAGATTTTTTTTTTTTTACAAATTGAGAAATGGAGTGGGGAGGGAAGAAGTGACTTATACAAAGTCATACAGCTAGTAAATGACAAAAGTCAAGTCCTTTGATTTCCAGATCCTCTCCCACTGTATCATCCATGATTCCTCCCTAAACTTTTCAATATCTAGGTTTGCTTTTTAACTCATTTCCTTACCATTTTAAAAATAAAAATGTATCAGACTCCCTAAAGAGATTTCAATCCTTTGGGGCGACACCACCTCTTATATACGGTTAAGATTTATGGCAGTAACAGTGATGATTTTTTCAAAACAAGTCTACAATATTCCATAAGTACACCAGCCAGGTGCAAAATAATAATAGTCATAAGTGATGTTTATATAGCCTTTTAATGTTTTCAAAGCCTTTTGCATGTTTTATTTCATTTTAACAAAACTTGGTTCAGTAAGGAGATGAGGGCAATCTCTGCCTCAATTCTCTTCTGTGCTTTTGCAACAAATTGCTCACATACTGTATTCAAATGATCACATTTTTATTTGTATTAGTATTATAGATGTACATGTCTTATCTCCCTGACCAATGTTTCATTCATTCATCCTTCAATTTCAAAGAAAAAAAAATTTAAACTAAGTGTAAAGCACATTGTTTGGTGTCTAGAGCGCTGGGCTGAGAGTTAGGACAGATTTGTGTTCACATTCTCCTTCTGACACTGTGACCATAGACATATGAGGCTCAGTTTCCTCATCTGTAGAGACAATACTTGGTAGTATCTATCTCACAGGATTGTTGGAAACTTTGATGTAACTATGACTATTACTGGACACCGGGGAACACATCAAAATAAATTAGACCCCCCCCTTGCCTTCAAGGAGTTTATAGAAAAATAATTATAATATTTGGATGGTACAGTGGATAGCATGCGAGGTTTGGAGTCAGCAAGACCTGAGTTCAAATCCTACCTCAGCAATTTACTAACTCTGTGGTCCTGATCAAGTCACTTAACCTTTCCCAGACTCAGTCTCTCCATCTGTAAAATGGAGATAATAGCACTTTGCTCATAATGTTATTATGAATGAAATAACATATATAAAGCACTTTGCAAAGCTTAAATCAACATATTAATGCTAGCTATCACCCTCATAAAGAAATTTATGCATCAAAATGGTACTGAGTGCTATGAGATCTGATAAAGGAGAGATCAGCCCATCTGGGGAGATCAGGGAAATTTTCATGGAGGCAGTCACTTTTGGGCTGAAATCTGAAGGATGTGTCGTACTGTCATCAGTGGAGACGATAGGATCATTATATTCACTTCCTTGAACATAGCAGGGACTTAACAAATGTTTGTTAAATTTGTTGTTGAAATATGGCCACAGTGTTATGCCCAAACCCCTCCTACCTTGACTCTCTAAGCATCAGGTCTCCCCAAGGTAGAGATCAGGAAACCTGGAAATCTCCACAGAAACCCTTTTGGCAAAGCAGAAACAATTTACCAAAGGCAAAGGCAGAGGAGGCTCTCAAGCTGGAGCATATATATAATTCCCATTAGTGTTAATGGGAGCAACATGGACCTCCAGGGGATAATCGACCCTTTAACTGCTTCCTTCCTTTCCATATTCTGCAGCCCCATAAGTCATTTCCTTCCTCTTTCAAATCCAGTGTAAACACTGACACATAAATGCATCACTGCTGTTCTGAATGGACATTCCCAATACTCTTGCATCCATTCAGTAAATGCTGCTGAAGAGAAAGTCCAATCCAAAGGAGGACCATGGAAACTAGGGTAAATGGGACCTCAATTACTGAATTTGTTAAAAGTTATTGATGTCCTATTTGTAGGGTATTATCTCACATTCAAGCCAAGCTGAGTAAGTAAGGGAGTTGTAGAAAGGGTGAAAATGGACCTCAGAAAAGGGAGGAACTAGATGGTTAAAGAGATCAGTTACTGCACAGAGAATTCTACTCTAGGTCAGAGGGTCTTAACCCTTTTTGAGTCATGGATCCTTTCCACATTCTAGTGAAGCCTATGGACTCATTCCCAACATAAAGTTCTTAAAATCCTAAAATAAAATACATAAGATTACAAAGAAAATTAGTTCTATTTAAATAAGAATAATAGCTAGCATTTACATAGTCCTTCAAGATATGGAAAGCATTTTACATGTGTTATCTCATTTGGTCCTCATAACAACCCTGGGAGAAAGTACCATTTGTTCCTTTTACAGATGTGGAAAATGACTCACAGAATGCTTAAGTAACTTCCTCAGAGTCAGCTAATAAATGTCTGAGACAGGACTTAAACTTATTTCTATCCTGATTTCAAAGTCAGCACTCTGTTCACTGTTCACTGCGCCATTTTAGTTACCCCATACATAGTAATCAAAATCTTTTTTAAAAACAAATCTTATGGACCCTAGGTTAGGAACTCCTATTCTGAGTCATCAGTCAGCTGGGGTCAGAAAAAGAGATTAAAAGGTAATTCAGTAGAGCCTATATCAGATTGCAAGCTGTCTTGGGGAGGGCAGGTAGGAGAAGAAAATTTAGAACTCAAAATCTTATGGAAGTGAATGTTGACAACTAAAAATAAATAAATTAATTAATAAAAATAGAATTAAACGAAATCTTTAAAAAAAGGTAATTCAGATACTGATGCCCTGTTGGGGGAGCTGCAAACTGGGTCAACCATTCTGGAGAACAATTTAGAACTATGCCCAAGAGCTATAAAACCATGTATACCCTTCAACCTACTACTAGATCTATATCTCAAAGAGATCAAAGAAAAAGGAAAAGGACTTACATATACAAACATTTATAGCATTCTTTTTGTGAGGGCAAAGAATTGGAAATTGAAGGAACATCCATCAATTGCACAATAGTCAAATAAATTATGGTATATGACTGTGATGAAATATTATTGTGCTATAAGAAATGATAAGTAGGATACTCCCAGAAAAACCTGGAAAGACACAAACTGATGCAAAGTGAAATGAGCAGAATCAGGAGAACATTATACATAGTAACAGCAATATTGTATGTTGATCTTCCATGAATAATTTAGCTCTTCTCAGCAATACAGTGATTCAAGACAATTCCAAAGGATTCATGATGAAAAATGCTATCCATCTCCAGAGGAAAAAAGTGATGGAGTCTGAATGCACATTAAAGCATACTTTTTTTTACTTAATTGTTCTTGGGTTGTTTTTTTTTCTGATCTGTGTTTTCTTTCATAACATGACTAATATGGAAATATATTTCACATGACTGTGCATGTTTAAGCTATATCAAATTGCTTACCTTCTCAATGAGGAGGGAGAGGAAAGAGAAAGGGAAAGAATTTGGAACTCAAAATTTTTAAAAATGAACATTAAAAATCGTTTTTATATACAATTGAGGGGAAAATAAAATATTAAATAAATATAATAGTTTTAAAAACTGGGGGAAAAGGTATTGTTGTATGCATAGCACTTAGCTTAGAACTGTTCCTTAGAAATCTTCCAAAGGCTTCTCCTGGGAATGAGACTATGTGAGGTGGGTTAGATTTTTATTCAAGGTTCATTAAATATTTTCAAATGCCTATTATGTACAGGGCTCTGCACTAGACACCACAAAGATAAGTATGGTACTGTCTCTATCCTCCTGAAACTTATAGTCTAATGGGAAGATATGACATGTACACATAGCAATACACAACAGAATGAGAGAGGTATATATGGAGTGTTTTGTGGTTGGTCAGTGGTTTTTCAGTCACAGCCAGCTCTCTGTGATCTCATTGGGGATTTTCTTGGCTAAGATGCAGGAGTGATTTGTCATTTCCTTCTCCAGCTCATTTTACAGATAAGAAAACTGAGGCAAACAGGGTTGAGGAACTTGCTTAGGATCACAAGGACGATAGTAAGTATCTGAGGCCATTTTTGAACTTGGGAAGATGAGTCTTCCTGACTTCCAGACCTAGCTACCTACAAAGTGCTACTGGAAATAAAGGAGAAGAACTCACTTATATATAGCACTGTCAAGTTTTTCAAAAGCACTTTCTTCCCAACAACCCTGTGTGAGTTAACATCACAAGTATTACACTCATTTTACAGATTAAGAGACTTAGAGAAGTAAAATGAATTGTCCATGGTCATATGGCTAGTAAGTGTTGTAACCAGGATCTATGTGATGGTTGTTTTGCTTTGGTATTATAAAGATGAATAGGCATCTCCATCCCTCACCCTCTATATCGAAGAAGACATAACCCCATCTGATATACTTCTGCCAAACCTTCTGGGGAATTGGAAGATCTAAATGTTTCTTTTAAAATCTGTTTCAACAATGATGGGCCAAATGCTAACTAGACCTCTTAAAAACTGAGGGGAAGCGCAGATAGAGCAGTGAATAGAGCACCAGCCCTGGAGTAAGGGGAACCTGAGTTCAAATCTGACCTCAGACACTTAGCTAGTTAGTTGTATGACCCTGGGCAAGTCACCTAACCCTAACTGCTTCCCCTCCAAAACAAACAAATTAAAACCTGAGGGGAGAGAACATTTTATTCTCCTTCTACTTTTCTATCATCCAACCAAGTTTTGATTCAGACAGTCTCCCGGGGCCAGTGTCACTGAAAGCAGGGACTGAAATATATCCTGGTATGTTAAAAAGCCTTTTTTGTCTTTTTCCAAAACATACACACACACACACACACACACACACGTGCGCTCTCTCTCTCTCTCTCTCTCTCTCTCTCTCTCTCATCAGTTGTCCCTGTCTGACTTTTCACTTGACCTACGGACTGGTTTGATGCAGAGACTGAAATATGAAGCTAAATGAATGTAAAGAAGTTGAATTAAATAATCTTTTAAAAATCCCTTCAAAATCTACCATTCCTTAAGTCAATATGCACATTTTCCATGGACTAAACAGGAATAGATGTCTAAGATTTTTAATTGATTAACTGAAACCCTGACCAAGAGAAACAATGGTACAGGAAGCCATAGGAACACTACTCTAAATAGCATGTACACCAAGAAAAGCTAAATTCAAACCATAAAACATAAAGTTAAATGTTATAGAAATCTGAGATTATAACTGTATAATAAGCTGGCATTTATATAACACTTTAAGATCTACAAAGCAATATATATATATATATATATATAAGACTTTATACATATATATATATATATATATATATATACATACATATATACATATATGTATAAAGTCTTATTTGATCCTTATAACAACCCTGGGAGATAGATGCTATTATGATCTTCAATTTACAGGTGAGGAAACTGAGGCAAAGAGAGAAAAGTCAAATGACTTGCCTAAAGTCATATAGCTAGTAAGTGTCTGAAGTTGGATTTGCACTCAAGTCTCCTTGACTCAAGGCCACTATGCAAGCAAATATCTCATTCGATGCCATATATTAACCTATTTACTCATGTCATATAGGACATTCTGTTCTTATAACCTTGTCACAAAAAGGGAAATGAGATTAGTTTGTTCTTGATAAAGCCATGCTAGTTCTTTGAGATTACCATTTTCTTTTCTAGATACTTACTCATTTACCAGGGATCCAAGTCAGGCTCACTAGTCTATACTGGCAGACTCCATTCTCTTATCTTTTTGGAAAATCCAGGCATCAGCCTTTCTCTAGCTCTGTCACACCTGTCCCACCCTCCAGGATCTTTCCAACATCCCTGATTATCAATGACCATGGCAACCAGTTCCCTTGATCATGTGTTTTCAGCGTTTTCAATATAAATAAGTGCTGAATCTTGTCCCAGTATTTTTCTGCCCCTCTTGATATGATCAAGCAGTTTTGTTGTTTATATGTTTAACTATGAATCTTATTGTAATGTTGAAACACTCCTGCATCTCTGCAAATTTGTACCCCTGCAACAACTTGATAATTATATATTGCTGTTGTCTACAGAATTGTTCAGCCCCACTAAATTCTGAAAGGCTAAGCCAAGGCGCTAGTACCTGCATTGATAGAGGTGGAGTTATCCAAAAACCTGAAATTCTTGAAGAAGTATATCTATCAATCCTCTGGGCGACACTGTAAGTTCCAAGAAGACAATGTAATCTATAATCCCTATACCTCCTCCAGCATCAGTACAGCACTCTCCTCAACGGAGGTCCAATAACTCTGTCAAAAAGGAAATGACTTTCATCTGGTAGGGTTAATAAATACCTATTGAGTTGAATTGACTCATATTCAAACTCAAAAATTTCCTTTTTCTCAATATCAGATTTTTTTGTCCTTCTTGAATTATTCTGGAAATTTGCTTCACCTTTCCCCTTCAACTCACGGCAAAAGATTGAACTTCTGCGCTGTTCTATAACCAGGGAAATGGCAATAAATTCATTCATTGGAACCTATTTACACATCTGTTTTCATCTATAATTATTTATTTGGTTTGACTGTCTATAGCTGTTGCTTCCTACTATAAGAGATAATACTGTAATAGGAATTTGAGAACTAACTGGTATTCTAGGATTTGTAGTTTAGAGAGACAATCATTCCCTCACAGTGATGCCCATGATTGGGACTTCCTTGATTTTTAATTGGGAAAAGAGATTTTTAGTCATGCCAGGGAGTTTTAAAAGATAGGCAGACAGTCTTCAAGAAACTGACTGGGAAGAAGGTATAGATCAAGGGCGTGTGGCCTTGAGGTCACATGTGGCCTTCTAGGTTCTTGGGTCATTGGGTTCAGCCTTTTGACTGAGTCCATGTTTTATAGAACAAATTCTTTTATTAAGCAGATTTGTTCTGCGAAGTTTGCATTCAGCCAAAGCGCTGTACCTGAGGACCTCAACACTGAAAGTTGGGTAGATAAACTTGAGTTAATGAGTTGAAATGGAAAACATTGGCAGTACAAGGGTGACAGTCAATAGAAGAAACCAAAAAAGGAGTCACAAAGAGGCAGAAGCTATAGCAGAAAAGAGAGAGATCAAAGTAGGTCATTAGGCCTTTGCCAGCTTCTTGAAATAGAGAAATGGGGCTAAAGCTTTTGTTAAACTCACCTTTTCAAGGACTGAGGGAAGTTCCAAAAAGTCTACTCTTTCCCCAATTTCCTCTCCCCATGACTGTCAAATAATATACACTAATATATTCTACATTTTTCTTTTACCAAAATATTCTTTATCCCAACTTTGCCTCAGATAAAGAAACACCAAAGGTTAGCGAAAGAAAGGCAAAACTTTAAATTAGGGCAGAGGACCAAACTTCAATTTGGGCCACTTAGGAATTTCCCTAATGGGGCTCTGAACTATTGTGATTGTGATTTTCTATCTGATATAAATAGCAGAGGAGGTTACCAATTAAAACTTGAGGGCCATCATGATGTCCCCAGGTTAAAAAGGGAGCTGTGACAGTTTGGCTGATTAAATCTCCAGAGAATGGGCTTAGTCAGGAATGGGTGGAGGAAGCCAAAGAGATCACTTCCAAAAGCCTGGAAAGGACTGGGTTCTGCCCCTATCCAGCAAGGAAGGGGAAGCAGGAAGAATGAGCCAACTTTCTACCTTCCACAGAAGCACCCAACATCCAAGGTGTTATAGCATTCTTCTGCTTCACAAGTATATGTGAATCACACAGCATGGAATTCTACAAAGACCACTAGACCGTTGATCTGACACATGAGAGCTGGATTATAACCCTAGTCCCACCACTAAAGAGCTGTATAATCTTCACAATAATATAGCACTTTGTTCAGTTGTTTTTCAGTCCTGTTTGACTCTTCATGACCCCATTAGGGCTTTTCTTGGCAGAAATATATGAGTGGTTTCCCATTTAATTCTCCAGCTCCTTTTACATATGAGGAAATTGAGACAAAGTTAAAAATGACTTGCCCAGGATCACGTAATTAGGTAGTGTCTGGATCAGACTTGAACTCAGGAAGATGAGTCTTCCTGACTCCAGGTCTAGCACACTCTCTACAATGCCACCTATTATCACAAGACATTCCCATTTTATAGATAAAGAAACTGAGGCTAAGAGAAGTCACGAGGTTAAGTTAAAAGGTAAGAAGTTAAGTGATTTGTCCATGGCAGTATACCTAGTAAACAAGGGGGTGGGATTCAAAACCAAGATTTTCTGACTCTAAGTGCAGCATCTGATCTTTGGCTGCTACTTCAGCCGCCTCTTACAACCTCACTTTGGCCGTCTGTAAAGTGAGGGATTTAAAATAGATTGTTGCTTCCATTTCTAACATTTTTTCTTTTTACTCTACATCCATCTTGCATTTTCCAGGACCGGTTCCAGTCGACATTTTCACAGAATTACAGTTCCCGAGAAGGTACAGCCCATTACTTGAGCTAACATATCATTCACCTTCACAACAGAACTGCGAACAGGCCCCTAATGAATGCATTTGCTTATAGCTATTCCCTGTTTGCAGACTTTACCCAGGGTTTTCAGTGTTTAACCTGACAAAAAGGACAGTTTTCTGGATTATCACTAACAGCTCCTTTGAAAGGAAAAGAAGATTCCACCAGGACACTGCTGGCTGGCATACTAGAGTTTTCACCATTAGGCTTTTGAATGAGGTTCCCTGCCCTGCCATTCCTCAACAACTGAGTTTCCCCCCTCTCTAAGCCCCAATGTCAAAAGAAAGCTTCTATTTCCCAGAATTTAGTGAAGACAACCATCTGAGTTTTCCCTTGTCACCAGTTTATTTGTTACCCCATTAGTTAATTGAGTTATTACAATACTGTGACATAAGTGCACATGATTTTTTTTTATTTCACTGAAGCAAACATTCTCTCCATGGTGAACACACCAGGTTTCTCCAGGAAGCCGGGGCTGAAACTCATTTTGCTTTGACACATGCTTTCCCATTAGAACCCAGATGTGCACAATGTGGAGTCTCTGTGCAGGCATTTTCTGAAATGTAACTTGGTTTGCAAAAGGGCAGGCTGCGAACCAAGTTTTCCCCTGTCATGTGAGAAGGATTGCCTTGAGATATCAAAAACCCATTACAGCCAAGCCACATCCTGGCTTTCCTGTAAAAGGAAGGAGGATTACAGGTCCTAATCTTCACATCTGTTCTTACATTTAAAAAAAAGAGAGCCTATGACCTAATGCTCCAGATGTAATGGGGCAAGAACAAAATGGGTAAGAGTGGCACCATGGGAAGAAGGAAGCTTGAGTCAATTGACACTTGATAGCTCCTTTCCTATGGGCAAAACATGCCGCCTGAATTCCTTTCCCTTACTGGAAGCCTACTTCAAGGCAAGGTGTTGGATGGTCTGAGAATTCAGGAGTATATCCCATTCCTTATTTTGACTTCCTCTGAATCTGGCTCCCTCCCTTCCTTACAGCATTGCTTTCATAACATCTCATCTTTTCTCTGGTGTCCCGCCTAATACTCCTCTCACTGTATTCTGTCGATCTCAGTCTTTTGCCAAGTCACACCGTCTGCCCTTGATGTCCTTAGAAAAACAGCATGGGTATGATTGAAAATGTTCTGGACTTGGAATCAAGGGAACTGAATGAGATATGATCTGTGTGGTCTCAGTTTCCCCATCTGTAAAGTGAAGAGAATAATCCTTGCCCTACCCTAGCTCACAAGGTGCTTGTGAGATTTGAATGAAACAAGGCATGAAGTACAGCCTGGAAATCAGATAAAGGGTTAGGGAACCTGTAAGCTGGGACCCCACCTCAAGTTAGGGACCATGAAACTTATATCACGGCAAGGGAAAGGAGGTTGAAGAATGACCGTAGGGTGGGAAGGGCCCTGGAAAGCAGCTACTGGGGTTTCCTGGAGCTAATACTCATTCATCTATACCTCCTTCATTCCTGCTTGGGTGAGTTGAGACCTTCCACTCTGGAACCTGAACCCCTACCTCCACACACAATCTTTGTATTTGTATCCCTAGTAACTGATACAGGACTAAGTGGATTGATTGAGTCCTTCCCTTCCCCTGCCCCCAAACGCAAACACACACACACCTGCCGAGGTCAAGTGATTACAAAGCCTCCCCTAGCCTTTGCATTGATTGAGGTCATAGGATTTCTCATCTTGGAGAAATGTGGGAAGGGAAGCTGGTGGGAGGAGGAATCTGCTCTCCTCTCTCCCACTTTCTCCATTGAAGGTGAGGAGACTGGGTTGGGCCTATCACGATGTTGGTCTCCGATTAAGATTGGGTTCTTAGCCCCTAAACTGGACATCCTTGGATTGAGCACCACCTTCATGGTCTTTGTCAACCAGGGCTGAGATATCTCAGCTCACTTCTGCAACCTTTGCAAGCCAAGTTAACTCCTTCTCTCCTGACATCCTAGAAGAGGACTCTGACAATGAACACCACTGTGGGTCAGGAATTGTAAGAAGAGGTAAAACCTGAATTTATCCATCACTTATTTCATGAAGAGAGGCAGTGTGGTAAAGGAGAAAGAGCCTAAAGTCACAGTTCCAAATTCAATCACTGGCTCTCTTGCTTACTAACCTGTGTGACCTTTGGTAAGTCATTTAACTGAGAAAGCCCCTCGATGTATGACTCTTTGATAGAGTTGAAGTAGGAGCTATACCTGGCTGCATGGTTAGGCCTTAGGTCAGAGAGCATGCCAGTCCCAAAGGGACTACAAACATGCCCGGAATACTCTGCCTTGTGGCTTTCCTGGTTTCCTTCAGCTCCCAGCTAGAATCTAATCTTCAAAAGAAAGTTTTTCTTGAATCCCCTTTCATGCTGGTGCCTTCCCTTCATTAATTATCTCCAGGTTATCCTGTATGTCTCTTGTCTGAACAGACTGGTTCTCATGGTAGCTCTCCCACTAGACTTGAGAGTGAAGACCATCTTTTGCCTCTTTCTGTACCCTCAGCACTGACACAACAGTGGATGCTTAATAATGCTCATTAACTGACTGACCAAAGGTAGGGAGGAAAGGAGGAGCGTGGAATATTGGAGAAACTGACCGCCTTGCAGAGCGGAGAGCACATTCAACAGAGAGGAACCCAATAGGGTCAGAGAAGTACAAAGAAGAATGGCCTTCAATGTGCGGAAAGGACATCAAGGGTGTTGTGTGGTTCAGATGAGATAATGGAGCTGAGATGCTCTGCAAACCATAAATAGGAATATATATAATATAGTATATTAAATATAGGAATATATAATGTCTGTAATATACAATATATATAACAAATA
>CM053769.1:534618010-534637713 GCA_028658325.1 Potorous gilbertii | reverse complement strand
ACACACACACACACACACACACACACACACACACACACACACACACAGCATAAGTTGAGTTGAATAGGATGGGATCATATCTATAAAAAATGAAATTAAGTGGTGAGAGAGAAATATATTGGGAGGAGAAAGGGATAAATGGAATGGAGCAAATTATCTTTCGGAAAAGAGGCAAGTTAAAGACTTTTCAGTGGAGGGGAAAAAGGGGGGAGGTAAAAGAAAAAACATGAAGCTTACTCTCATCACATTCGACTAAAGGAAAGAATAAAATGCACACTCATATTGGTATGAAAACCTGTCTTACAATACAGGGAAGTGGGGGAGAAGGAGGGTGGGGGGATGTTGGAAGGGAGGGCAATGGGAGGAGGGAGCAATTAGAAGTCAACACTCTTGGAGAAGGACAGGGTCAAAAGAGAGAATAGAAGAAATGAGGGGCAGGATATGATGGACGGAAATATAGTTAGTCTTACACAACATGACTATTATGAAAGTCATTTGCAAAACTACACATATATGGTCTATATTGAATTGCTTGCCTTCCCATTGAAGATAGGTGGGGAGGGAGGGAGGAAGAAAAGTTGGATCTCAAAGTTTTAGGAACAACTGTTGAGTATTGTTCTTGCATACAACTAGGAAATAAGAAATACAGATAATGGGATATAGAAATGTATCTTGCCCTACAGGACAAAAGAGAAGATGAGGATAAGGGAAGGGAGAGATGATAGAAGGGAGGGCAGATTGGTGATAGGGGAAATTACAATGCATGGTGTTTTGGGGTGGGGAGAGAGGAGAAATGGGGAGAAAATTTGGAACTCAAAATTTTGTGGAAGTGAATGTTGAAAACTTAAATACGTATTAAAGAAAAGAACAAGAAGATTAATAAGAAGAAGGAGAAGGAAGAGGAGAAGAAGGAGGAGGAGGAGAAGGAGGAAGAGGAGGAGGAGGAGGAGGAGAAGAAGAAGAAGAAGAAGAAGAAGAAGAAGAAGAAGAAGAAGAAGAAGAAGAAGAAGAAAGAAGAAGAAGAAGAAGAATCCTGAAGAATCTGAGATACCCAGGGGAAACTCTAAAGCTTCTGGGGGCGGGCTTCCTGCTGACTTCAGTCATGTATGTGTGATGAATTCTGCCTCTAGACACAAGTTTTGACAAAAGGTGACTGAAATACCCCAAAGTTCACTCCAAGTTCCCTCCAGTCCTAAACAGGAAACATCCACACGCTCACGTAACAGCACAAGGGAAAACACACAACTTATTTTCACCATACAGTAAAAAAAAAAATGCCTGAATTTGTCAAAGTTTGGGGCTTGGGGAACAGATGTGAAATCCATCTTGTCCTTATGACCATGGGGGGAGAAGTCTTCCATAAAGAAAAGAAAGGAAGTGAAAGAAGGATCACTTTTACTTTCCAGCTTTGCAGACCAAGACATTTGGAAAGAACTCCATAAATTCAATCCATAACAAAGCATGCTCTTAACGAGCTGGGATTGCCTCTGTTGAGTTTTCTTGGCCCAGCATGATTTCATGCTCCAGCCTCTGATTAACTGGAACCTTTCTGAGAAATGCTTCCACATGGACAGGCATGGAAGGTAGGCAACTCCATCATTTTAGAAAAGAGGGCTCCTGAAGCTAATCTCAAGCCCCATAGGTCGAGCCCAAATCAGCCTGTGCGTACAATAAGCGTGATTGCATGACTATGATTCTGCTTGAAAATGCCTTAAAATGGATCTCAATATCATTAAGCTTTTAACCTTCAGGGAGCCTTCCAAGCTGTGTGTGCACACTCTGGGGTCCTTTTGCCTTTAGCCGGAGCACAGTTCTGGTCTGCTACAATCATTCTTGGCTTACAGGTAAAGGCAAGCCGCTAGGGGGGAAAATGTATTTATTTTTTTGATTTATAAAAGCATGCCCAGTGCTTAGGCTTCTGGGTACACATGCTTTAAAAATGACACTTATTACAATAAATAATACAAATGAGACTGCTTTGCCAAGGGGAAAAAAAAGCTGACTTTTAAAAAATGACTCAGTCTTATTTATGCTATCCACCAGATTGTTGCTGAACAGAAGCAGTAAATTTTGGAGTTGTTCCTGAAATGTCAGAGAGCGGAGTCGAGGTGAATGATGGGAAATTTCAAAGTATTCTAAAAGCAGTAGGTGACGGAGAAAAAAGAAAATGGTGCTCTGGTTCTCTAATCCTTGACTTATACTGCTTATGTGTGTCCAAATATAACATGATATGCTATAATATGATTAATATAATATAGTATAATAACATAATTCAATGCAATACAATGTAATATGATGTGATGTAATATGATAAAATGAGATTTGATACAATGTGATAAGATACAATATAATACAATTCAATATGATATGATATAATACCATATAATTCCATATATGATCCTTTTCTCTTGCTTACCTCACTAGTTTTTTGCATATACCTTAAAGAAAGGCTGTTGGTCATCCATATCTGTAACTAGGAATGTACATGGTTGGGGAAAGTATCTCAGACTATATCTGGGACAAGTAGCATAAAGTATGCCTTCAGCTGAGAGAGAAAGATGGGACAGCACCCCATAGTAGGGGGAAGGGGAAACAAAGACCCTTGGATATCAGTAACTGCTAGAGGGGTTGCCATGAGGTTGGTGGAAGGAGGTAAGGGAAGAATTCACTCTACCTTACTATCTAGTAGTCTTATATTTTACTTAATTATTCTTGCTATCTAGATACTATAATTTATCATTTTTACCTTACACAAAGACTGTTAAGTGCTATCAGAATCCTAAATCCTCTAAATTCAGCACCCTACAGGAAAGCTCTGGTCAGCCCTCCCTAATTAATTATAATGCATCCACTATTGTTGGATGCACTAATATGACTGTTGGCCACTAATATAATTCTTTCTTTCTGTGATCTAGATAATATCTTTTTCCTCTTTTTTTTTAATTCTCACGTTCATGGTGCAAGCAATAGTGTATTGTAGCAGACTGAGTCCTAGATTAGGACTCCCAGATTAGGAGTGTGACAAGAGCATTTTGAGTTAAGTGTTTGGGGTTCTCATCCCTTTGTGTACTCACATTCAAACCATGGGAGACAGCTTTGTGTAGTGAATGCTCTCCTCGATTTGAGGTGATCATTTCAAAGGACCAATGCTGGAGAAATGACCAGTCTCTCCTTCCTTGTCCCCAACATTTAGCAGCAAATGCTCTCTAAATGGGTGGTTATGTGGTGAACATTCACCATCATACAACTAAAAAGTGAAAGCAGAGTCCAGTGCATAATTTGTGTATCTACATGAGGTTTATTGAGGGATTTAATATTGTTGTCTAGGTCCTAAGATGGCAGAGAAGGGTACTGATACACAACTACCTCTGAGGTGTCTTCATGTATTGTCAGTTTCCATTTGTGGAATGCAGATGACAGAAACACAAACTCAGAGCTAAAAGGGACCTCCAAAGTCATCTCAGGGAATTTTCAGCAGTGATCTTCAATAGCAGTCCATCTTGGGCAGAGCAGATTTGAGGTCATTCTTGCTTACGTGCAGGGGGAGAGCCTTTCTTCTCAAAGCAATTATCAGCCCAGTTTGGTCATCTCCTTGGTCTTGAAGCTTCGAGGAGATTTGATCAGCCTTTCTACATCCATGATTGACTTTTCAAGCATTCCAACCTTGGCACACATTCAACATTTTCACTGCTTTTAGATACAGATGACTTCTAATTGGATGGAAGATTGCCTTGTACTACTTAGTATTTTATAATAAGACTAAAGATGACATATTCTTGTTCAGTAATGTTGGGAGGTGGCTCTTTTTTCCATTAGGACAGCCTGGTGAATATTAATAGTTATCCTGACAATGACGTTGGAAGAAGGCACCATGATTTCAGAGTCACCAGCATAGGGAGGAATGGGTACATGTGTGTATGTGAGTATGTGTGTTAGTGCATAGATAAATAAGTGTGTGTTTATGAGTGTGTGTATATGTGAGTATGCATTGTGAATGTATTCATGCATTTATGCATGTGTGTGCACGCGCGCGTGTGTGTGTATGTTTGTGAAGGGCCAGGTACTAGTAAGAGGAAGGACTGTTACTGTTAGCTCCACTTCTGGCAGGTGTCAAGGCACAGTCACACAGAGCCCAAGACAAGCCATTTAATTCATCCAGACAGAGGTAAACTGCTTAGAAGATAATCATTGTCATACTATTTCTGTGAATGACCTTGATATATAGAACCAGCTAGTGACAGTTCTGAGAATTACTGTGTTCCCTCCAGGGGGTTGCCCAAGGAATTTAGAGGAAACATATGAAACCATTAGGAGGGAGCAGAAACCACAACTCTGTGTGTGTGTCTGTGAATCTATCTGCATGTGTGTCTATTAAGTCTGCACTTGACCCTGAGAAAATCACTCACCTCTAACTCTTGTCTTTCTAGTTACAAGGCACAGAGGAGAATATTTGTTTCTAATTTATCTGGACTCTTAGCTTACTGATGGTATGTATCAAAGTTGCTTGAGATGGCTCATGGAACAAAAGCAAATTTTTTTAACTGTATGTGATTTTACTGATATAGAGAATTTCCATTGAGAAAATTCTACCAATGCCAACTAATAATCTTAGAGAGTTACCCTAGGGCACTTCTTATCCCTGGTTTACAAAAGAGGAAGCTGAGGCTGAAAGGTGACTTGCCCAGGACCATCTGACCAGTATGAATCACAGAAAGGATTTGAAACTACATCTACCTGACTTGAAGGCTAATTCACCATGTACTGGCAGCCAGGAGGCACAGTGGATATAGAGTGCTGGACTTAGAATCAGGAAGAAAGTTCAGAAAACTTTCACTGGCCAAATTTTTCATGATCCCTTCTGGGGTCATAATCCACAGTTTAAGAAACACTGGCTCAGTGTACTAAGAGGTTGATTGACTAGCCCTGGATCACAAAGTCAATATAGGTCAGAGGAAGGATTTGAACTCAGATCTTCCTGATTAGGGGTCCAATGCGCGCGCTCTCTCTCTCTCTCTCTCTCTCTCTCTCTCTCTCTGTGTGTGTGTGTGTGTGTGTGTGTGTGTGTGTGTGTGTGTCTGTCTGTCTGTCTCTCATGCCATATAGCAACTGTTTGAAGGTTTGTTGTTCAGTCATTTCAATCATGTCAACTCTTCATGATCCCATTTGTGGTTTTCATTGGCACAGATATTAGAGTGGAAACGGAATGGAAATATTACCTTTCTCTAGCTCGTTTTACAGATAAAGAACTGAGGTAAACAGGGTGAAGTGACCTGTTCAAGGCCATACATCTAGTAAGTGTCTGATGCTGGATTTGAACTCGGGATTTCTTGACTCCAATCCCCTACTGCACCAGTTAACTGCTCTTTTCTTGAAGAAGGGTCAGTATTTTATCCAAAGGAATCCAATTTTAAAAATATTTATTAAATTCTACTATATGCAAGGAACTGTCCTAGGTGCAAGGGGTATAAAGCCCCCCAAAAAAGAAGGGGGATAAGGTAAACAACCTAAACCTAAGTCTATACAAACAACTGTTATGGAGTAACTTCAAAAAGAAGAGAGTGCTGAAAACCAGGGTAAATGAATCTTAAAATAAGGAATTTCAGGCCCTGGAGTACTGGAGTACTAGCCAATGTCTTTCAAATGATACTGTTTGCCTGTTATATGACTATGAATCTACTGTTTACCAACTGATTATTTTTCATTATTTAAGCTAGACTGAGAGGTCAAACTCACTAAGCCCCAATTTGAACCTGTGATATAGATATGAGGGTCCTCAGATGATTACTCAACCTGTGCCCTGTGCCATCTATTCTTGCCAAATATAGACAGTCCTTTTAATCCCTCCCCCTTCATCACCCTCTCACTTCTTTCAGGAGGCATTCACTCACTAGCTTGAGATGAAACAGATTCTCAGCACCCTCATCCTTTGGAGTCCCCAGGGCAACCATGTTTTATGTAACCATAGCATATGTTAAGCCATGGAGAGAAAAAAAATCTTGGAATTACAGAATGTGAGAACTGGAAGGAACTTTAAAAATCATTTGGTCCAAGCCCTTCACTTGACAGCTAAAGAACCTTAAGATCAGGGAAAGAAATAAATTCCTCAAAACCACACAGTTAGTTAGTGACAGCGTCAAGACTGGACCCTAAATATTCTGACACCTAGGCCAGTGGGCACCCTCTTGCTTTCATTACACATCGCTATTAAGGCTTCTGTGATAGAGAAAGCATGGAAAGTGAATTTGAGTGTATGTTATTCCAAGTCACTTATGCTCTTGCTTATACAGAGAGTTCAAGCACTGCCCAGCATCCTCACAAGCAACTGAAAAGCTCGGGATGTGAAAGCCATAGGAAGGGTATATAACCTAACCTACAACGTTGACACAAAGAAGAACTGAAGAACTTACCATGTTATGTTTTCTGATACAGAGATGATGGGACTAGCATTCAGTTACTAAGGCACATTGTAGACTAGTTTTCCATCTGTAGTGAGGATGGCTATGCAGTGAATCATCTATATTCTCTCATTCCCAACAACTCACCTTTGCCCAATGGCCTATTGATTAGGAATGAGCTAAGTGGCTTGAGTTTAGAGTCAACTGGAGACTTTGGGGCAGTTGGCAAGTGAAAAGGATACAATCTCTAGCCATAAAATAAAGATGCCTGCTTCATCAAGAATCAAACTAATAATCTCAGTCTTATTAATACTATGTTCTAACTAAGTAACTATGTTAACCACCCACCATATAAGCCACAACTGAAGTGATATTAGATTACATTTATATGATAATTTTATCCTTTTCCATAAATCATCACATTTAACCCTGACTCAGGTCAGTTGCCAAGGAGTTTAGGTCCAATACTGGAAAGAAGTGAGAGATGTATAGGTATTTAATAAAAAAATAAATAATTTTTTAAAAATAAAAATTAAAGATTTATTTTAGCCATAGCATAGAAAGGATACTCAGTGAGTATATAGAACTCAGCTGGATAGACAAGGCATCTCTGGCCCATGGGACAGAGTGTGATGATACCCTCAGTCTTGGGATTTCTGAAGAGTCCAATATTTCACCTTCTTTTTTCTACACTTAGGTAACTAAGAGGTCACATCAATATTGCCTGTAGCCACAGGAAGCTGTATCAATAGCTAGGAAGCTTGAACCTTAGCCCCTTGAGCCAATCAACTCTTGAGGACAGTTTCTTTTGTTTTAAGGAAAAGAACTAGTACAAATTACATAGCATGAGGTTGGGGTGGGATAGGACTCTGGCTCATCATAGGTAGGTATTAATATCCCAATTTTATATATGAGGAAACTGAGGCCCAGAGAGGTAGCAACTAGTTCATATTAACACAGCTAGTAAGTGAAGGGATTGTCTTTGCTTTCTGATGTCTGTGTGCTTTTTCCCACTCTACCACAATCCTGATTGCTAATTCAGAAGACTGAGAAACCAGCACTTTAACAGAGTTCAAAAGCACCAGTCCCAAGGAACCCAGAGGTCCATCGGAACCCGATAAAGCCAATGAAACTCATTCTCTCCATGTCTGACTCCAGCATTTCCAGATACTTCTGTGATGGGGAGGAAGTCAACCTGAGGGATTCCCAGAGCTCAACTATCTCTTAAGCTAAGGAAAACTCTTTGCAGACCTTAAAACACAATACAAATTTTTGTTGCTGCTGCTGCTGTTACCTACAACAGTGTCAGAACTCTGCTACAGGATCTCCATGTCAGGCAGGGAAAAGGATGGGTTGAAACAAAGGCTTATCCCTTCCAACCTTCCAATGAAGACTTCAGCCAGTGGCTGGGGAGCATGCATGTCTTAAAACTCACCCATCTAGCACATTTACCATTGCTGGATCTTGGAAGCTCACGGTGTTTTATGTTGCTTAATTTAAAGCGGATGTAAAACTCACCTTGAAAAACTCTACGTATGCACCCACCCCACTGGAATTACTTTCTAATGTGACTCTGCAGGGCCATTTTTCACTGGAAGAAAAACAACTGCAGCAGCAAAAAACATCTGCACAAAATAAATCGCATCCAAGTGCCCGAGAAAAGAGCTGGAGGCGAGATCAGAGCACTCCCAACAACTAATGAAAAACAATGCACTTGACCAGAACCTGTCTTAGACTAATGAATTATCCTTGCTTAGCTAATTTTCTAGCATTACTAATCAGACAAGAAGCAGAAACTGTGGAGTTCATTAGCAAGACAGTAAAAAAAAAATCATACAAATATCATTGAGTTTAGGGATGGGAAATTCAGCTTTGGGACAGTGGCAGTTTGGTCTGAGGGAGGAAGTAGTGGGCTTTGGAGGCAGAGACCTGGGTCTGAATTCTAGCTTTGCCATGTTTAGTAAAGTTCATTCATCTGAGTTTCAGTTTCCTCATCTGTAAAATGGGAACACTAATTAATACTTGTTCAATCTACCACGCCAAATTGTTATAAGAATCAAATGATAAGGTGTCGCAAAAGCCTTAATGCAGTTTTGAGCTATTGAAGACTAAGACTTTGGGGATAGACTGTATGAAAAAGTCTTTTTAAACCTTAAAGGATTTTATAAATGTCACTTATTATTTTTGTTTTTATTTTTAAGTAGAATCTGGTTTTATTGGCATAGGGAACTCCCAGTGAGCAAACTCCCTTTAACAATGCAGATCTGCACCCACTCTTCAATTTAAAACTTGACCGAGCTGTACGATGCCAGATAATGGCCGTTAATAATGAATTTTTTAAAGTAGGATTAGCTAGCATAAAAGCCATCATCAAGAACTTACGTGATGAGAAAAGGAGTTGGGCAGGTTGGTGATATAACAAGATTGATGGACAGCCTATGTGTTGCACTGGTAGACCTGAAATACTAATAGGGCCAGAGAAAGGTCTTTAGCACTTCAGGCAGAGATCTGCTAGAGAAGATTTATAGGAAGACCTGGAAAAGAATAACACAGATGAAAAGGGGTAAAGCAACTGTGATCTGAAGCAGAGGAAAAAGGACCCAAGATCCCTGAGACCACAGGTCTTTGAATCCCCTATAACACCTAGGACAGTGTCTTAGGTATAGTAGGGATTCAATACACAATTGATACATGCATGTATATGCATATGGGATCCACCCCAGCCCCAAATAATCCCAGAAGGCCTAGATATCTCAATAATCTAAGCAATTTTTAAGTCACTTAAAAGTAGAGAATGTATGAATAGATTTTTAATTAATCGGATTCAGGGGCTTTGACTTTGGATCATTGAATAAGGACAGATGACACCAACTAGGAAATAGATTGTGATTGGCTGAAGATCAAGTCATGTCTTGTAGGTCACACAGAAAAACAGCAAGCTAGTGTGGAGCTGATCAGCTGAGTAGCAGAGCACTCCAAACCTCCAGACTCAGGAGCAGGGGATTTCCAGAGAGGAAATCCTCAGGAGGGAAGGAGAAAGTTTCCGTCTCTGTGTTTCCATCTCCGTGTCTTCCCTTCTCCCCACTCACCATGTTACCAGAGAGACTAGACTACTAGGAGAAAACCTATTAAGTTAGGAATAAATACACACATTCCAAGGGCAAACAGAAGGTCTCCTGAAAAAAGCAACTGAGTTTATAGAGACAGAATGGACAAGGTTACCCATCTTGTGGTCTTCAAAAGGTCAAAAGAAGCTGAAGGTTCTATTGTCTGTGTGTCTGTATCTGCATCTGTGTGTCTTTGTCTCTCTCTCTCTTTTTGTCTGTCTATTTCTGTCTCCATCTCTTTCTATCTCTCTCTCTGTGTCTTTATCTCTGTCTCTATCTTACTCTATCTTTTTGTCTGTCTCTCTATTTCTGTGTGTGTGTGTGTGCTGCATGTGTGTCTGCCCCATCCCCATCCACTTCTCTCCCACTATACCCACCCACCAAAGCATAGGCTCTATTAGTTTGGAAAAGCTGTATTTAGATCCCTGCTCAAGGAACTAATGTTTGTAGCTTCAGCACCAACTTCTGGATCCGAGACAGCATACATTGCAGGAATGACAGGATGCTTTCCCTCCCTTCGTCCGCCAAGACAAGTAGTTTCAGGGACTTTGGGCCCCCAGGAGACAAACTGTTTGCCAAAGAACATGAGGTTGATTTCAAGACCTAAATAAGTTGATTTGCGAAATTTTTGTCTAGAAATGTAGAGCATGCCAGGCCCCAGCTGCTTCAAGGTGCACCCCTGTCTCATAGCCCAGTTTTCCAGCTAGGCTCAGTTCTGTGATCTGGTCTCTTGCCTGAGGTATAGACCACACAGAAATCTAGGTATCCTGCTCCCTCCTACCTCTCTCTGGACATTTGTTTGAACTGTGTGGTCCGGCAAACCCTGGCTAAAGACCCCAAAGGGGCTGGTTTTCCCAGGCTGACCAAATAGCATTTTGATAGCCACTAGAGCAGAAAGTACAAGTCTCATGGCTAAAACATTACTCATTCCCAGGTAAGTGCTTGTAGGAGCCAATTATTCATTTCCATTCCTTAGGGCCAACAGGCAAAGAACTCCAGATGAATCACTGTGCCAGGACTTAAAAAAGACCATCAGGGTGTGTAGTGATCAAGGGGCCAGGGAGACCTTTAGAGCAGGAGGAAAACAACTATTCTTTACAGCATAAGTATATTTTAATATTTAAGTATATCTTTCAGCCATATCCTTTCAAGTTCACTAGATTGACTAGGGCAAGGCAGTCACTAGCTCTCTGTTTCTCATGTTCAATTCTTCTTCACCGTGGGAGGAACATAAAAACAAGAGGTTAGATGCTGGCCATTACATTCCCCCAGTGAGGAAATGTGATTTTTGTACAAGTGGGAAGATATTTTTAAATATAGATTCAGTGCCAACATCAATGCAGAAAAAGTTCATCTGGGGAGTGGGGAAAGATTTGAGGCTATCGTAATGGCTATTTCGTAATAAAGTGCTGAAAGAAGAGGCCACATCATACGTCTTGTTCTTTCTTTAAAAAAGAATTATTTTGTCTGAATTCTGGACTATTTTACTGTCATCTTTTTAAAGGCCCATTAGCAACCATCCTGAAAATTACTCTTCCGAGGTCAGAGAACACCATCAAGTGAGGAGAATGGAATAAAAAACTCGGAAACCCTTTGGCTGATTTAAATTTAAAGAGGAAAGTAAAGCCACGTTTGGGCATGGTGGGGCAAAATGGGGAGGGACCTTACTGCCATATTCTCTGATGAGAGGCACTCAATCACCAAAACAGAGCCCTGTCTTGGATGAAGAGATAACCTGCATGAAAGAAAATTAAGTCATGAAAAAGAGCACCATGGAAGGAAAACCGAATTTGAAATCAGAGAGATCTGGATTTGAACTCTAGCTTTGCCACTTACTACCTTGGTGACTTTGGACATACCTCTTCCCCCTCTGGGGCTTTAATTTCCTCCTCTAAAGAATGAAGAAGATGAACTAGATGATTTCTAAGGTCCATTCTACTACTACTACTACCATGACTATGACTGCTTCGGCTACTACTACCATGACTATGACTGCTTCGGCTACTACTACCATGACTATGACTGCTTCGACTACTACTACTAGTACCATCACCACTACTACTACCAGTTCTATTACCACTATTACTACCACCCCCACTACTACTACTACTATGAATACTACTGTGACTACTACTACTACTACTACAAATACTACTGTCACTACTACTACTACTACCACTACTACTTCTACTACTATCCCTACCACTACTATTTCCATTACTGTTACTACTTCCATTACTACTACCACCATCACCACTCCTACCACCACTACTACTGCTTCTATTATCACTACTACTTTTACTACTAACTTCTATTACTACCACTGCAGCTGCTGCTGCTACTACTACTACTACTACTACTACTACTACTACTATTCCTTTAGGCACGGGTTACCTGGATGGTGCCAGCTTCAACCGTTTTGCAGAGTCAATATTCAGTGTGAGAATTTACACCTTGGAAATTGGCAAATGTTACCAATCAAGGGCTAATTTATTATTTTGTTGTTTGTCTAGACTTCAGAAAGTGATGGATAAAATTTTAATAATGTAGAATAAACTGAAAAGAGGGTCTTACATACTTCCACCCACCCCACTCAGAGCTAGCTATTAAACACTGACCAGAATACTCCCGACTCTCATTTGAATTGTATTATTCAGCTCTTAGTACTATTAGTACTATGTGACAGTCTTGTCTCCCTATCTAGACCAGAATCATGTCTGCTTCAGCACCATCCCCTCCCCACCTCCCTACTTCTAACAGTGCTACTGACAGAAAAGGTTCTCAAAAGTGCTTGTTGAGTAACTGATTGACTCTCCACATTTAATTATTTGAGCTCATCAGACAGTTTGGCAAAAAATATTTCCACTTCCCAGGCTCTACTCAGGATTTGGAATCCTAATGCAGTGGATCTGATTCTAGACAAGACAGATCCAGAAATAGATGAACAAGTCATGAAGCATACATAATTAATTCAGAAGGGGGCGGGGATCCAGCCCCTTTCCTGCCTCTTGCTCCCTTCCTTCCACCTTATCCTTGGAGCAGCCTATCCCTAGAGTTCCAAAGAATATAAGAAAGGAATACTTCTGGCAACTTTCTTCTTCGTTGTTTCCTTCCACTTCCTGAGACATAGCCTATGTTATTATTTTGAATCCAATTTCACACCAAAAGAAACCTTTCATAGGAAAAAAATGAATATTAAAAATCCAGACGAATCCAAGAGATAGTGACTTCTCCAATGTCACACAGTGGCCAAGCTAAGACCAGGACCCACTTCTAACTCCCAGTCCAATGCTTTTTCTAAAACTCTGGCATATTTCCCATGAGATAATATGAATTCAATAATCAGAAC
The DNA here is from genome assembly GCA_028658325.1 of Potorous gilbertii. Classification (NCBI taxonomy): domain Eukaryota; kingdom Metazoa; phylum Chordata; class Mammalia; order Diprotodontia; family Potoroidae; genus Potorous; species Potorous gilbertii. The sequence goes on along the minus strand of CM053769.1, from coordinate 534,624,862 downwards.
CTTTCCTGAGAACAGATTTTGATGGGGGCCTACACAGAGGAGGAGGATACACACATTCAGGAAAAAGAAAAAAGGCTGGTGAGAGCAGAATTTGCATTATTTTGTCTGGAGTAGGTCCTGCTTAAGGAGACCAGATGTCTTGGGCAAATGTCCAAAAAACGTCCTAGTCAGGTCATGAGGACCCAGCATGTTACTGTAAGACAACATGAGTAGTTGTTTACATTGCTTTGTGAATTACCACAGCTGGAATTGAGCAAATTTCAGAAGTCATTGCTACCTGAGCAATTTACCTATAACTTGAAGTCCAAGGATTCACCTGGAGTACTAGAAAAAGTATTTTCCAGATAAGTCTCTTTGCTAAGGAGCAGAGCTGTACCTTGGATGCAGTGAATAGGACTTTGTCCCAGGATGCGAACATCTGGGGAAAGGGTATGCTTCCTTCTCCAAAGGATGTACTTTCTCCCCCTGGGGTAGTCCTCCAGTGACCCACTGTGTGCAGTACAACTGACCCCAGGTCAAAAATTCCAGGATCCTGTCACTATAGTAGATCTGATCCAGGGACCCAGGGCCAAATTGCCTCCCTCTCCAGATGAGACTACACCCACAGTCATCCTGTACTCTGTGCAACAACTCTTGTCCATTCCAACTCTATCTGCCCTAGGTAACAAAAATAATAATTTAAAAAAAATTCTAGGTGTGGTTCTGTTAGTCAGGAATGTTAGAGGAAGGGGTGTGCTCTTAAAGCCAGCTCTAACCACCTTGAGAGCCAATTGTGAAATTTTCAGTATGAGCATTTCTGTTCAGAAACTAGCAATTGCTAGAAATCAGGGCTTGATTTATTATTTGGCTGATGGTCTAGACTTTTAAAAGTGTGAGTAATGCAGATTAAACTTAAAAAGTTTGTGTATGTACATTTTTTGAAGAGTCCCAACATTAAACATTTACTGGCACATCAGCATACAAGCTTACACTTGGTTCTACAAATATTGCTTCAGATCAGCAGGAAAACTCAAGAAATGAAGTCATCACTGGAAGCTAATAATTAATATATAATTAATTATATGAATGTAATTGAGATACTATTAAATAATTAATATATAATTAATTATCCAAATGTATTTAATATATAATTAAGTAATGTGCAGTTGATTATACTGATGTAATTAATATATTGCTAATAATTAATTGTGCTAATATAATCAATATAATATTATTTATATAATAATAGCTGGTATTTATATAACACTTTAAAGTTTGCAAAAGTGCTTTAAATTTATGATCTCACCTGAACTTCATAATACCCATGCTTAGAGGTTAAGAGACTCTCCTGTCTCAGCTGCAGCAGGGCCTATCTCCCATTGGCACAGGCCCTAGTAGCCATCTAGAACAGGGTAAATCAGTATGGCATAATGGCAAGAGCACTAGACTGGAAGGTAAGAGACCTGGGCTCTAAACTGCTACTAACTGATCCTATGAGCTTGGGAAAATTATTTAACTTCCCTGGGCTTCAGTTTCCTCATCGGTAATTAAAGGGTATTGGGTTCAATTATCTAAGTGTTTTCCAAAATTTGTAATAGTTATCTTTGAAATAACTGTCTGATGAACATGAGTGTCATGAACATTCCGTGTAATGCCTTCCATTAGCCTCTTAGCCATACCACCACCACTGCCATCACTGACACCATCACACTACCCCCTGCCACCGCTATCCAACCCAACCACCCATCCATCCATCCCATTGGCTGGTCAGAAACAGTCATTTGTTTTGTGTACCCATATTATCACATGAACTTCCTTGTTCATCTAGTGTGGAGAAACTAACTCTTTTTTTAAAAGTCACATAAACTTCCAAGTCAACACCACAGATTTCCTCTTTCCAGATCCTGGCATTTCACAGCAAGAAAAAGAGATGTTTCTGTCCAAATGAAATCAGATGCAAAACTCCAGCCTACACCGGAAGAAACAACATAAAACCTGCTAGAACAGCAACTTGTGAATGGAAACCAGCCCAAAGGAGTGGCTTTCTATAAATCTTGGAGTGTGCAGTTCAGTGGCATCTGTGATACATTCCACTCAATTGATGAGCTGCATGTGAATGAATTGAAGTCTGCATTCTCATAACAAGGAGGGGAAGGGAAAAGAAGTTTGCACCTGCTCAAAACAAGCAGCTGCTTTTAAGAAAGGCCACAGAGACACTCTCATTAGCTTCCAAAACAATAGGGCCCACTTCTGTCTACGTGGTTCATCGGTTCTGTACAACAGGCATTTACAAAGTAAGTTCTGATCACCTCTGAGGCTTTGGGCTGGGCCCAAGGGTACACAAAGATGACAAATGACACAGTCCTCGCCCTCCAGGAGCTTTTAATAGAGTAGGTACCATCTCATACCAGAAGGGCCCTCATTTCATTTGCAGAAATATCCAATTCCAAAGACATTTATTAATAATAATTCCTCCCATCTGCATAGTTTTCTATAGCCTTCAAAGCACTGACTTACCCATTATCTCATTAATCTTTCACCTGCTGTATAGAAGTGCTTTCTCCCCCTCCTCTCCAAGGCAAGAAAATAATGGCCTTCAGGGAAATTAGTTGAATTTGTAATGGCTTCTCCTTGAAATTACTCTGTCTGATGAACATCAATAGTTCCCCCAACTTCTCGAACTCTCCACATTGATGCTGAGCCACTCTGATTGGTGAAGACATCAACACGAGCCCACCAATCCTGCCATATCTATCTGGCATCAAACCATGCTTACTATTCCACGTATCTGTAATCCACCAAGAAACAGATCTTGGTGAGTGTATCCTGCACCACCCCACCCCCAACATTGCTCTGTTCTCCAGTTTCATGCCAGCTCTGGGTACAGTAACCAAATCCATCCTACCATTGCTGCTAGAAAGGGCATGACAATCTCCTGCCCAGTGGCTTCACTCACTTTGCCCTGTGACTCCATAGACTAAAACTCACTAATCTGTGTGACCTTTCCCTCTTATAATGTAAGTTTCTTGAGGGCAAGGCTGTTATCTTTTTATATCTATATCCTCAGGATCAAGAAATACATTTTCACTTTCATTCAAATTAAAATAAAGCTAAGGTACCTACAATCTCATCCTGCAATCTGATGGCAACCTGGCCACAGCAACTTCAAATCTCACTTCTGATACTAGTATCAGTAGCTAAGTAAGTTTCATTAAGTGCCTAGCTATACAGCCATGAAGGAGTCACTTAATCAGGCTCAGGCTTCATTTCTCCATCTGTAAAATAGGAATAATAATGTTCAATCTGCCCCAAGGTTTGGTTTTTACCTTTGTAACGCTCGTTGGATATTCCCTCTTCTCTCACCCAACATTACTACTTTACTGGTGGGAGTGGGGTGGTGCAGGATACACTCACCAAGATCTGGTTCTTGGTGGATTACAGCTAGATATGGCAGGATTGGTGGGCTTATGTTGATGTCTTCACCAATCAGAATGGCTCAGCATCAGCGTGGAGAGTTCCAGAAGCTGGGGGAACTACTGATCTTCATCAGACAGAGTTATTTCAAAGATAAAGATAAAGTTCTCCTGCCTGGACTATGGAAAGAGCCTGCATAAACCGAAGAAAACTGGTAAAGGAGGTTGGGACAAAAGAGGAAATTTGTACACAGCCCTATTCAGTTCTTTCCTGAAATGTCCTGCCATTAAAATGGGTGTGTCATTGTTCAAGGAGAGGGACTCCAGAAGACACCTGTCTCATTATTCTACTTTCCATTCACTACAATATAGTGTATGTGACAGTGTCTTGGAAACTGGACAGTATGACCAATACAATTGGCTAGACGGTTGGTCCTCTTGACCCAAATCCCACCAGCAGTCTATTCTCCATTCAGATTCCAAGGCGATATTTCTAAAGTATAGGTCTCACTATCACCACCCTGAGCAATAAACTTCGGTGGTGTATCCTATGGGCTCCAGGATCAAAAATAGAATCCTCTATCTGGCACTGAAAGCCCTTCATAATCTCCCTACTCTCCTCACCCTTTCTCATTCTTCTTACACCTTACATCCTCCCACACAGGCCCATCCTTCACAGTCCAGTGACACTGACCTCCTGGATGTTCCTGGCACAGGAAATTCTGGGCATCTCTGCTGACTGGCCCTTATACGTGGCATGCTGTTCTGTCTCATCTCTGCTTCCTGACTTTCCTGACTTCCTTTAAGTCTCAACTAGAATCCCACTTCCCGTAGGAAGCCTTTGACAGGAAAATTAACTTTAGTATTGTCAATATCAAATGTAATATTCCCTTTATGCATTTATTTCAGGACTTGACATCTTTCTTGATATTCTTCTTGATCCTAATGTCTTCCCTCTGTTGATTTACTTTTCATCCTGCAGGAAGTTTGTTTGTACATAGTTTTATATATATATATATATATATATATATATATATATATATATATACACATATATATGTATATATATACATATATATTCACATTTTATATATACATATGTATATATGTATGTATATATGCATATGTGCATGTATGTGTGTGTATGGTCTCCATTATACTGTGAGCTCCTTGGGAACTGTCTTTGGCCTTTCTTTGTATTCCCCCACACTTTTCACAGCATCCAGCACATGTTGTTGAGTTGTTTTCCAGCTGTGTCAGACTCTCCATTTCCTTCTCCAGTTCATTTTACAGATGAGGAACCTGAAGCAAACTGGGTAAAGTGACTTGCCCAGGGTCACACAGCTGGTAAGTATCTGAGACTGGATTTGAACCCAGGAAGACTCATCTTCCTGTCTCCAGGCCTGGCACTCTATCCACTGCCCCACCTAGCTTCGATGCCTGAGGCATAGCAGGTACTTAATCGAGGGTTATCAATTAGCTGACTGAATTCTGTTTTTGCTTCTACTATGTATATGAAAATGTTATTGGTGTGGGTTAATTTCAGGATAAAAAATAAAATTCTTTAAAAACACAAGAATGTGTGAGAGAGAATAATGTGAAATCAACTTGAGATGGGTCAGAGCCAGCCAGTGAAAGGCTTTCTAAACCAGAAAGAAGAGTTTATAAGAATACAACAGTGAGCCACAGAAGTTTCTTTAGCAGGAGACTGACAAGATCAGACATGAGTTTTAGGAATTTCAATTTGGCAGCTGGGTAGAGGATGAAGAAAGCAATGGCTAGAGGCAGGGAAACCAAATAGGAGGCTTTTGCAAGAGTCCGGATAAGACATGATGAGGGTCTTGCTTGGTGGTTGTATGAGGAGGAACAAGAACATGGATGTGAGATATTTTGTGGAAGTAAAGTAGCAAGACCTGACAGCTAATAAGGTTATGGGACCAAGGAAAAGTGAAAATGAAGGATTGACTCCAATGCTGCAAACCCTGGTGACTGAAAGAATGATAGCAGCACAACAGAAATAGGAAAATGAAAGGAGGACTGTTTTGGGTGGGGGGGGGGGGAGTTCTTCTAGGGGGATGAGTTCTTCTTTGATGAGTTTAAGATGCCTATGGGCCATCTAAGGAAAGATGTCCAACAAGAAGTTGATAATATGGGACTGGAGCTCAGGGGAAAGAGAATGAATTGCATATGGAATGTACTTAATAAATACCTGCATCGAATTTTATCCAGGCAATCAGTATTTTATATCTATAAAATCACAAACACTTAAGAGTTGGAAGGGAATTCATAGTCATCTCTGATGATCTGTGAATCTCCCCTATACCATCCTTATTAAGCAATCATTTCATCTTGTCTCAAATGCCTTTAGTGACAGGGATCTCACTCCATTCCTTTTTGCACAGCTCCCATTAACAGGAATTTCTTCTCTAAACTAAAAAGATTGATGTTCCTCTACAACTTCTACCCATTGGACTTGTACTGCTCTCTGGGGGAATGAGAGTAAGTTAAATCCCTCTTCTATCAAAAAGCTCCCAAGACTTTTCAGCATGGCTATTATGGCTCTTCTAAGGTTAAACATTGTAATACTTTCAGCTGTTCATACAACATGGCTTTGAGTTGAATCTCTCCAGCATTCTTGATACCCTCATCTGGCCGTAGTCTAGGTGGCCAGTGTCCTGCCTAACATATGGTACCTTTCACAGGGGAGGTAGATTTACATAACATCCACTCTGTATCAGGCACTATGCTAAGAACTTTTACAAATATTACCTCATTTGACTCTCATAACAACCCTAAGAGGTAGATGCTAGTACTATCTCCAGTTTATAGCTGAGAAAACTGAGGCAGAGAGCAGGGAAGGGAAAAGGAGATGGTACAGTGGGTGTAGTGATAAACTGAAGGCATTAAGATCTGAGTTTGATTTCTGTCACACACCAAGCAGAGGCAAATCATTTCCTTCCCCTCCCCTCTCCTCCCTTCCTCTTCTATAACTCTCTCTCTCTCTCTTCTGTTTCTGTCTGTGTCTCTCTCTGTCTCTCTCCTGTTTATGTCTGTCTGTCTGTCTCTCCTGTTTCTCTCTCTCTCTCTCTCTCTCTCTCTCTCTCTCTCTCTCTCTCTCTCTCTCTCTCTCTCTGTCTCTGTCTCCTGTTTCTGTCTGTGTCTTTCTATGTCTCTCTCTCTCTCTCCCTCTCTCCCCTGTTTCTCTCTCTCCCCTGTTTCTCTCTCTCTCTCTCTCACTCTCTCTCTCTCTCTCTCTCTCTCTCTCTCTCCCTCTCTCTCCTGTTTCTCTCTCTCTTTCTCTCTCTCTCTCTCTCCCTCTCTCCTGTTTCTGTCTGTGTCTTTCTATGTCTCTCTCTCTCTCTCCCCTGTTTCTCTCTCTCTCTCACTCTCTCACTCCCTTTCTCTCTCTCACTCTCTCACTCCCTTTCCCTCTCTCTCTCTCTCTCTCTCTCTCTCTCTC
>CM053769.1:534552992-534617510 GCA_028658325.1 Potorous gilbertii | reverse complement strand
CTCTCTCTCTCTCTCTCTCTCTCTCTCTCTCCCTCCCTCTCTCTCTCCCTCTCTCTCTCTCTCTCTCCCCCTCTCTCTCTCTCTCTCCCTCCCTCTCTCTCCCCCCTGTTTCTGTCTGTCTCTCTCTGTCTCCGCCTCTCTTCTAATCTGTGCAGTGCAGATAACACAGCCCCTAGCTCACCAGGTGGTTCTAGGATCAAACAAGATGACATGTCCAATGCTTTGCCAGCCTGTGTTCTTATCGTCATCATCATCATCGTTAGATTGTTAGATAGAAAACAATAAGCGAAGAGCCTTGGAAAGCAGCCTTCTGAAATTGTCCATCCTCCCGAGGCTGAGGAAGTTACACCCTGACAATCACACTCAGGCTACGTTAGAAAAGAAAATATTCGATTCTTTTCCTTAAATATTTCCAGGACAAGAGACTCAGCCCCCTCCCTTCTGCTTCTATTCCTTATGACAACTGTAAACTAAAATTGAATGATGCTGAAAGGGTATAGAAGAGGGAGGGAGAAAGGGGCAGAGAGAAATGGAGTTTTATGCAAATTTCCTTAATTTGATGAATTTGATCCAGTAAAGACATGTCCCCACCATGTAATCTGTACCAAACAAATACCAGAGGGATTCATTTGTTTTCCTTACCCCCTGTTGGTCTTGTCTTCTACCATAAGAAATGAGAATTAGTCAGCATTTTGCTGAAAAGCAAGGCTTACAGATGTCATCAGGTCAGGAAATCATTTCCCAAAGTCCAGAAGTAGGAGCTTATTAGGTTTGGGGAAGAAATCAGCCTCCTCTAAGCTCCCTTCTTAGAACTGCCAACACCAAGCTCAAATGCAAGAAAGCATCTTGAACAGATTTGCAACAATTCCGAACTGTGACACTGGACTGATCCCCAGTGACATCCTCGCCGGCACTGATGTGGTGACTAGCTCGAGGGAAGAAGGGAAATCAAGGATTTCCTTTTGGGTTTATTATCGAATGCTCAAAATGTTTCCTGGAGTAAACACCACTGAAGCCATCTGGTTTTCCTAAAACAAGACACAAACAACAGTATTGAGCAGCCAGTGGAAAAGTACAGGTTTGCAGCAATGGCTGTCTCCTCTCCTAATGGGAAGAGATTTGTAAGATGCTGAGGTTCTGGACCCAGGCTGCTGTGGTCCAGATGTGGTTGTAGATTCTCATAATAGAGATGAGAGCATTCAAGTGACTCCATGATCAGCTGTATGCTTTTGAAAGGAAAACATAATTAATATAAATTGTTATAAATTGCAAATATAATTAATGCTTTAAAATATAATTAATTGATCAAGAACCAAGGGCCTAGTTCAAATGATTGTTTTCAAGGGTCAAATGCAAAGATGAAGTTAAGTCTGGGAAATAAGGATTTAAATCCTCAGATTTGCAATACATTGTACCTCTCTAATATTGAGTGAACTAAGCACAAGATCCTAGGAGGTTTTTATTGAGCTCCAAAAGGTTATGTCCAGAGACCCATGACTCTATAGCAAAACTACACAGGGAACAGTTTAGCAGCTCTGTCTGGATTCACATGGGTTTCCTGCCAGTGTTAATCCATAAAAGATACTTCTCTCTCCTGTACTGGGTCCTCTGGTGCCAACTTGCTTTTCTCCTTTGACCCCAACACTGGCCTCTTGTTCCCCATACAATAGTCTATCTCTTGCCATCATACCTTTTTGTACAGGCTATATTCCATGCCTGGAATACTCTCCCTCCTTACCTTTAGCTCTTGGTCTCCCTATTTCCCTTCAATTTTGGTTCAGGTGCCACCTTTTATATGAAGACTTTCCTGATTCTCTTCCCCACCTCCACCCCAGCTGTTACTTAGCCTATCATTACATAATTAGCTTGTTATCTCTCTAACTCCTCCACATTGATTATACTTTCTATTTGTTTATAAATGTATGTTTTGGATGGTTTTGCTTTTATTATTTTTTCCAATTATTTATAAAAAACAATTTTTAAAATTATCATTTTTAAAATTTTGAGTTTCAAGTTCTTTCCTTACCCCTTCACTGATAAGGCAAGTGATTTGACAAAGATTATACATGTGCAGTCATGAAAAACATATTTTCATATTAGTCATATTGTGAAAGAAAACCAACAAAAACACTCCAAAAAAATGAAGTAAAAAATATGCTTCAATCTGCATTTAGACTCCATCAGTTTTTTCTAAGGAGGTGAATAGTATTTTTGTCATAAGTCTTTTGACATTCTTTTGGATCATTCAGTTGATCATCATACAATATTGCTGTCATTGCTGTATAATGTTTTCTTGGTTCTGCTTACTGCACTTTGCATCAGTTCATAGAAGTCTTTCCAGGTTTTTTTCTGTAACCATCCTGCTCATCTTGTCTTATAGCACAATAGTGTTCCATCACAATCATATACCATAACTTGTTCAACCATTCCGCAACTGATGGACATCCCCTCAGTTTACAATTTTTTGTCACCACAACAAGAACTGCTAAAAATATTTTTGTACAAATATGTTCTTTTCCTTTTTTAAGAAAAAAATTTCTTTGGGATACAGACCTAGTCAAAGGATATACTCAGTTTTATAGCCATTTGGGCATAGTTCCAAGTTGATCTAAAGAATAGTTGGATCAGTTCTCAACTCCTTTAGTATTCCAATTTTCCCATGTTTCCTCCAAGATTTGTCATTTCCTTTTCTGTCCCATTAGTCAATCTGATAGGTGTGAAATGGAACCTCAGAGTTGTTTTAATTTGACAAATCACATTTTGCATCTCCCCTGCCCCAGTAGGATGTATACGAAGAATAGATCACGGAACTCCCCTGATCAATACCCCTCCATTGAATTTGGCACAGTGCTTAAGAGCATTAAAAAAGTGCTTGTGGAATTATATCAATCTGGGCACCTGGGTCACTTGGTTCATTGCTACCCAAAGTCATAACTAAGTTTTTATTACCCGGAACCATTGCTTCTCCAAGGCAAGTAGTACCCAATGGAACAAGCACCATGAAATAAATGCACCCTTGAACCAACTTCTCAATTCATGATGTGAAAAACACTGCAAGAAGTAATTAAAACAAATTCAGTTCAGTGGGAGGAAGAATTAGTTACTCTAATGGCTTAGGGCAACTGTTTCCAAACTTTTTGATCTCAGGATCCTTTTTACAACTCTTAAAAGTTGAGGACCCTCCCCCAGGAGCTTTTGTTTATATGGGTTATAGCTATCAGTATTTACCATATTAAAAATTAAAATGTCTTGTATTGTTATTATAAAAATAGATTTGACCCCTAAGATCCTAGAAAAGTGTCAAAAGGACTCCCATGGGAATAGGGCATAGAATGTACCGTTGGCTTAGGATATAGAATCTCAGAGCTGTAAGAAACTGATATCACCTAGTCCAGGGCAGGGTAACCTGCAGCCTCGAGGCCACATGTGGCTTTTTAGGTCCTTGGGTGTGGCCTTTTTGACTGAGTTCAAGTTTTACAGCCCAAATCCTTTCATTAAGGGAATTTGTTCTATAAAGTTTGAATTCAGTCAAAAAGCCATACTTGAGGACCTGGAGAGCCACATGTGGCCTCAAAGCCACAGGTTCCCCACCCCTGAATCCAACCCAAAGGATTGTAAATTGGTTCACCCTCTACATCTCACAATGTTCCCATCACCTATTAACCTGAGTTCCTTACTCACCCACCCACCCAGTTCTACCAGAAAGGGACATAGGTTTCTTCTTTCTTCTGACTTTCTGAGTCAAACAAGTACATAATCCTAAAGATTTCTCATGATTTTTATTGCTAGGACCCAGAGGAACATGGGGCTTTAAACATAACCCCTCCCAAAAGGAGGAAAGATATAAAATTTTTAGAAATCATAAATGCCTGTTGTTAACCATGGTCTTCGATGAAAATGTAAATGGATCTAGTTCTGGTGTTTCTTAACCCCTTTCCTCTGTCACTGACTCATCTTTTAGGTCCTCATTCCCAAAGTCAGCTTCAATTCAGTCCTAGCTCTCTGACTCTGACCAGGTACAGCCCTCAAATTTTTTGGAATTCTCAATCCCTTCCAGAACCTGCTTCCTAGTCATATTATTTGGATATGGGTCCTATGTTGATGAAGACTTTCCCCTATGTGGCACCTCCCCTAGATTCCTCCCCTAGGCTTTGAACTATCTTGTTCTAACCTTGCAGTATCCTCCTTCTCTCCTAGAGGTTGCTGTGGCTCTGGATCCTGGGACATCTTACTCTTTCACCCTTGACCCAGAGAAGGAAAACCCTTCCCTTTCTGTTCACCAAAGATTCTTCTCCCAGGATTCAAACCTTTGCACTGGACTTGTTTATAGTTGCTCCCCTGTGCCCTTCAGTGAGTCCTCTCTGGTTCCGACCTTTGGATGGACTCTCTTTGCCCCAGTTCCATTCCTTTCTGTATTGGCTGATTTGCCTGCTGTTTATTAAATCTGATTTCCTGCTTTTGTTGAAGCTCAGTTTTGTCCCATACTGTCCTGGATTAGCATCTGCATCTAGTCCTTCTTGAGGATTCAGGGGTGGGTATCATCATTCCTAGAGTGCAATTGAATCCTATCAATTCCATTGAATCCTTCCATTAGCCAACATGAACTACCATCTTTTCCTTTTTTAAAGGGCCTTCTCCCTTGTTATCCCACCCAGGAAGTTTATGTGCCTCACCTGAGAGAAACTCCTGGCTCTCAGTTCATTTGTGGAATTGACTACCATAGCCGGAGCCCAAAGCCTGATCAAGCGCTGATTACAAGCTCTGCCAATTTTCCCAGGTTGCCTTGGATGGCTTGCTCACCTGCCCCCTGCTCATAGAATGGCTTTTCTAGAAATTGATCGCTACAGTTCTATCACAGCAAATTCTTTTCCCAAGTGGTTATAACAACAGATCATTTCCACCAACAGTGAGAGGAGATGGATTTAATATGACTTCAATTTTCCTGTCTCTCCCAATAACCTGGCAACATTCTGTTTTGGTATCATGTCTCCTTCTCCCCCTCCCTTTTTTTTTTAATTTTGCAGCTCCTAATGCTTCCTGAGCCAATAAGTCCTGGGTCATCGGTAGAAAGAATGTAAAAAGAGACCGATGTTTTCCAGAGATGAGAATTTAAACTGCAGATGCTGCTATAAGCTGGCTGAGGAGAAGAGTCTACAAATTTTAGTCAGAGTCAGGAGCACAATCCCATTCTCCTGACCCAGTCTTGGGATGGGATGAACACACCCCTCTGTAGCCAACACAGAAATCTCTTCCTGCCACTTAAATCAGCCAGTGGTAAATGTGGCCTTACACTTGGAGATAATGTAGTATAATGGAAATGATATTAAATTAGGAGTCAGGAGACCTGAGTCCTAACTCTTCCAAGTTAAATTACTTAAAGCAATTGTCCTTAGATCAATTCTTCATTTTCAAGACCTTTCATTCAAGGTCTTCATTTTCCTGTCTACAAAATTCATATAATACTGTCTACCATGCCTACTTCATCACGTATTAAATGGGACTGATAAGATAAGGTAAGTAAAAGTGGTTTAAAACTCATGACTAACCCTAAGATTCCAATTTAAGTTATAACCTATCCCAAAAGTAGAGTCTATAAACTTAATAAGGTGGGAGACTGGTAGTATAATTGGCTAGAGACCTGGGCTCAAAGTCAAGAAGACCTGTGTTCAAGTCCCATTCTGAGAAATACTCTCTGTGTGACCCTGGACAAGTCACTTAACTGCTCTATACTCTAGGCAAATACTTTAAATTACGGAAAAGGTGCCAATATGCATTGGTACAGGTAGTTACTTTATTGGGGAGTACTCCATATCAGTCTAACCACAGGTCTAACCAGATCCCTAATCCCTATACACTTACAATGAACAAAACACTATGCTAGGTACTAGGTATGTTGCAATAGACAAAATCAATTCCCTCAAAGACCTTGTCATCTATTTTTTGGTTAGATTAAATACAGAAATAATTACAATACAAATAGAATGTGATAAGTGCATAAAAGAGGTACAAACAATACATTATAAGAATTCAGAGGAAGGAGAGATTGCTTCTGGCTGTGGTGATTAGTGAAGACTTCCTGGAAGAGCTGGATTTTGGTCTTGAAAGATGGCTAAGATTTAGCTGGACAAGGGTAAGAGGGTAGCTGATGGACAGTACCCTGCAAATTACATTACAGAAATTCAAAACATTGGCCTTCTGAAAATATCTTAGAAAAGGGGATGAAACTTGTAGGATTTCCACTACTGCCACTACAGGGAAGTTTCAGAAACTTTATGTTAGGAACAAGGTTTCTAAAAATATTGTGGAGTACTACAGATACCAGCAAATATCATCCTTCTGACCCTGCCTCAGGATCTTTATGGGCTAGATTTTTAGCCAGCTCCTTAGCTGCATCAGTCAAAATATTCATTCAACAACCATTTGGTATGGATACAAATATACCATCATTGTACAGTAACTATAATGCTGAAAGAAGCATAAAAGCATGAAAGATAGAAAGTGCTACATAATTAATTCCCTTGATTCTTCTCTTTTACCTCTATAACTCCTCCTCTTCTGTCTCCTTTGCCTACTCCATGTTCTTTTTGGACAATTAAAGTGGCTCTTAACTTGGCTCTCTTCTCTCCAGATGCTTTCTCTATTGACTTAGTTCCCAATCTCTCTCTCTCTCTCTCTCTCTCTCTCTCTCTCTCTCTCTCTCCTGTCTCTTTGTCTCCTGTCTGTGTCTCTGTCTCCCTCTCTTCTCTTAAGCTCCAGATTCAAATCCAGCTGTCTACAGGACATTTCCACTTGGTGCCACAGTAGAGACAGCACTGGGAAAACCTGAGTTCAAAACTAGACTTAGCTACTTACCACCTGGGTCATCTTAGACCAAGAGTGGGGAACCTGTTGCCTTGATGTCACATGTGGCCCTCTAGGCCTCAAGTGTGGCCCTTTGACTGAATCCAAATTTCGCAGAACAAATCCCCTTAATAAAAGGATTTGTTCAGTTAAACGTGGATTCAGTCAAAAGGCTGAACCCAAGGACCTAGAAGGCCACATATAGCCTTGAGGCCACAGGTTCCCCACCCCTTCCTTAGGCAAATTATTTAATTTTTATTAAAATTGTTGCCTCAGTTTGCTTCAGTTTCCTCAAATGTAAAATGGGGGTGAAACCTGCACCTATTTTGCAGGGTTCTTGTGACAATCAAATGAAATAGTATTTGCAAAAGTGCTTAGCACAGTGCCTAGCACATAGTAGGCACAGTACTGGGCTGCCTTACTGACACCTCAAGTTCAACATATCCAAAGCTGAATGTTTGTTACTTCTCTTCACAAACCTGTTTCTCCTTCAGACAGCACTGTTTCAGTCAGTGGCACCACCCTTCATTCAGCTTTCCCAGTTTGGAACATTAGCATTATCTTTGATCCTTCTCTTTCTCTTACCTCCTCCATCCAATCAGCCCCTAAGACTTACTGCTTCTACCTCTGCACAGCCTCTTTATCCCTTCCTGTTTCCACTTCCTTCACCTCGATGCAGGCCTTCATCACAACCTACCTAGACTATCATAATAGTTTCCTAAACAATCTCCTGGGTCTCTTCCTTGTTCCTAACTTTCTTTATATCACTCTCAGACAAATCTTCCTTATGAATGAATCTAGTCTCCTATACCCAGAGCACTTCAGTGGTTTTCCATTGCTTACTGAATAAAGTTCAAACTCACAGTCCTCCCTTTAAAGCCCTCTGAAGTCTAGTGCCACTCTGCCTTTGCAGCCTTATCTCATTTTACTCCCCTCCATGCACTACTCTACACTTCTTTCAAACTGGAATAGTCACTCTCTCTTGAACATATCCTAGACTTTCCCACCTCCGTACTTTTGCTCATGCTGTTCCCTATACCAAGAATGCCTTCTTTGACTGCTGAATTCCTACTCATCCTTTAAAGCTCAGATAAAGTGACATCTTCTTCATGAATCTCCAATCAGCCCAACTGATAACGACCTTTCCCTTGAAATCCTTTGGATTTCACATAACACTCTGTCCTCTCCTATGTACCTATTATTGTATTTTAAAAATATTTTTCAAGCTTTCTTTTGAAAAAAAGACATTTTATTGATAATATAAATCTTCACATTACAGCCATTTCTCATTCTTTTCTCTAGACTGAACTTCCCCAACGAGAAAGAAAAATAATTTCAAACCATTCAATATTGAGAACACATCTAGAATAAATACACAAAATTCTGTCCTAGAAGTAAGTCTCCACCTTGGTTCTGTGAGGTTAGGAGGTGTTTTTCATCATCTCTTCTCCAGAATCTTCCAAGATCCTAGGGTCACAGATTCACTGGTTTTTACATTTCACTTTGTTCAACTTTAGTGATCTATTAGTTTCCATCATTATATTGTTCTCTAGGTTTTGTTTCTGTATCATTTCTTATAAATGGTCCCATATTTCTCTGATTTTCCAGTATTCAGCATTTCTTATGGTCAGCCAATCAAAGTAACATTTATTGAGCACCTACTATGTGCCAGGTACGTGTGGTAAGCACTATGAATACAAGGAAAATCACACACTGAGCCTCTGCCCTTAATGCAGATAATTAGGTAAATATAAGATATCTACAATACCAAGGAAAGGTAATCTCAAAGGAAAGGCCCTGGGGGGAGGAGGGGAGCGGAGAGAAGGTCTCCTGTAGAAAATAGGATGTGAGCTGAGACTTTGAAGGAAGCCAGGAAAGCCAAGTGGCAGAAAGGGCAGTAAAGGCACAAGGGGACAACCAATGAAAAGAGATGGAGTCAGGAGTTGTGGTGTTATGTGAGAGGAAGGGCAAGTAGTCTAGCTGCCATAACTGGATCATATAGTATAACTTAAGAAGACTAGAAAGATAGGAAGGGGCCAGGTTGTAAAGGCTTTAAGAACCAAACAGAGGATTTTGTATTTGATTCTAGAGGTAATAGGGAACCACTGAAGTTTACTGAGTAGAAAAGTCACCCCCGGCCAGGCTTGCTCTTTAAGGAAGACATATTGATAGTTGAGTGCAGGATGGACAAGAATAGGGAAAGATGTAAGCAGAGAGACCCAGCATCAGGTGATGAGGGCCTAGACCAAGATGGCAGCTATCTGAGTGGAAAGAAGGGAACATATACAGGAGATGCTCTGAAAATAGAAATGACAAGACTTAGCCAGAATTTGCCTTGCTGCAGTGAGAGCTCATTATGTTACAAATTAGTAGTAGACCCAATTAGCCTGATTTCATGTCTTTCTCCAACTCTATTCAGTAGCATGGGAGTAGGAGCAAATACAGTAGAGAGTAGGACTAATCTAAGTCTGGGGTTTGGCAAGACAAGATTGGCAATAGGTCAAAAGGAAGAAAGGATTAAGGGATACAGAAGCATATACAGCAAAAGTGTCAGACGTCGTCTACTGATCAAATGCAGAGTGTAACCCAAATCAGATTAAAATGAACTGGGAAATATTTAACAAATATATAAAAAGATAATAAAACAGATAATATTATATGTTGAAATTAAATCAATATGTGGCCCTCAGGGATTCTTCTATGTTTCTTTTAGTGGCACTTGTTTCTATTTGAGTTTGACATCATGGGTATAGAGCTGAACTGGGTCACCAAGTGGTCAAGATAGAGAAGGCAGGAAAATAGTCATTCTAAGTGGGGCAGCCTGACAAAGAATCAAGGGATGCGGGAACTGTAGCTCAAAGTGAGGTGGAAGAACAGGCTTAGGAGTCATAAGACAGAGGGAAAAGAGGGAGTGATAAAAGATGACCAGATAGAATTTCAGAGTCCATGAACATCAAAGCAGAAAATACTTTTTGACTGATAAGATCAAGGACATCATGACCTGTGTGTGTAGATAGGAGGCCATGGGAGTTGAATAAATAGGAAGTTAGGGTTTTTGAGAGAGCAATAGTGTATAGGCTGAAGTTCCATAGTATGACGGCAGGAGTTAGAGACAAAAGAAAGCCTATAAGCCAGGCATTGAACTCGCTAAAGAAGGAAGGAGAATGTCCAGAACAAGACTCTTCCATTACATTATATCATCATTTTCTTTATCCATTCCCCATTCTCATTGTAGGGATAGCTAGGTGACTCAGTGAATAGATGATTTCTAAGACCTCTTCTAGGTCTAAATCTATGATCCTAGAAACTGGTCTACTCAACTTTCCCTCCTTCACCAAAACATTCTTCCTACTAAGGAATGGTTAATCTGTATGGATGCTTCTTATCGTATTACTTCCTGGAGTCAGAAAGACTTCATCTTCCCTGAGCTCAAATCTGGCCTCAGACACTTAACTGGCTGTGTGACTCTGGGCAAGTCACTTAACTCAAGTTTCCTCATCTGTAAAATGAGCTAGAGAAAAAAATGGCAGACCATTCCAGTATCTCTACCAAGAAAAATACAAATGGGGACATGACTGAAAAATGACTGAACAACAACATTCTCATTGTGTTAATTTTATTCTAATTATTGTGTATGTATCATATCCCTCTGCTAAACTCAATGAGACCAGAGACTTTGTCCCAGGTAATCTTTGTATGTCCTTCAATACCTAGAAAGGTGCTCTATATACAAAAGATATTTAATAATTTCTTGTTGGATTTAATTGAATACAATTCCTCAGGAAGGAAAAGTAATTTCCAACTGAAGAGATTAGGGAAGGTTTTGTGCAGGTGGTGATATCTGATACTTAATTGGGACAGGAACGGTGAGTAAGATTTCAAAAAGCAGAGATTAGGGAGGATAAAATGGACTTCAGACTTCAGCACGAAAGCATAAACAAAGACACAGAGAAGAGAAAGCAATTGACATAGTATAAGAAATAACAAGAACTCCACTTTGGCTATAGTATAATGTACATGGGAAAGAGAGTAATGGAAGATGAGGCTGGAAATTTAGGAACTTGGAAGATTACAGAGGACTTAGAATATGAAGTTAAAGAATTTGGATTTTATTTGGTAAACAAAAGGAAGTCGTCTAAGGGGTGTTTGGTAAACAAAAGTGAGTCATCAAAGGAGGGTGAGCAGGTAAGTAATACGATAAGAAGCATCCTTACAGATTAACCTTGCCTTAGTAGGAAGAATGTTTTGGTGAAGGAGGGAAAGTTGGGTAGACCAGTTTCTAGGATCATAGATTTAGACCTAAAAGAGGTCTTAGAAATCATCTAAATCAAGACATTCACTTTGTGAAGGAAACTGAGGCCCAGAGAAAAAAGGTACTTTGCCCAAGGTCAGACAGGTCATGAGTGTCAGACCTAGGATGAAAACCCAGGTCCTCTGGCCCTAAATCCAGTTAAAGCCTGTTGGAAAGGGTTGCAAACCCACAAGTACATTTCCAGGCAGTACATCGTTTAGAGAAGCCTGAGCCTGAGCCCTCCAGCCCCTTTTCTGTATTTCTTTATAAAGGCAATACTAAACCTAAGTCGAAGGATTTCCAAACATCTGCTCTGTCTTTGACATTTCCCCAACAGCACTACACACTCGGCATCCTCAGATCCTTCCAAAGAACTTGCTCTTTTGTTGAATCAACAGGAGAAGTCTTATCATTCCCAGTATCACAGATTTATAGATGAAAGGGGCCTTAGAGGCCATTGAGTTCAACCCCCTTATTTTACAAATTAACTGGGGTGCAGAGAGTTTAAATAATTTGTCCAGAGATCACAAAAAGCAAAATGACAATTTAAACCCAGGTCCTTCAGACTCCAAATCCAGTACACTTTCCACTAAACCACAAAGTTTTAGGTTTAGAGTTCCTTATCACTAATGTATTAGCTTATCATCTGTCTCTCAGCAGCCAGGAACAGTCTAAATAACTAATCAAAGCTGACGCTAGCCTGTATGATACTGTGCTACATATAGCTTAACCAGTGACATGAGTATAAAGAGGGAACTAAAGAAACCTCCTCTTCAATAATAAATTCCATTTGGCTTGCATATTATATCATGTGCTCCAGAACCATTTCTGAGGCTGGCTTTGTACAAATTTCTGCAAATGGCTCTGGTCCCAGTCTTTTAAGAGGCACTGTTTGCTTCCCTCTACAACCTGACCTTTTCATAGTGTGTGCATGCAACAGATGTTGGGCAAATACTTCAATATTGAAAAAAAAAAACCACTAGATACCAAGGAGAGGAACCAGAATGGTGAAAGGCCTCCTTGCTTCATGCCATATAAGGATGGATTAGTCAACAGAAGCCTTGTAGGGAGGCATGATAGCTGTCACAAGTATTTCAAGAGGTAGCATATGGAAGAAGATTTGAACTTTTTCCATTTAGCCCCAGAGGCCAAAACTAAGGTCAATGGATAGAAATTTTAAAGGGCCAAATTTAGTTTTTATATAAGATAAGAATTCGCAATGATCAAAACTATTCAAAAGTAAAATGCACTGCTAGGAGAAGGGGGAAGAGAGGCTTAGGACAAAAGCTAGATGATTACTTGACAAATACAATGAAGAGAGTTGTTCAGGTCCAGGTGGGACAAGAAATGTTCTCTGAGGTTCCTTCCAACCTTGAGATTCCATAATTCTGTGAAACAATTTTTATTCCACTGCCATCTCCAGACATGGATCCAATCAGCCCTAGAGGTATAGATATTGAGCAGAACCAATCCAGCGGATCAAGAGTTGAGGAAATATAAAGGTCTCCAATTAAGATCAGCACTTCAGTCACAGTGCTCTTCCAAATAGTCTGGTTAACCAAGGATGACCTAGAATTTAGCCAGATTTTTTGAGACCCTGTTAGGTTAGTTCTTATTTCCTTGCACTAGCTTCTATAACGACAAACAACTCTAACAACAATTTGCAGGCACCTACTCCTGGTTTCTTCAGGAGAAAAGAAAGGTCCTTGTCTTGGAAAAGAAAGAGAAGAAAATTATGTACAGGGTAACTTGGAGGGATCTGGACTAGGGAAGTGGGTCAGAGATTGATTTGGAGGAGGGAAAATTGGAAACAAATTAAGGAAAAATTGAAAGAAAACAGTTTCCAAGCTTAGATACTAAAGGAGATTTTACTTCTTGGTCAAGAGAAAAGGAGAGTGAAGAACAATGAAGAAGGACATAAAAGCCTTAAGGAAGTCTAAGGATGAATAAGGAAGGTTAGTGAATAAAACCTGAAAAGGTAGATTCAAGAAGAATAAGTAAAAGATAGTTGGCAAAAAAAAAAAAAAAGGCAAGATAAGTAAGAAAAGGTAAATGGAACAATTAAAAGGTAAAGCAAATTCAGAGTAAAATTGGTGAAGAGGGGCAAATTGATTGGTTCAAGACTAAGGGGGAGGTGGGTGTGACTGGAATTGTTGAAACTAAAGAAAGGAAGTTGATTGGGGTTGTCAAGTTATTAAGAGGTGATAATTGCTTTAAAGTTTTTTTCAGGAGCTTAGGGTTGAGGTGTAAATACTCACAAGTAGTTCAAAAAAACGAAGCTGAAAAATCTCTCATATAATTATGGAGAGTGGGGGAAATTATGGATTGATTTACAGTGGGTGTCCAGTTCTCTGTATTTCTGCCACAATCATGTAACTATTACCTGTGTTCCACAAGTAGGTGAAACTCCCTCCTTGTGAGAAAGTGAAGGGACTTTTAGGATTTTCTCTTCACATGTTAAGCTATGAGGGACAATGAAATATTCCTACAGGAAACAAAAGCAAGGCTGCAATGGGGGGAATAAGGGAATCTGAGGTGGAGGAGAAGGGACTTTAAACTGTCAGCTTTTTAGAATAGAAGAATGCTACCCAGAAAAGAAAGATAGTTGTACAAATGGAACTTAAAACTAGATTTGAGACTTCCTGAAGAGGGAAGAGAGCTGGATGCTCTGAGGAAAAAGACCAATTCTTTGTCTTCCAAAGAATAATAAAGTAGAGTCACAGAATTTATAATTCAATAAGGGTCAAAGAGAGAAGAAAAGAATAGCAGTGGTTCATGACTCCTTTCTCAGGGGTACTGAAAAGGCTATCTGTCACCTTGGCAACAACAATAGAGAAGTCCACTGTCTTCCCTGGGGTAATATATACTAGACATAACAAAGAACCTCCCAAGGCTTATTAAAATGGATAACAACTACCTACCTCTAGTAATTCACATGGATGCAAATGATACTGCCTGAAGGAACATAAAAATTATTGACAATAATCACGAAATGCTGGACCAGAAACTGAAGACCTTCGAGACATAGGCTGTGTTTTCCTCACTGTTGCCCCCTGACGGCAAGGGAGAAAGAGAGAGAGAGAGAAGGAGAGATTAAATTGAGAAATGTCCAGCTCACTATGAAAGAGATTTCTTAAAAAGAGGATTTGAGTAAATGGCCATAGTGATCTAGTGTTTGATAAATCCAAAGATCCAAACTCTTGAGACAAGAACTCACTATTGGACAAAAAAATTGCTGGGAAAACTGGAAAGCAGTTTGGCAGAAACAAGGTATAGACCAACATTTCTCACTGTACACCAATATAAGGTCAAAATGGATACATGATATAGACAAAAAGAATGATATCATAAGCAAATTAGGTGAGCAGGGAAAATTTTAATTGTCAGACTGATAATTAGTGAGTAAACAAGATAGAGAAGATCAAGGGATATAAAATTGATAATTTTAATTACATTAAATTAAAACTTTTGCACAAACAAAACCAATGCAGCCAACATTAGAAGGAAAGCAGAAAACTCGGGGAAATTTTTACAGCAAATTTCTCTGGTAAAGGCCTCATTTCTCAAATATTGAGAACTGAGTAAAATTTATAAGAATTTAAGCTACTCCCCATCTGATAAATGGTCAAAGATATGAACAGGCAGTTTTTAGATGAAGAAATCAAAGCAATCTATAGTCATATGAAAAAATGCTCTAAATCACTATTGATTAGAGAAATGCAAATTAAAATAACTCTGAGGTACCACCTCACATCTAACAGATTGGCTAATATGATAGAAAAGGAAAATGACAAATGTTGGAGAGGATATAGGAAAATTGGAACACTAATGCACTGTTTGTAGAATTATGAACTGATTCAACCATTTTAGAAAGCAATTTGGAGTGATGTCCATATATATGGACTATATATGGCTATAAAACTGTGCATACATTTCACTCAGTAATACCGCTACTAAGTCTATATCCCAAAGAGATTTTTTAAAAAATGTTTTTTAAAGAAAAAGGACCTATGCAAAAATATTTACAGCAGCTCACTTTGTGGTGGCAAAGAATTGACCATTGAGGGGATGCCCATCAATTGAGGAATGGCTGAACAAGTTATAGTATATGATTTTGATACTATTGACCTATCAGAAATGACAAACAGGATAGCTTCAGAAAAACCTAGGAAGACTTATATGAACTGATACAAAGTAATGTGAGGAGAACCAGGAGAACATTGTACATAGTAACAGCAATACTGTATGATAACCAACTATGAATGATTTAGCTATTCTAACATATATAGTGATGCAAGACAATTCCAAAGGACTTGTGATGAAAAATGCTATCAAATCCATAGAAAGAACTAATGGAGTCTAAATACAAGTTGAAACATAATTTTTTTCTATTTTCTTTATTTTTCTTGGGTTTTTAAATTTTTTGCAACATAGCTAATATGGAAATGTGTTTTGCATGACTTCACATGTATAATTGATATCATAATTCTTGCCTTCAAAATGGGTGCGGGAGGGGTGGGAAAGAGAGAATTTGGAACTTACAATTTTTTTTAAATGAATGTTCAAAATAAATAATTTAAAATTTTTGAAGAAGAAAGGAGTCTTAAATCACTGAAAAGAAAAGGAGACTTGAATTCCTGGACTGTGGCTTAAAATATAGGGAGTACAGTGTCCCAAAAGTCTTGGAGGAATTGAATTAAAGTTTAAATCTATACTAAGACTCTTGGAACTCTGTGTGTATACATGTGTTTACACACACACACATACACACACACACTTCTAACAAGTTAGATACCATAGAGAATAGCTGCAAAAAAGAAGAAAAAAAAAAACAAAGCAGTTGAAACAGTCAAAGGTTAACAGACAACAAAACCTTAGAAAGGAAACTATAGTAAAACCCATGCCTATTCATAAATGCACAAAGTTTAGGTAACAAACAGAGGGAGCTAGAGGTTTTAATGCAGGGTTGCAAATTTGATTTCCTGTGTATCGCTGAGACTTGGACAAGATGAAACCCACAACTGGATCATGGCTCTGGACACATATCTCTAAATTCAAAAAGAACAAAATAGTTTAAAGCGGAGGGGAAAGCCAAAGGTGGAAAGAGGTTTGAAGTAACACTGAATATTTTATTTATTTATTTAGGCAATGAGGGATAAGTGACTTGCCCAGGGTCACACAGCTCGTAAATGCCTGAGGCCAGATTTGAAATCAGATCCTCCTGATGCCAGGGCAAGCGCTTTATCCATTATACTACCTGGCTGCCCCTGTAGCACTGGATATTAAGAAGGTTTACTCATATGAGGGATTCACAGAAATCAAATTGGGAAAGTACCATGGAGAGTATTTGGGTGATGGTCAACTGACACATAAACAGTAGGGATTTTTTCATTGGTGTATACCACAGAACAAATAGACAAAAAGAGGAACTAGGTGAAGGGTTCAGAAAATAGATCACAAACCTTGAACAGAAGAACCAGACACCTGCTTACTGTCCAATAAGTTGTACTATTACATAATATAGAGAATTTAGAAAGAAACAGTCAAGGAAGATACCTATACTATAATGGAGAGATATTTGGATTTGAAGATTTGGACTTGTTAATATATGTGTGTGTACATAAATATACATATACATATATATGCATATAGAAATCTTAAAAACAAATATATAACCATAGTTTACAGTTTTTTTTAATAAACACTTCTTTCCTGTTCTTCTTTGTATGTTGAAATGTTTGTTTGTTGATTATTAAGTTCATAATAAAAAAGAAAAAAATTTTTTTAAAAGACCACACAAGACTATTGGAGAAATACAACCACAGAGATATTTGTTCAACTGATATATGTATCAAGCAAGGCCTTGGGTTGATGTGGGACAATGTATACTTGCCTAACATGGCATATCATGGAGGATTTTGTACCTGGTCCAAATGGAAAAGGGATTCCCCACAGATGACAAGCTCTATCAAATGTTTTTGTCCGAGGACGATATTGTGTACACACATCAAGTGCCAAGGCATTTCATGACTTGTTTTCTCAATGTAAGGGTCATAGGAATTGATGACATATCCCCAACATCGACTTGAAGTGAGTAAACACCTACTGATGGGAGTTTAGGGGTAAGGGTGGGAGAGAGGAACAATGGCAAAGAGATGGAAAAGGAGAAGAGCTAACAACCAGAAGAGAATTTTCCTTTGTCCTTCTACTTCTCATGGCTATTAACTCTTCTTCTCTCCAGTGTTCTCAATATTCTTATAAAAATTCCCACCACTATATGTATGCCTACTTTCCTCTGGAAAAATTGATAGTATAACTAGTATATGAATCCTAGACTAGACATGAGGGTTGTCCCCATCCCTGGTTAAGGATCGTGCAAGACAGCAATCATCTACGACAGCAGAAGTAGATGAGTCCAGGTCTCTCTATCTTAGCCATCTGTGAAGTAACCAAGAGTAAAAGCAGATTTCTCTCAGTGATCCATTTGTATAACAACATGGAGAATCAGACACTGGGCTGCAACCCCTTTGGTGTTCGTCTCTAGAGTCCCAAGCTTTCTCTTGGCCTCTAGCACTGTATAATGAGACTCTGCTGGGGAATGAGAACAAAGATGCAGCATTTCTAGGGGTTGGGAATCGGGCATATGGAAAGAAGTTGCTTTGAGATGCTGGCTGACTGGGTTTGCAGCATTCTGCGCCATTTGTCTCCTGATAATTTCCTGATATCACCATGCATGCTATTTTAGATATTCTTCTTTGCCTTTACTTTACTTTAGACTTTAAGTCTAAGATATTTCTAATGCCTGGATCTAAATAAGAGTTCTAGTGGCTGGGGGCTGAGCCAAGAAAAGTATCTGAAATCCAAGCCCTGAACAGATTATCATATCAAGAAATTATAGGGAAAGCAGTGCTGGGGGAATTTTGCCTGCCCCTATTACATAGATGAGATCTACAGCCAACCAAAGAGATCAGCCTGGTAACTCAAATGGTGGGAGAAATAGCAAACGGAGGAAGAATGCATATTGCCCAAACAATTATAAGCCATTGAATGGAAAACATATTGAGTTAGTCCAATAATAGTACATAGGCCTTAGACAGATACTGCAAATGAAAAAGCTAGACCCATAATTGAATATAAGGAGGATATAAAACATGATTGCTTTGGGAGAATTACACATATAATTTTCAGTTATCCCTAACTGTTCTCTCACACAAATACCTACCTTTATAGTATCAATCTTTTCTTGGTGATATTACATACCAGTAAATCATAGACTAGCATGATCTCTGAAGAATCAGAATTGTAAATAATTCACAGATCATCAGAGAGGTTCCTGCATCGTGGGTATAAGTGAGATGCATCACACACATTTGTGTGTATGGAGAGAGAAAGAGAAAGAGAGAGAGAGAGAAAGCAAAAGAGAGATGTCCCCATCTCTCCCACTGCTATAGTCACTCTTGGGCAGGATGCCACTGCTGATCCACACAGAACTCTTTGGCCTGCTTGTTTCTAACCTGGAACAGTCTGTCCCACCATAAGCAGCCTGATGACCCTCTACTCTGAGGACTCACCGTATTGATGCCAAACTTAGTGAAGACACCCAGGCAGGTTTTAGCCATATTGCAGGTCAGAACTCCAAAGCTCAGCAGATTCACCAGGCTCAGGCTCTTCATTAGCAGATTACAGACCTGTGCCACTATACTGGGAAAGGTACATTATATTACCAACCATTACTAGCATGCAAGAAATGTTGTTGTAGGCATCATTAAGGAAACATCTAATTAGAAAAAGAGGCGAGACCTACAACATTTCCAAAAGACTCCTGATGCAAAAGGCCATCCACATCTAGAGAAAAAACTAGAGAACTGGAACACAGAACGAAGACTTTTCTCTTTTGTAATGTTTTGATTTGGTTTGGTTTTTCTCACGCTTTGTCCCATTCATTTTAATTCTTCTATGTAACAAGACCAAAATGAAAATGTGTTTAATAAGAATGTATGTGTACAGCCCATAATTAAAACACATGGAATTGTTGAAAATTGAAAACAAATAAATTAATAAAAAAAAAGAAAAGGAGGTGGGCTGGTACAATAGTAATTTAAATGGAAAAATCTTTCTCATTCATTAATAGGTCCATACGATCTTCTTAAATCTCCTGGAAGCCTAAGTTACATGTGATGGGAGGAGCTTCCTGAAGAGGTGGAACTGGGAGGAAGCGAGTGAGTGGGGTCAGGTCAGAGGGGATAGAACACAGATCAACTGACACACTGTGACAGTTGATAGTGAGAAGGCCCTGGCTGAGGGAGGGGAGGTTGGAGAATAGCTTTGCCCCCTGCTGTGATCATGCTTATTAGCTTCTTGGTCACCATGATGGATTTTGCTTTCTGGTTCTGGGATTTGGCTTTCTGGTGTTTAAATAAATGTTTTTCTTCTGCCTTCTATCTAGAGAGTCTTTTATACTTGGCGATTGAGAACTATGCTGGCATATTCATAGTTACCACCAGCACCGTGAATATTGCCTTGGCAATACAGCAAGTTACACAGGAAGAGCATAGAAGAACGAGTGCAGCACTGATTTCCATTCAATTTTCAAAGAAGCACAAGAACGTCTTCAGCACATGGGGTAGATTCTGGGGAAGGAGTCATGGGTGGGTGTGGATAAGAGCAGCACAGGATCAGAAAGCATGGCTGTGATCCATCCCAGGAAATGACTATTTCATTCAGAGAGAGCACAGACTCACTGATGTCACTCTTCCATCCCTTATAAGATTATATAAATTCTTTGAGGGACTGACTCCTTTTTATTTACCTTTTTAAATGACCAACAATATTTTGGTAGCAGGAACTCAATAGATGTTTGCTATATGAATGAAAGAATTCTCTGGCTCTCTAAGTGAGAAAGCTGCCAACCCCATTCTAAGACTGTCAAAGAAAGATATCTTATTGCTTTTGTGCAGAGGCAAAAACACTGAGTTAAACATAGAGATCTGAGCTAAGCAATGCAGCTGAGCTCACCACATTCCCTTTTTAATAACTACATAATGACTCCTATTAACATCCCATCAATGACAATTACTCCTCTGAAGTAACAAAGGCCTCCCACGAGCCATTCTGCTTACCTTTAGTAACTGGCTTTGTTTCTACACCTGCAACCCCATTTCTACCAGTGTTCTCTCTTTACTTCAATTGGACTCTGTATGTTTTTCACCTTCTGTCTCTTTCTTTTTCCATTTCTCTCTCTTGCTCCTGATGTTGAGGGAACATCTGTCACTGCTGCGACTTTGCCCTCCATCTCCTGACGTTAAGGATGGACAAAGAGCCATCACCTTTTCTATCTAGACTTTGTTCTATTGAAGCGGACTTTCTAGTTGGATAGGTTCTGATTGAAGTTATTGATTTTGGTAGGAGAGATCACTGTGACCTTGATTCGCAGGCTAACAGAAGTAGGGTGGAGGTAGACAACGCAATTCTGATCTTATTTTCTCCACTGGGTTTTGCAGTAAGAATCAATACCATACACAAGAACAGTACTGGGGAGGGTAAATGGAGTTCATACTTTGGCAATTATCTGGACGACTAGTTTTGTATCATATCTTTGAGTCCTCACTAAGTCCCCAGGAGATGATGTTAGATGGGGTTACCAAATGTCAGAGTTGGAAGGACCTTACTTTACAGATAAGGAAACTGAGGCTGACATGAATGAAGTGATTTGCCCACGGTCTCAAAGAGGGTGTCAGAGTCAGGATTTTGATCCAAACCCTGTGTTCCTTTAACTGCCTCATACCACAAGGAGACACATCAAAGGTCATTAAGTTGCGCTCGCTTCTTTGCAAAGGTCATTATTACCCATTTCTGTATACACGCATTGGGGGAGGGGAGGAGATGCAATTACTCTTAGTTACACATGCAATTTTCACTAAAAGCAATAGCGTGTGCACGAATGGAGCATCCTGAGAGTGATGGCCAGCAGAGGGAAATCCTGGCTTAGACCTCTGTAGAAGGATTTATTCCCTGCCTCAGACCTAAAAGGCAGAGAGGCCAGAGCAGCTGGAGAACCCACTACCCAGGCATGGCGGTAGAAAAGGGTGGGGACCCTGGAAGCAGCTACCAGGGATTTCCTTCAGGGTCCAAGGCCAAAGCTGTATTTAACCTTCCTCTTTCAGCCACCTGATGGACACCGAGCTCCAAGTTGAAATCAAGGTCAAGGGGCTGGTATTGATTTGGTCCAATTGGCCAGATGGATGGGGCTCCCCTTGACTTCATGAGCACCTTTCCAGGTTTCAAGTCAAGTCATTTCGACTCCCAGAAGCTGCTGGAGGTGTAGGGAGTTATCATTTTCCCAGCTGCTGGGGGTAGGGTTTAGAAACTGTGTCAATGGGTGGGCATTTTTCTAAATGGCTACTGGGAAGTGAAGGGGAGGAGATTCCTGACTTATGGCAATTTGGTGCCTTGGTCAGCTCTTGGATCTAGGGGTCTCTATCAGGTGAGTGGTACTCTGAATATTTGAGGAGAGATCTTTGTTACATGGGTATGGTTTCAAGCTGTAATGACTGGATCTCAGGATCAAGGTCATCAAGTGGGCAAGGCTATTAATCTTTCAGGTCTGGTGCTGAGATCTGTGTTGATGAGTAGTTTTCTAAGAGGCTATTGAGGGATGAGGGGAGCCTTGGGTTGGGGCCTGTATTTGGGATTAGCATGCTCAATTCACAGGGAAGAGGCCTTTAATTCAGTGTCCTGGGATCCCTGTCAGCAGGTGGGTAGGACACAATACTGCTGAGGAGGGGTCCTGCATTAGGTCTCAGAAGGGTGGGCAGTGCCTTGTGGTTTTTATGGGAGGTGGTACAAGTTGGAGGTCTCTGAGCCTGGTCAATGGTGAATGGTGTTCTCAGTTGTGACACAATCCCAGGGTCAATGTCAGCAGCTGGGCAGGGATCCAAGAGGTCCAGGCAGGGTTTGTGTTATAGAGGGGATGGTTTTCTAAGAGGCCACCAGGGAGAAAGAAAGACTTGGGATGTAGACTGTGTTTGGAAGGTGTGGTGTTCCAACCTCCCTATCGCAAGTGGAGCCTCCTTACTGCTGAGGAGGTGTCCTGTGTTAAAAATCAGAGAGGTAGGCTGCTGTGAGGAGGTCCACCTTCTTTGAAGAGCTCCCAAGTTTGAAGTCACCTGGGGCCTGTATCAGCAACTGACCAGTTTTCTAAGAGACTGCTGGGATGGAATGGGGGTGGGTGAATGGTATAGTGAACTAGGGAGGAAACGGTTCTCCTAGTTCCTTCTGGTAAACTCAGGACTGATGATTTCGTCTTGTTCCTACCCAAAACTGGATTCAAACCTAATGCAACTACTGCTGTGTCTGCAGAGAGAAGGAAGAAAGAGAGCTTGGATGTAGACTCATAGTTAAGTCCAAGGCTATTGCCAAGGGCTTCCTCCCTGTCCTTCCCATTAGTAGAGCCCGCTTATGTATAGCAAACTTTTGCTCAGCTGACTATTATCTAGAAAGAATGTTCATTATGAAAGTACTGGCAGCAGTTGTTGCCCTTTCCTCACCTCCCATTCACTTCTCAGTCCCTCAAAGTCCGACTGCCCATCTACATGTCTGATCGATGGGTCTCTTTCCAAGACTGCCAGTGATCTCCTAAGGACTTTTCAATCATCTTTTCTTGTTGCTCGTACTTCCTTACTTATCTGTAGCTTCTGATACTGTTGACCACTCTGCCTTGATTTCTCATGGACACTCTCTTTCCTTGACTTCTGTGATGCTATATTTCCTTGTTATTCCTCTTACCTCCCTGGCTTCATTCTCATTTCTTTTTGCTTTTTCATAATCCTTCTGTCCAGTACATGTGGACTCACCACAAGACTCTCTCTTGGACCCTTTTCTCTCTACTCTCCTTTGGTGATTTCATCAGTCCCCATGATTTCATTCATCATCTATGTAATTACTTCCCAAATCTTTTAAAGCTTAAAACTGCACTGAGATTTGTGGGACACCCTGTCTATCCAGTCATAATCTCTCTTATGTATTTCAGTCCTGAATCAATCACAAACTACTTGCTGTGACTTTCTATGTAGATTTCCCAAAGGTATCTCAAACTTAAAATGTCCAGAAAGAGAACTCATTTTCTCCAAACCCATACTCCTTTCTAAATTTTCCCATTTCTGTTGATGACACCACCATCCTTCTAGTCATCCACAATCACAGACTTTATCCCTCAACTCCCACATCCAGTAAGTTGCCAAGTCTTGTCAATTCTACCTCCACAACACCCATTTCATCCCCTATCTCAGAGTGGCCCCTTAGGAAACTCCATGACACAGACCTCAGCACCCTACTTGAATCCCTCAGGGTCCTGCCCACCTGCTGACATTGACCCTAGCATCCCATTCCAGCACCTGGGAGCTTCATCCACCATTGACCAGGCCATTTATTCCACCTCCATGAAAGTTCAAAGCACTGCCCATCCCCAAGACCTCTGCACCCTACCTGAACCCTTCACAACCCCATCTACCTGCTGAAATTGACCCTGGGATCCTGACCGTAAGCCTAGTCCTTCCCCTATAGTATTTAGGTCCTCATCACCTCTCACCAGCACTGTTATAATAGCCTCTTAATTAGTTTATGTCTCCAAAAATCTCTCCCCTTCTACAATCTACCCTTTACAGCTGCCAAACTGGTATTCCTAAAACAGAGACCTAACCATGCCATCCTCTACTCAAAAGTCTTCACAGGATTCCCTTCTAAGATACAAATAAGATAAACTACAGATAAGAGAATATCTAAAATAAGATAAAATAAAACATCTTCCAACGAGATGATATTTGCAAAGCACTAAGCGCTGTGTCTGGCACATAGGTGCTTATTAAATGTATGTTGTCTTCCATTTCCTGGCATATAAAGAAACCTACCTCCCACTTGCCTTTCAGTACTACATCAGATCACTCCAGTGATCAAGCATTGTCCACTCCAGTCAAACTGGCTTGTGATTTCCTCACACAATATCCCATATTCCATCTCCATGACTTCATACCAATAATCCCCCATGTCTCAAATGCATTTTCTCCTATCTCTGACTTACAGAATCCCTAGTTTCTTTCTAAGCACAGCTCAAGTTAGATGTCATTTCCTACATGACACCTTTTCTCAACCTCCTCACTTATATACATTCCCCTGACATTACTCTAGGTGGCTGTGTAATATACTTCATATTTACTTGATATGTGCATATTTTATCATCCCAGAGGATTAAAGAATACCTTGAAAGCAGGAATTGTTTTTATTTTGTCTTTATATTCCCAGCAGCCTAGTATCTTACCTCCTATGAGATAGACACTTAATAAGTTTCTGTCGAATTGAATTGTCGACAGCCAAGAAAGCTAATGAAATCTTAGGCTGCATCAGGAGAGGTAAAACATCTAGGCCCAGGAGGGGAAAGACCAGCTGTGCTCTGAACTGATCAGACCACATCTGGAATACATACTGTCTGCAGTTCTGGGTACCACATTTTAGAAAAGGTAGTAATAAGCTAGAGACTATCCAGAGAAGGAAAACCAGGATGAGGCTTCAAGTTCAAGTTGTTTGTTGAAAGAAATTAGAATATTTAGCATTGAAAAGGAAAAAAAAAAAACAAGGCAGTATATGAAGGCTATCTTCAAGTATTTGAAAGACTTTCATTTGAAAGGAATTGTACTTGTTCTTTCTGGTTCCAAAAGTCAGGTTTATGAAGAGATGGATTTAGGTTTGATATAAGGAAATACTCCCTAACAATGAAGGATGCCCAAGAGTGGAATGGAATGCCTTGGGAAACAGTGAGTTCCCTTTCACTTCAGCTTTTCAAGTAAAGCCAGATAACAACTTATTAGATACATTGTATTGGGGATTCTTGTTCAAATACAGATCCGACTAGGTGGCCTATGAGTCCCCTTCCAGTTCTGAAAGTCTGTGATTCACACTACCATTATTAGTGACTTAATGAATTCAACTTTTTGCCCCCAACTTTCCAGGGGCATTTGCACTCACAAGGATGTTCATAAAGAGAAGATAAATCCTTCCTCCAAACAAATTAATATAAATGATAGAATTCTAGGTACTAGGGCTCTTCAGTAAGAGAGAGGACTTCTGAGAATGCTTCAAAATGCATTATGTATTACAAATACATTATATATTCACTCCCATCTCAAAGATCTTAAGATAAAAATCACATTAGGCCCTAGAGAGTAATATTTCATAGACTCACAGGCTTTCAAAGTTGGAAAGAACTTTAGAAGCCATCTAGTGTAAGAGATTTCTGACAATTCTGCAGTCTCTATTTATGGCTATAAAGTGACTGGGAACTCACCATTTCCTGAGGTAGCCCACTCTATTTTTTCACAACATTAATTATTAGGCAGTTTTTCTTACATAGAACCAAAATCCATATCCCATATATCCTCACCCCATTTCTCCTATTTCTTCTCTGAAGCCAAGAATAATAAGACTAATTTTCTACACAAAAACCTTTCAAATACTTGAAGATGTTTATCATGTCCCAATTGATTCCATACTCCAAGATAAATAAAGATCCTTGGTTCCTTCTTAAATTATCTCGAATTGCCCATCTCCATCCTAGCTGCTTTGGATAGTAGTGCCTTTTTTTTTCCGCTTGATTTAATTTATTTATTTTTTGTTTTCAACATTCATTTCCACAAGATTTTGAGTTCCAAATTTTCTCCCCATCTCTCCCCTCCCCCACCCCAAAACACCATGCATTCTGATTACCCCTTCCCTCAATGTGCCCTCCCTTCTGTCACAACCCTCCCTTCCCTTTTCCCCATCTTTTCTCTTTTCTTGTAGGGAAAAATAGATTTCTCTACCCCATTACTTGTATTCCTTATTTCCTAGTTGCATGTAAAAACAATCCTCAACATTCGTTCCTAAAACTTTGAGTTCTAACTTCTCTCCCTTCTTCCTTCCCCACCCATTCCCACTGAGAAGACAAGCAATTCAATATAGGTTATATATGTGTAGTTTTGCAAAAAATTTCCATAATAGTCACGTTGTGAAAGACTAACTATATTTCCCTCGATCCTATCCTGCCTCCCATTTCTTCTATTCTCTCTTTTGATCTTGTCCCATTTCTTGCTAAAGATCTTAAGCAGAGACTGAATGTCCATTTGTTTAATATATGATAGAGGGTATTCCTATTCAGATACAGATGACCTCTAACATCCCTTCCTACTCTCAAAGTTTGTAATTCTATGAGGAATTTGGTTAATTCTGGATATGTTATTACTTGTCAATGTCCTTTATAAAATGTGCTTTCCATAAATTAACACAACATTCCAGATACAATCTGATGCAGGCAGAGCAGAGCAGGACCTTCCACATTCTAGACACTATATTTCTGTATTTCTAATACCCCATTAATTTCTTTGAATGTCATGTCCCTATTGATTCCAGCTTTCCAGACTTCATGGAACTCTAGAATTGAATGACTGAGCATTATCTACACTATTCCCCCATTCTAGATT
Organism: Potorous gilbertii; assembly: GCA_028658325.1. Taxonomy (NCBI): domain Eukaryota; kingdom Metazoa; phylum Chordata; class Mammalia; order Diprotodontia; family Potoroidae; genus Potorous; species Potorous gilbertii. The sequence goes on along the minus strand of CM053769.1, from coordinate 534,590,873 downwards.
TGCAAAACTGATTTGTTATCCAAGTACAGGACTTAACATTTATGCTAAATTTCATCTGATTACATTGAGCCTATTGTTCTAACCTAAGATCTTTTTGAATCTTGACTTTGTGTCCTTTGAGAGTTTGTTAAACATGGCATTCAGGTTCTTGATCCCTCACTCAAAACAAAGTCAAGTGGAAGTTGTGTCATTATTTCTCTGATGGCACTGTCTTCTTCTGAAACAAAGGACAAACACAACAGCAAAGGACTAAAAACAAATACCTCCACTTCAGATCTTCTAAGTTGACATTGATGACTTCTCTTTGTTTCTGTTCATTCAACCAGTTCTGAATCTACCTAACTATGTTATAGTTTAACAAATATCTACAGAGCATTCCCCTAATCCACCAGCATAGTACTATGGGAAAAAAAGGGCATGAGATTCATCTGGAAAGATCTTTTCTTGATGAAATCATGAAATTCTTTATGATGCAAACTCTTCATGATCATTGCTTCTTTTTTCTAGATTTCACCAATTATCTCATTAATGGTCCATTCTAGAATTTTTCCAGGACTCAAAGCCAACCTCACTGACCTTTGGCTTGTAGACTTTACTTTCTTCCTTTTTTAAAAATCAGACCAATATAAGCTGAGCTAATATAATAAAAATGGCAATTCTACCTAAATTAATTTACTTCTCAGTGCCATATCAATCAAACCACCAGATAATTATTTTCTAGAGCTAGAAAAAATAATATGAAAATTCATCTGGAAGAACAAGAGGTCCAGAATATCAAGGGAACTAATGAAAAGAAATGCTAGGGAAGGTGGTCTAGCCCTACCAGATCTCAAATTGTATTATAAAGTAGCAATCATCAAAACCCCTTGGTGCTGGCTAATTAACAGAGGGGTCGACCAGTGAAATATGTTAAGTACTCAAGACACAGTAGTTAATGAATACAGCAATCTACTGTTTGATAAACCCAAGGACCTCAGCTTCTGGGATAAGAACTCACTGTTTGACAAAAATTGCTAGGAAAACTAGATAACAATGTGGTGGAAACTGGACATCAAACCAATGTCTGACACCATACACAAGAATAAAGTCCAAATGGATACATGATCTAGATATAAAGGTTGACACTATAAATAAATTAGGGGAGCAAGGAATAGTGTATTTGTCAGATTTATGGAGAATGGAGAAATTTGTGACCCAACAAGAGATAGAGAACATTATGAAGTGCAAAATGGATAATTTTGATTACATTAAACTGAAAACTTTTTGCACAAACAAACCCAATAGAACCAAGATTAGGAGGGAAGCAGAACACTGGGAAAGAATTTTTGCAACTAGTGTCTGTGATAAAGGCCTCATTTCTAAAATATATAGAGAACTGAGTCAAATGTACAAGAATACAAGTCATTCCCCAATTGATAAATGGTCAAAGGATATGAACAGGGAATTTTCGGAAGTAGAAATTAAAGTTATCTATAATCATATGAAAAAATGCTCTAAATCACTATTGATTAGAGAGATGCAAATCAAAACAACTCTGAGATACTACATCACACCTGTCAGATTGGCTAACATGACAAAACAGGAAGATAATAAATGTTGGAGAAGATGTGGAAGAGTTGGAACAGTAATTCATTGTTGGTGGAACTGGGAGGTGATCCAACCATTCTGGAGAGCAATTTGGAACTGTGCCCAATGGGCTATGAAAATGTACATACCTTTTGACCTAGCAATATTGCTTCTAGGACTGTATCCCAAAGATGTCATAAAAATGGGAAAGGGTCCCACATGTACAAAAATATTTATAGCAGTTCTCTTTGTGGTAGCCAAAAACTGGAAATCAAGGGGATGCCCATCAATTGGAGAATGGCTGAACAAGTTGTGGTATATGAATGTAATGGAATACTATTGTGCTATGAGAAATGATGAACAGGAAGACTTCAGAGAACCCTGGAAAGACTTTTACAAACTGATGCTGAGTGAAAGGAGCAGAACCAGGAGAACTTTGTACAGAGCAACAACCACAGTGTGCAAAGAATTTTTCTGGTAGACTTAGTACTTCCTTGAAATGCATGGATTTAAAAAATTTCCAATGGACTCTTGAGGCAAAACATCTTCCACATCCAGAGAAAGAATTATGGAATTGGATTGCAGATAGAAACAGACCATTTTCTTTTGTATTACATTTTGTTTTGTTTTGTTTTATGGTTTCTCCCATTCATTTTAACTCTTCTATGCAACATACATTTAATAGGAATGTATGTGTAGAACCTATATAAGATTGCATGCAGTCTCAGGGAGAGAATGGGGAGGGAGGAGGGAATGAGGGGGAGGGAGTGGAAAAAAATCTAAAAATCTAAGATATATGGAAGTGATTGTTAAACACTGAAAACAAATAAAATAATTTAATCAGAAAAAAGAAAAAGAAAAATCAGACCAACATCTAGTATTCAGATGACCTGAGAGAAGAGTTACTGGATTTCAAGTACCTGATTCCTCTTCTGCCTTTTCTGTTTACTTTTCTGAACACAGAACAGTGACCAGAAAACTGAGAATAAGCAGTCTTGCATGCAAAATGGCAGCAGCTAGAGCAATGTTAGAGTGTCTTTAGAAATAGATGGAAGAAATAAACATACTTGATCACTCAGCCAGACAGAAACATTCAGGGACAATGTTTCATAATGTAAATCTGCTCACTGAAAGGTGAGGGGAAAGCAGCATGAACCCCAAATCTAAGCTTCGAGCAGAGAAGGGAGATTTTTTGAGCAGTATCTACCTTGGTAGTTATCTTGAAAGCACCCAAAAATTTGAGAATTTGGATATAAAAAGTCTAGGAAGAAAATGGGAATTTCACTAGCAACATGCCTCTAAGAAAAAGAACAGTCCATATAGCCCCTAAAGCCATGAGAGCCCTCAGACTTGGGCAAATGAAGAAGAGGTCTAAGTCTTACTATCTCTACTCTTAGAGTGAATTACTTAGAAGGTGTAGGTCCAATGGGAAGAGAAAGGGGCTTGTCTGTCCAACAGGCCCAAAGTGCTGTTTGTCTTGGAAGGAGGGGAGTCTAAACAACATGGGGCAAAAAGTAACCTAGAAGGTACCATACTCCATAATTTAGGTTCAAGTCGTCAAGAAACAATTTAATTTAACATTAACATAATAGTCAAGCATCTCTTTTCACAACATGTAGCTGAGCCCTCCAAAATGACTCTAACCCCAAGACTTTATGTATGTAACATTTATAAGAATTTTGAAAAAGGAAAAGATATGTTAAAGTACAGTTTGTAGTTTACATCCCAAAATATTTGAGTGACAAAGTTACCCTCTCATTCCTTCTTGTACCAGTCCCTCTCAAGAAGTCAATGGGACTCCTGGAATAACCAAAAAGACCTTCTGCTTTTGATCAATGAAGAAAGATGGATCCTAACGTTAATCGCTTCAGGGGATAAAATAAGAGGAGGTAAGGATCTTATCTAGATAAGGGTTAAATTTGGTTTTTACCCTTAGTCCCATTCCCTAACGGAAGGTTTTAGCTTTTATTCAGCCTATTTAAAGGGTTTAAACTGGGGAAATATTGCTTCTTACTGTTTCCACAGAAACTTAAAAAAAGAGGCTTTAAATGTGTTTCCACATATTGTACATCAGTGATGTCAGATTTAAACAGAAACGGGAGGCACTAAGAATCCCTGTGGGCACTATGTTGATTTAATTTTAAAATGTAATGCTATCTATGTTTTATTGTATTTTTATTTATTTTGTTAAATTTTCCCCAATTACATTTTTATTTGGTTCAGTATTGTAGGTTGTGGGTCGCTTGTTTGGCACCTCTGTGGTGGGAGACCAAGGGATTCACCAAAATGTCAGTGTTGACCTGACAGCAACCTGAAATTCTATTCCTTCCAAAGGGAACCACTATGAGTCCTTTATATGTCTTCTTTATCTGTTTATAGGTTCCTCTGAGGCCATTAAGTGCTTTATGTGTTTTATGATTCTATTTATGGGTTTCCTGTCAGTACTTTGAATCTTCTGTCTTTTCTGTGGGGTAAACTAAAGACTATACCATACTTGATATGCATGTTACTTAGAATGCAACGTATGGGAGGTAGGGACTCCTATTCCCTCTATCTATGGAAATCTAAACACAAATTACACTTACGGAGTGGAGGCATAATGAGCCAAAGAGAGAAAAAGGACCTTTTTCCTTTAGTTCTTAAAATCAGAATTGATTCATAGTCTTGCAGGATGAAGAAAGGATGAGTAGGCTACAGGTTATAAGTACATTCTTCAGTCTGACCAAGAATCAAAAACAAATTTACTAGCTTATAGCTTGAAAACTTCACTTCTTTCCCTTTTTCCAAAATTAGGACATCTGTCATAATAGTCCTAAAGCATCTCTATTGTACTACTGACTCAGCAATCACATCTATAAGATTTTCCAGTATCCTGCAATATAGTTCATCTGAGTCTGTGTCTTGAACTTGTTGACAGCTGAGTGCCACCTTATTATCTCGACTTATCTTAGGTTTAGATTCCTTTGTATCCATTTTTGTCCTTCCTAGTCCAAATGTCATTTTCATTTTCCTTGGCTTTAAAAAAATGAATAGGTCAGCCTTTTCTCTAGCACTCATTATCAAGATCCTATTCCCATTCACCTTTTTTATCTTCCTACTCCTAACATAATTTTTTTTAAAAAAAACTTATTTTGTTGTCCTTAGTATTCAGAGAGGCAATGTGGCAGAGATAGACTAGCATGGAAGTCAGGAAGACCTGCCTTTGAGTTCCACCTCTGACATGCTCTGGCTACACAGACTTTGGCAAATCTCACATATCCTCTCTTAAGACTCTAAGTCATTAGAGCAGATGGGGGCCTACATCCTTAGAGGCAGTTCTCTCATCTGGAGGATGAGGACCATATACCAAGGACATGACAGGTCCAGTCCCTATCCCTGTCCCTAGTATTCACTGTTACCTTCAATTCACTCTGAACTTTGCCATTCCTGACACCATCCTCAAAGGACTGCTCCACTCTTTGGCACTTATCCTTACTTAACTTGCCTTTGCTTCTGTCTTCTATAGAGCACTTCAATGTTTCAATCGTCTGTGATTTCAATTATTGCAGTCTCTTCTTCCATCAAAGCAGATCATGGCCTACCATTAGTAGAGTCTCTAAGAACTACATCTCTAAGGCTTTAAAAGTCATTACTCTGCTGCCAAACCACTGTTAGGGTACCTTGAACTTGAACTGGTCCTTGGACATCAGACTTACAGTGTGACATTGGGCCCATATCTGAAGTCTTTCCAACTTGGTAGAACCTGCCAGAGCTTAAAATCACTGAGATAATCTCCAGAGTGCCTGGCCTGGAGTCAGGAAGAACCATCTTCCTGAGTTCAAATCTGGTTTCAGACTAGGTTGTGACTCTGGGCAAGTCACTTAACCCTGGTTGCTTCAGTTTCCTCCTCTATAAAACGAGATGGAGAAGGAAACAGAAAACCATTCCAGTATCTTTGTCAAGAAAACCCAAATGAGGTCATAAAGAGTCAGATACAACTGAACAAGAAAAACAACATTAAATAAGACAACTCAAGACTGTTGGATGTTCTGTTTTTGGAAGACAGCAAGATCCTAACCATTGTGCCAAAAATAGCACTTCTCCAATTCTACTATATCTTATCTATGCAAGGCTTATAATCTGTCTATCTATATCTAATGTCTCATTTATTTCTTCCTTCTGGCCAGAAGGTCTGTAAACTAATTTCTGCTTTATGAATACTATCATAAATCTTTAGACCTTCCCTGTTGTGCCACAGAACTTCCTTCCCCTGAAGATTCACCTACTCCTGGACTTCTGGTATGGGAAATACCTTCTCCTCTGCTGCCCCTTCTAACTAGTTTTTCCCATGATCTTCATTTCAGGAAGGCTGCTCACGCCAGTCTTGTCTTCATTCCCTTCCAGGCTTCTCTTCTGACTCTCTAGTTTTTCTCTACAATGACTCAATTTGGGGACTCTCCCTTCCTCTCCTTCACTCCCCCTCATCTCCTTTTTCACATGTTCTCTTCCCCTCCTCACTAGAATTTAAGCTCTTTGAGGAGAGAAGGTATCTTTCTTTCTATTTGTATTCATTGCATTTAATGCAGTGCCTGGCTTTGATTAATTAACAAATGTTTGTTGATGACTTGACTTGACAGTTCCATCAATTCTGGTTTTCTTTCCATTGATCCTCACTCAAACATTCTTTTGCTTTACAATTCATGTTCTTGGATTTCTTCACATCAGTATAATCTTCTTAACACAGAAAGCTACTTGACCATCTCCTTTAGGTATTCTGTTCCTTCTGAATAATGCATGCCTTCACATAACCACATTAGTCCCATTGCCCCAATCTCAGCGATACATGGGAATTTTCTTTCTAGTTCACTCTATTACTCATACACTGTTCGTGTATGAATGGAGAGCTGAGGACTCGGATTTCATTGCTCTTTTCTCTTCCTAAAGATCATCTCCCAGGAATTTCTTGTCCTCTTTGCTGATAATCTTCCTATGTTGTACTTTCTACTCTTTGTGGTACCTCACTTGGCCAATTTATACGGGCAGTTGTCTCCTTTCCTACTCTATTGCTTCATCCCATTATCACTTTTAAAATTTCCTAAACAGATCTGTAACAAATTATTTTTGTCAGACCTTCTTATTCCTGACCAAAAATCCCATGATTCCTGTTTTAAACTATGGTTCAGAAGTCCAAATTCCATTTTAAGACCTTCCTCAGATGTTCATTTCCCAAATTCATCTTTCTCTTTTGAAATCCTTATAGTAGTAAGTATGAAAACTCTGCCTTTGCCCCTAAAGTCTTCAGTGTCTTACCCAGGGGTTGAAAATTCTCAGCAATGTTTTCTACATTCCTGCATTCCTTCTGGTAGTATTATTCTTTCCCATGAATCACCAGAAGTAACAAATGATCTTCAGACTTGACAAGCAGTAAGAGGCTCTCTGTCACATCCTAGATACGTACCTGAGGAAAAGACAGCAGACCACTCCCAGCATGGTTTCCTCTTCTATCTCTTATGACAGTTCCAAAGGAGTAAAATTTCATCTTGGTCCTAGGTAAAGAATTCACAACGATTTAAGTAAAGATACTGCATCATGGGAACATAGCATAGTGAAATGAGTGCTGAATTTGGAATAAAAAGTCATGGGTTCAAATAAATCTCTGTGACCCATATGATCTTGGGCAAATCACTTAACCTCTTTGGACCTCAGTTTTCTTAACTGTAAAATAAAGGGATTGGATTTAATGGCCTCCAGTTTGAAAGATATGATCCTATGACTGTCTTATGGCTAAAGACATCCAAATGCAGCTCGATCCTCTGCATATCAGTATGTCTGAAATCTGTCCCCAGAGATGGGGTTTGTGAATAAAGCAAACCAAAAACTGGTAAATGTTCAACTCAGCTCATTCTGCAGTTTTTTGACCTCATTTATCACCCTGTCCCTAAGGATGAACAGAAGACTTCTCTCCCTCCCAATGTTTGTCTCAAAAGCAGCAAATACATATTAAACAAATACCTTTGAAGCCAAACCCCCAAAGTTTTGGCTTACTCTGGGAGAGAACGTTGAATGAAGGTCCAAGTAAAGTGAAGAAAAAGAAGGCAAGAGAGTAGAAATCTTGTGGCCAGCCTTCTGCCTACAAATACCAAGGTCGATTATGCATGGTCTTTTATGTAGCCAGACTACAGCATAAGCAGCTGGCCTTTGCCAGTACCCACTATCTACCTGACAGATATCACAGGAGCTCTGTAGGTCCAGTCAAGGTGTGCTTATGAATAATTAACAAGTATCCTGTATTAAATTGATGCACAATATAGTTTTCAAAACAATCTATTTCCAACCATTCACCTTCCACCACCACCCACCATAAAAAAGAAATCTACTTTCCTTGACTTTTTGCCTGCTCTCCCACTCCACCCCCATTGTCTCCCTTTTCCCACTTCCCAGAAGATCTCTAGGTAGGAGCATTCTTTTCTACTAATGTTTTTCTCAGGCAGCTAGATGACACTGTGGATAGAGTGCTGGGCCTGGAGTTAGGGAGACTCATCTTTCTGAGTTCAAAAAGAGCCTCAGACACTTATCAGCTAGCTGTGAGACCCTGGGCAAGTCACTTCACCTCTTTGCCTCAGTTTCCTCATCTGTAAAATAAGTTAGAGAAGGAAATGGCAAATCACTTTAGTATCTTTGCCAAGAAAACCCCAAATGGGGTCACAAAGACTTGGATGCATTTGAAATGACTGAACAACATTTTTCTCTGGATTTTTTTTCTGGCCCCCTCCTCAACTTTGTTAGTTGAAATAGGGCCCTATTTCAAATACAGCACAACAGAGGAACCTAGCATTTTCCTATGCCTCTCTTGCGGCTTCTAGGAGTGCGTCTCACATCAGCACCATCTTCTAAGGATGTCTTCATGAATCAAAAGCATAGAGCCCAATAGACACCATTGTGGAGGTCTTGTCAGTCAGGATGCTAATCAGTAAAACCTTCCAGGTTGAAGCCACTTAGATACAGTGCAAAGCCAATCTTGCTCCATGCAGCCTGTTTTGCACCCATAATTAGCTGCAGGTGCAGGCGTCTGTACACTACTAATTAAGCCCAACCAAGCTGGAGCCCAGCCCTGCCATTGGACACCCTGTGGCCAATTTGCCAACTGCAGGTGCAAATCAGCAGCACAGGTGATCTGTGTGCACAATTAGAAGCAGGTGGGCTTCTAAGACGCCTGCCAATGAGAGAGCCAAGCAATTTTCCCCATATGAGGTCCCCAGGCAGTCTACTGGAGAAGCCTGTGTGGCCTTCATTTTCTCAGTGAAGATTTCTGATGAGGTAGAACCCGAGTTGGAAAAAACCAAGGCAAGTAACAGCCCCATATTAGCTTAAATTTATTCCTAATGAATAAGGCCTTCCTAATATCTCTGAAAATTTTCCCTATTTTTTCTGTGGGCTGTTTGGAACTGTGCTTCTAACACAGGAATTAATAACCTATAGCTATATTTCAGGGAGTCTGTGAACTTGGATAGGGGAAGAGTTACATTTTCATTAACCTTTGGTTTCTTTTGTAATCCTATATATTTTATATTATTCCTTTAAAAACATTATTCTGAGAAGGGTCCACCAGACTGCCAAAGGGTTTCATGACACAAAAATAGATTAAGAACCTCTATTGTAGAGAAAAAACATTTATTCCACTCCTGGGCCAATGCTGAATGTGAAATTAAAATTGTTTTGTATGTAATGCACATAAGAGATGGCATGCCATAATGAATAAGAGAGCTGTTTTTTGATCCAGGAAGACCTGAGTTCAAATCCGTCCTCAGATACATTTACTGATTGTGTAACCTTGGGCAACTTACTTATCATTATCTCCTTACTCTAGGCAACTGTCTAAGATAGTAAGTTGCAAAGAAGGTGACAAGTTTCAATGCTAGAGGAAATTTCCCTCATCTGGAAGCTATCACAACCAATGACATCACAGATATAGGTCCTAACCTGAAGAAGTACGTGACACCTGTCTTTATGGTAGGAAAAGACCACCGTTTTAACTATTAAACTATTCAGTTCCAAGGACTATTCTAAGCACTATACAGGAGGTAGAAGGATAAGACTTAGAGATGGGAAATACACATAAAAATTGAATCATTAGAAAACAGTGTACGTAACCACAATAACGTAAAGGAAAATAATGTTGAAATGCCTCAAATCTGTTCAAAGAAGTGATCAGCCATGACTTTAGAGGACAGACCCCAAAGCAAACCTCCTGCCTCTCAGTTGAGAGATGATGGACCAAAATGTTGAGGATATTTTCAGATGTGGCCAATATGTTGATTTGTTTTGCTTAGCTGCATTTTTTTTTTGTTAGAAAGACATGTTCTATTGATGACTGGAAGTCATTGGAAAGTGACGGTGATGGGGAAGAAAATTTATAAAACTTTTAAAATAAACACAAAAGCATATTTGGAATTTTTAAAAGATAGGATAAAAACACAATCACAGAATTCTTTAAAAATTTTTATTATAAACTGAATAATCACCAATGAATACAAATGACCTAATATTCAAAATAAGACTAAGATCATGCATAAAATCCTAAACTTTTCATGTGATGTGTTATAACAGAGTAGAACCAAATGAATTAACAAATAGCTCAGACAAACCAAAAAATTATCTTTGCTATGTTACCTTCCAGACCTTTCAGAAGACCCATTACCTTGGGCTTCGTTTTCTGTAACTGTAGTTGATGTTTGTGTTGTCCTCATTCAGATAATCTCAATTTGCATTGCTTCATATAAATATCTCAATATTTCCTTGTATTCTTCATATTTATCTTTTTATGGTATTGTACTATCCCCGTACATTAATATTCTACAATGTATTCAGTCATTCTCAGGTCATTTGTTGGGTAGAGAGGTTGTTTCCCATTCTTTACCATTACCAAAGAAGCAGTTTTGAATATTGTTGTGCTGGTGGATCTTTTCTCTTTCCATCCAAGAAATCGTTAGGATAAAGTCAACAGAAGTAGAATTGATAGGCCAGTTTTGAGAATCATAGACTCTTAGAAATAATCTAATTCATTCATATTCCCTTATTTTATAGATGAAGGAACTGAGAAATGATGTAGGCTTGCACCCCACCACAAAGTTAGAAATAATACAAAGAAATACATAAAATAATAAGAGGAAATAGGATAAGAGGAAAACACAGGGATGACAGTAAATGCTAAATCATGTAGTACAGGAATTCACAGGACCATAGATTTAGTGCTGGAAATAACACCAGAGATCATCCAATCCAACTGCATCAGAAGAAAAATTTGAGACTCAGGTTAAAAGGCTTGTCTAAGGTCACACAGGTGGTAAGGGGCAGAGGCAGGACCTGAAATGATTATCTGCCCTCCCCAAACGGTTCAAGGTACACATTTGGTCAGCTGGCACTGATAAAGCACTTACTGTGTGCCAACCATTGTGGTAAGTGCTGGGAATATAAACACAAGTAGAAAAAGACAAACCTTGACCTCAAGAAGCTTATGGGGAGGGCAAAGTATTAAAAGTAAGTTGAAACGGAAGCAGGACACTGGATGGGAGGGAAGTGGGGCAGGAAGGGGGTTAGGTAACAGCCAGGAGTCACAGTAGCTGAAGTCTTACATGCAGCCTGGAGAGGAATGAAACATGGCTGGTCAAAGCACCCTCCTTAAATAGAAGTTATGGGAGGAGCTATCCAGGTAAGAGACAGAGAGGAGAGGAAGAGACAGACAGAGAGACCAAAGTCTGGAAGGTACTCGCAATGTGTGAATTCCAAGGCTAGAGTGAGCTTCACCATGAACTGGTGGGGCATGATGGGATTCAGAATAATAAAAGAAACCTGGAGTGAGGCAGGGCTGCTCCAAAACTATTCACGTTCTGCCCTCAGTACATGAGATTCTCTGCCAACATTCAAGGAAGTGATTCGGGCACCACCTGATCAGCCCAGGCACTATAAGAGACATTATGAAAGGAAGGGGAGACATTTTGCTAATAATCATGTCACATTTCAATATTGTTTTAAGATCTAGAAAATGCTTTCCTTGCCCAAAAACACAAAAACTCTGTGAGATAGATTATACAAGTATCATAATTCCCATTTTACAGATGAGCAAACTAAGATTCTGGGAGAATAAATGGTTTGTTTAGGATCATGTAGCTAGAATATCCAGCTAGAACCTCGTCTTCTGGCTCTAAGACCAGTGCTCTTATCAATATGCTCTGAAAAAGGTGAGGGGACCCTGTCTGAAAGGCAGAGACATTACTATAAACACAGCATGAGGAAAGTCCTCAGAAGTTATCTAATAAAGGTTCTTATTTTACAGATGAAGAAACTAAGACCGGAGAGGTGGAAGGCCCAAGGTCATACAGGCACTCAATGGAAAAGGAAGGACTGGAAACCACATTCTCTGTCTCCTCATTCGGTATTCTTTCTACTGCTTCACCATAGTCTTTGTCTCTCTAGGGCCTAGCACTGTTCCTGGCCTAGATATCACTTAGTAAATGCACATTGACCGAGTAAGTGATTGTCACAACAGTTAGAGTAGGTAGAAAACGTTTCTGTATAGCAGTAACCAAAAGCAGGAGGAAATTCGAGAAGAAAACCTCTTGCTTTAAAAAACAAAAGCTTCAAAATATAGAAAATATGATATCAAGATATATAACTATAATTTTAAAATGTTCTTTCCAGAAATAAAGGAAGGCAAATAAATGAAGCAATATTCTTTACTCAAAGTTGGGCCATATCAGTATAATGATGATGATACCTAAATTAATTGCTAGATTTTATATATTATATATATACATATATAATGGTATATGGTATAGCACTATACATATATATGTGTATACACATATATATGTATAGTGCTATACCAATGAAGCTTTCAACGGACTACTTTATAGACCTAGACAAAATAACAAATTTTATTTGGAACAATAAATCTGCAATGTAAGAGAAATAATGACAAAAAAGTAGGAGTCAGGTAGAGAACAGTACTTTCAGACTTCAAGCCATATGATAAAGCAGTAATCATCAATATTTTTGGTACTGGCTAAAAAAATATAAAACAGATCAGCAGGACAGACTGGACAAGAGAATCAGAAACAAAATAAAATTAAATAACTCATTGTTTGATAAACCCAAGGACATAAACCACTTGGAGAAGGAGTCTCAGGAATTCTACAAGAATTTCTGGGAAAACTGGAAAGTAGCTTGAAGAAAAAAAAAATTAGGTTTAGACCAGCATCTTATACTATATACTACAATAAGGTCCAAATAGATACACCACAAAAATATAAATGGTTACATTATTTTAAAATTTTAGAAAAATAGAAAGAGGGTACCTTCTAATTTAGGTTTCCTAACCATTAATCCTGTTCAAAAATGGAACAGCTTGTGTGGTGATGGGTTCCACTTCCTTGGAGTTCTTCAAGCAGAGGCAGAATGATCACTTGTTGAGTATGTTATAATGGGGGTTCCTTTGTCACATAGGTTGTACTAGATGCTACCAAAGTTCCTTCCAACTGTCAAAGATTATAATTCTAGAATTCAGATAATTTCTGAACCATATAACCAGAAGTAATGCCCTCCTAGTAGCTCTCTAATTACCTACTGGATGTCTTCACTGGCTTTCCCAATGGCATGTCAAATTTAACATGTCAAAAAGTAGATTTCATCCTCCTCCCCAAACATTCCCCTCTTCCAAACTTCCCTATTTTTATTAACTGAATATAGGAGGTGAAGTGAGAGATAGGAATGAGGAAAAGGAAAGAACTGGAGGTGGCTAACTCTGTGGTTGTAAACCTTGCATGACCGGAAGAAAGATCATACCTTCACCTGCAACAGGGAAGTAACTGAATTGAATCAAATCAATAAACAAATATTCATGAGCATCTTGTATGTGTCATGGTGCTACGTGAGATGAAAAGAAATACAAGGCATGGTTCTTGTCCTCTAGAAGTTTATAATCAGGTTGGGGAATATTCAAAACCACTCAGTAAACACTTTTCTTCAAGGCTTCATTGTACTTAGTTAAGCTAAAAACGTTTCTAACCATTGCTCTAAAAGGCTTGTCCCTTAATGGTACAGAAAGGGCCTCACCCCAAAGGGATGCCCCACAGCTCACGTCTCAATCAGAGGTGTTTCACTGAAGTGAAAATTCCTTAACAACAAAAGTGTTAACTCTGAAAGTCCTCATTCCATTTCTTGTAGGATAAAAACAAAAACCCTTCTCATCTACAAAATCATTCTGAGATTCTAACGGAAACAAGAGTGAAGATCTGCAATTGCCATCATGGTCATGAATCTGTGGTGGGTGTCGGCAGGGCTTTTTGAGGCTGACAAGCTGGGTTTTTTTTCTCCATTTTGTCTCTTCCAGTTAAAAACTAATCTCCTTAATTGCCTACATGCCTATTAAATTCACAAATTTCAACTGATCAATATATGGTTTTCCTTTATCTATCCTACCACAATTCATTCAGTTGCTTGTGTTCAGAATCCCTGGCTAGAAAAATAAGGTCAGCAGACAGGGGCTGTACTTCTGTCTGCAATGTCAATTGCTCTTCATCCAACTGCTAGGAAATACCTGGATGAGGGAAACCTGCAGTGGTGTATCTGAAGGCAAAAGTGTATAACCCTGGGTGAGAGCCTAGCAGGTGCTCTGTCTTTCCATTAAATCACATCTAGGCAGCTCCTTCAAATAAGAAAATTCCAGGAATGAGTCACCAGCTCTCTTCTTCTATGTCCTGCCTTATCTTCTACCTCCCACCCATCCCACGCACATGCCCTTGAGCACTGAAGCAGCAGCTCAGAATATTAATGTCCTCTCTCCAACAGTTGGTGAGTCCTGTTCATCAAAGGTAGAAAACATGGAGAACTAAATAGGGTCAATAATTAGTAGTTCACATTATATCACACTTTGTGCTTTTCAGAGCTGTTTCACAGCAACTCATGAAGTCACAGGATCACAGATAAAAAGCTGGAAGAGACCTCAGTGGTTACCTGGTCTAAAATCCCTTCATTAGACATGAGGAAATGGGACCAGAGAGGCAAGGTGAGTTGTCCAAAGCCAAGCAAATAGTAAGTGGCAGTCAGGATTTGAATCCAGGTCTTCTGATCTCAAATTCAGCTCATAACAATCCTGTAGACTAAGGCAGGGAAAGTGTTACCATATTGGTCCTCCAATGATGAGGCTAAAGCCCAGACACATTAAGTATGTGGCATGTTTTCAAGTGGCTCTAGGAACAGAACCTACATCTCCTGACTGCTAACTATATGAGTTTACCATTATGCCTCACCATAAATCCAATAGTAGAAAGACTTTTGAGGAATACCATTATTTAAGTGTCACTGTGACCAGAAAACTTAACCTGGGTCCTACAACATAATGATGGATCCTACAACATAAGGATAGATCCAGAGATAGAATTAGAATTACAACATTCTAATAAGAACACACATTTACGTAGCATTTTCAGGTTTACAAAGTGCTTTTCTGGCATTATCTATGTTCAGCGGATAATGCGGGTATTATGACCCCCATTTTACAAATGGGGAAACTGAGGCTCACAGAAACTACAACTTGACTGATTGTTAGATTGACAGCTAACAATCTGGGATTTAAACCCAGGTAGGTCTCCTGATGCTTAAATCCAGGGCACTTTTCAATAAACACAATACTCTGATTCTTGCCTCCCTGGTCTTGTATAAATAATCCCTCAGTGTGTGGAATGAAGTTAACTCCTATCTATCTACCTCTGCCTCTGAGGCAGCTAAGTGACACAGTGATTAGAGTGCTCAGACTGGCATCAGGAAGACCTGAGTTCAAATATGGCCTCAGACATTTACTAACTGTGTGACCCTGGGCAAGTCACTTCACCCATTTTGCCTCAGTTTCCTCATCTGTAAAAAATGAACTGGAGAAAGAAATGGTAAACCAAACCACTCCAATATCTTTGTCAAGATAACCCCAAATTTTGGGTCATGAAGAGTCAAGACACAACTGAACAACAATCTATACAGCTTGCTCCAAAACTCAGTTCAAGCGCCCTTCAAACAGGAGGCTTTTCTGATCCCCTTCTCCCAGTTAACAGCATTCTCTTCCTTCTGAAATGGTTCTATTATTTTGTATTTATTTTTATATTCATATATATGTATTTATGTATATAAACATACATATGTGTGTATATATATGCATATACATATATTAATATATATTAATCTCCCCCTCAACTAGAATGTAATCTCTTTGAGACCAGGTACAGTTTTGTTTTTTGTCTTTGTACCTGTGGTGCCTAGCACAATGGCTTAAATATGGTGGGCTCTCAATAATGCAGAATATAATTGAGTCACAATTGCCAGCACCTTCCATAGGTACTCCAGTCTGCACCTGCACACTTTCAGTGATTGGGAAGTTACAACCACCTCCAAGGAACCCATTCCATTCTTTTAACAACTCTAGTTATGCAAACGGTCTTTATATTGACCTGGACTCTCCCTTCTTTATAACTTGCACATCATTGGCTCTAGTTCTGCCTTCCAAAAGCAATTTTAGGTCTCCTATGATACTTCTACAAAAAACCCTAGGGATATTTGAAGACAGTGATCGTGTGCCCTCTAAGGTCTTGTAAAACACCCCTAGTACTGTCAGCCTAATGGGGTATGTTTTCACTAGCCCCTCTGCCCTCCTCTGGACATGCTCCAACTCTTTAATGAACTTACTACAATATGGCACCTAGGACTGAAAAAAAAATATCCCAGATGTGGTCGAACTTGGCAGAGTACAGTAGGGCTGCCAGCTCCCCTTTCTGCAGTCTGAGGAGGCAGCATTACACTATGTACTCATACTGAGCACAAATCCATGAACACCATGCCCACCACTACACCTCCCCCACTCCAGGACTTTCGCCCATGAGCTGCTATATATCCTTGCACAGTAGGCACTTAATAAATGACTGATTGATCCCCTACATAGACACGAAGTTTTTAACTCAATTTCTCCTTGCCTGAATACTGCAAGATGGCCCAAAGGGAGGCAACAGAAAGGGGAGAGAAGCAAAGGGCCAGGAAGGGAGTGGCCAGCTCCTTGCCTTTGAAGATGGACTGGTTACTCTTTCCCTCTCTATCCTCTTCTTTCTGGTTGCACCCAGAAGCAAACAGGCTGTCTTATTGTCAAATCGCATTTTTAAAAAACCGAAGTCTCCAATAAGAGAACTAGCATTTGCATTTCTGATCTGAATCAGCAGCCTCAGCTGGGGGAGGCCCCAGGGCTGAGTTCCAGAAGGCTGGAAGGCTTCGAGAGGAGGGAGGCCAGAGCACACCCCAGCTGTTGGAGGCCCGCTGAGGTTCCCACACTCTGGAAGCCTCATCGCCTCTGGCTTCTCCCTGCTAATTAGTTAGTGTTAATACCCTTGGATAGTCTTCGGAAAAGTCACATTTGCCAGGCTCTCTCCCCCTCCCCAACAGCTGTACTCCCGAGACTGGGGAGCGCAGCCACTCCAAGCTGTCAGCTGATTCATCTCCAGCGAAAGTCAACTGGGCCATAAATGGGGAGTCCTTTATCTCCCGACAACAGACTGCTGGGGGGGTTTAATTGCCAGGCTATGCTAATGAGCCTTGTTTGTCACACAAGGTGCTCCCAGCGCCCTGGTTTAGAAACAAGGCAGAGTAACCCCCCCAGGGTAAAGACAATCAGCTTAAATACACCGCGAGCCGTGTGCGTGCAGAAAAGAAATCCAGGCCGCTATCAAAGGCATCATTAACAGCTGCTGGGTGTAGCGCGTTCTCTAGGGCCCCCCAAGGTTCATTCAGCTTCTTATTTTTCAACACAAGTTTAGTGAAGTGGAGGCAGATACGCCAGAACTGGGATCTGGGCACCTGGCATTTCTCTATGCCTCTACGTCGCTGTCTCACTCTTTATGTCTCTGTGTGTCTCTTACTCTTTCTATCTCCGTATCTCTCCGTCTCTCACTCTCTCTGTCTGTGTTTCTTCGTGCCTCTCCCCTCTTTCTTTTTTTTACTACAGATAAATTCCCCATGCTCACCTCCCCCTTCAAAAAAAAAATAAGAATAAACTGGGGAAAAGAAAGGTGTTAATGACAAGGAAACAGCAGCTGATTAATTTTTATCACTCCAGTGGTTTTTCAAAACAAGATCAATCATGCCCAAAACTTGGGATTTTCCCCCCTACAGACTCCATCGGTAATAGACGAACATGCTAACAGGGAAGAATGTATTCTCACCTTGTTTGGGAAATAGCCTGGAAAGGTCTGATTTGGAGGCTTCTCCTCTTCAACTTCCAAGGACCACCCCTTGCAAAAACCAACCAGTCAACAAATACTTATAGGACATCTGTTGTATTCATAGGACTGTGATACACAAGAGCCCAAGAATAACTACAAAATATGGCACATCAGAGCCAGAAGGGACCTTAGATATCATCCAAATCCCCTCATTTTAAGTGATGAGGAAACTGAAGCCCAGGCAGGTGAAATGACTTGCCAAAAGCAAAGCAAATGAATGACAGGTGCAGAACTAGAACCCAGGTCCCCTGGCTGCATCTTTGCTCCCTGAACCATATTATGCATCACAGACTTGGACAAGATCTCAGGATCTCACAGGACATTCCAACTGAAACTTGGAAAAGAATTCCTCCCTACAAACACTTTTCCATCCTCTGCTTGAATACCTCCAGTGAGGGTAGCCTCATTATCTCACAAGGCAGCTGTTTCACTTTTTTAACCTCTTTAAAGGTGTAAGATTTTTACTGCCTGATACAGAAATATGTTAGCAACAAGAACACGAAAAATATTTGTGACATAATGGAATGATATCATCCATCCAAAATGGGTTAAGAAGGTAGTATTTCATTGTTGTGTTTGTTCTTCATTCTCAAAGAGGATAATGATATCAGGAAGATGATGGCAGACTTGCAGCTGACTTTGATTTAAGGCAGGGAGGGCTGTGCAAAGTCCTCAGCCTTACTTTCTCTTCCAGAGCCATCTGGGTCCAGTAGTCAGATATTCATCAGAATGATTGGAGATGACCCAGGATGCAATTAGGCTAAGATGTTTTCAGGTTCTCAGTTTGAGTGAGATAACATCCATTCGGTGAACAGGCCTCTTTAAGTACTGATGAATTGGATAGATAATATTCTAATTTGTGTTCTATGTTCTCCTTAAGGACAAGGATAGATCTCATTCATATTTGTATCTACACTCTTAGGGATAGCCAGGTGATCCAGTGGATAGAGCCCCGAGCCTGGAATAAGGAAGATTCATCTTCCTGAATTCAAATCTTGCCTCAAACACTTCCTAGCTGCATGACCTTGGGCAAGTCACTTAACCCTGTGTGCCTCAGTTTCCTCATCTGTAAAATGAGCTAGAGAGGGAAATGACAAACCACTCTAGTAATTCTGCCCAGAAAACCCCAAACGGAGTCACGAAGAGTCAGACATGACTGGAAAAAAACATAACTGAACAATAGCAAGGTGGCTTCCTTGCATGCATAGAGAATGCTAGACTAGGAATCTGGAAGACCCAAGTCAGATTTTGCTCAGACACTAGACATGTGGCAGTAACTTAAGCTCTCTCGGCCTTATTCTCCTCATCTAAAAAATTGAAATGATAATATCACTTACTTCACAGGATGTGAATGGATAACATGAGATTATATAGGGGAAGCACTTAATAAACATTAAGATTTCATATCAGTGTTAGCCATTATTAAATACATGTTAAGTGAATTAAGTATAGACCATTCCAACCAAGCAAACACCAACTACCCTACTTTCCGCTATGAATGAGACACCTTTGAAGGACACTATAAGTAAGAAACAAAAGAATAGGCAGACCTCATACTCCTCAGATGTCTCTGAGCTGAGAAAGATCCTGCCGCACTCACCACTAGCAGCTCAAATCAAGTTGGTTTTTAGGAAAAGCTTCAGAGGTGAGAATGATGCAATCTACAGTCATCACAGGACTCTCAACCCCTGGGATATTCAGTGATACAGATGGCATCCAAGCACAATTCTTATACCATTAGTTCATAGCTTTAAGTAATGAACCAAGAAGAATTAAGATTACAATACAACCAGTTGTAAGTAGGCTTCAAGGTTTGACCTCTCTCATCAGAGGAATCAGGAGTTATCTAACTAAAATTCAACGTGTGAGACACCTAAGTTGTACAGAGGAAGAAATAATTCTAAGAACATTGGGTGAACTGATAGAGACACAAGAACTATTCTGAATCATGAAATTGAGACTGCCTCTGTAGCCTGTGCACTAGTTAAGACCTCCAGACCAGCGGTATCAAACTCATTTAGAAACAAGGGCCATTAAAATCTACATAAAGATCCCTGAGGGGTCACATATTGACTTAGAAAACCACATGTTAACACTGTGTTCTATTGCATTTTTTTTTATTTTGTTAAATATTTTCCAATTACATTTTAATCTGGGCTTCTAAGGCTGTGTGTTTGACATCTCTGTTCCAGATTACTATTGATGTTGCAATAGCCTAGGCTGTATACCACTTAGAGGACATTCTCACTTGCATAAAGCACTTGACTCCATCTCAGGAGAATATTGTTGCTATGCACAGTCAAAGATCCATTTCTCAAGGACTAGGCATCCAGTCTTGGATTTAAATGGAAACGTGAAATGCTTAGGAGGCAGCAGGTCATGCCATAGAACTCCAAGGCACTGATCCACAGAGCCATCTTAATCCCAAACCTGGTATGAACAGAAATCATCTAGGGACCTTACATTTCTCCAGACATAACCAGAAGACTGATGCAATTAAACATTTAACTTTGGGAATGTGTAGGACTGTATGCAAATCACAGAAGAAGCATGACACTGTTTCAACCTCTGCCATAACTTTAGATACCAATCTTGATTTGCTGGGTTGCTCCTCCCCTGCCCATTTTTCTTCCTTTTTCTGTGACAGGATTAGTCTTTTGAATTTTAATCTAATTGAGTGCCATTCTTATATCAGAGAAGCCAAATGACTGCTGAGAACTCCATCCTGTGCACACCATAGGATGGTCCCTGCTATATAATCACCAGGCTATCTTTTTGACATTGATCAGCTATAGAGACTAGACAGAACATACTAGGAAGCTCTTTGATGGCATACAAAAACCAACCACCTGCACTGCACACATGGGGTGAAACACTGCTAATCCCTTATGTGTCATTGTTATTTTTTCCCAGAGAACTAGTTGTTAAACATTTACCAATACACTCTTGTTTAAAGGATTATATAAAGGTAAGATGGTTGTTATTTCAAGAGTAGCTGGGTGATGCACTGGATGGAGTACAAGCCTGAAGCCAGGAAGACTTATTTTTCTGAGTGTGAATTTGCCCTCAGACACTTACTGACTGTGTGACCCTGGGCAAGTCACTTAATTCTGTTTGCTTCAGTTTCCTCATCTATAAAATGAGCTGGAGAAGGAAATGGCAAACCATTGCAGTACCTTTGCAAAGAAAACCCCAAAAGGGGTTAGAAGCATTGGACACAACTGAATAACAACAAAAATTCTTATTTCAATTGCTTTCAAAAACCCTCTGTCAGAATGTAGGAATTGTAGAGGCAGTGACTACATCCCTGAAAAACTGAAGACATGTTCTTCCAGAACTATGAATTATGAACTATAGATCATTTGCATTTGATAGAAATAACTCAGAGATTAGGTGGTAAGGGGTAGGATTGACCCTTGGCAAAACTGTCAGTTTGGCAGGAACATACAGGTTATACACAGAGTATACACCAAAATAGTTAGGGGAGATAGAAAAATGTAAATAGCTGGTAGGAGGATAGGTAAAGGGATTTCCAGCAGAAGCCCAGGCATCTCCAACGACCCAGAGTGGTCATAGCCCTATAGGAAAGTGATACTTGTCTATGCCATACTCTTATTTTGAGGGAACCCATACAATACTATAAACCCTATGAAAACCTGACATACCCTTTCCCCTGACCAAAGGCTCATCCCTCTTCTCCACCTTCTCCACCAAAGCCATCTTATTGTTGGACTTTCCAGAACCTACCACAGTGCCTGGCAAAGAGCAGGCAATTAATAACTGCTTCTTAGTTGATAGAGCGATTATTGATTCCGAAGAAAGCAAGCTGATTAAACAATTTATACTAAGAGATGAAGAATAACAAGTTAGCTGGCTTGGAGCACTAAACTTTCTAGAGGTGTTTGTAGTTTACAAGAGTAGTTTCTTAACCCACTGGAAAGCATCTTAAGATGGATGGCATTTCAGCAGAAATTGGGGGATGGTGATTTTGGAAACCCCTTTTTATTTTTTGTTGTTCAGTCATTTTGCAGTCACATCCAACTCTTCTTGACCCTATTTGGGACTTTCTTGGCAAAGATGCTGGAGTGGTTTGTCATTTCCTTCTCCAACTCATTTGACAGATGAGGAAACTGAGGCAAACAGAGCTAAGTGACTTGGCCAGGGTCACATAGTAAGTGTCTGAGGTAAGATTTGAACTAAGGAAGAGGAGTCTTCATGATTCCATGCCCAGTGCTCTATCTATTTTGTCATCTAATAATTAGTATTATTATTTTTAATTAGCTAAATTGATATATGCCCAGACAGATTATAGGGCTCTCTGAATGTACTGCATTTTTCTAGAATGAACAACAGAAGAAATAGGGACCTGCCATCTCTGGAAACTGCTTACTGACCTGATCTTGTGGGAGTTTGCCCAGATTTCTCTGTGGAACTCATAAAACATGGATAGAGCTACAGTTTCCCAGCTTTATTGATTCATGTCCCCTGGCAATAATTGCACTTCAATGGATGTTAACCATCCCATTCCCTTGTGTCATTTTTCCTTCCCATGGTTGGAGTCTGGTTTCTCTTCCCTAGCAAGATGAGGCTTGAACAGTGGGAAAGAGCCTGCAGATTACACCTAAATTCACTAGCTGTGATTTCCTGTTTTAAAACAACATGACTGTTCTATCACAGCCCATCTCCTCCAAGCTGATCCTGGAGAGAAGTGATGCTGTCCGACTTACAGCATAATCATTTTCCTTGCAAGCAACTTAAATATCATTAAGAGAAAAAAAGGCAAATCAAACAAATAAAAAACCCAACTGCAACAACTTCACCACTGGCCTGAATAGGCAAGTGAAGGTGCTCTATGTAGGAGAAAGTTCTCATTAAATCAGAAATATCCTTAGGGATAAAAAAAGGAAACAAAGTGGGATATTGCAAATGACTTAGTAAAATCCTTTCGAATTAAATTTTTTATTCTGCCTCCCTCACCCCATAGAGATGCTCTCCTTTTAAGGGCATATGACTATAATACCTAATCACCAGCATCAATGGATGAGAGTTGTGGGTAATCCAAAAATCTTTTCTATATGGCTTCGCATGTGTTTATATTTATAGTTGGGAGGGGGACAGGAAAATGTGCTGGAAATTCACTTGGAAATCAAATGATAAGGCTGATCTGAGAAGATCTGGCTGAGGTAGACAACAGCCCCATTGCACGTTGAAGTGTTGGGCAGTAACTCAGGGAAGAGGGCAGCTAGTGAAAGAAAAGCCCTTCTGGACAGAGGCTGCTATTTAGAAGTGGGCCTCTCCTTCCATATGATCAATCCATACCCACACCACTACCCAGGAAAAACCAAGGAACTGGACTGCTTCTGCCTTCTTTCACAACCAACCTGTGCCACCCCCAATGCACTCCTCCCCATGTTACTCTTTTATGACTGTCTCCCCTTCTCATCTGTCCTGGGTACTGCTTTGCATTCATTCAACAAATACTCATCAGCTTCCGTCTTTATGGTTCTCTTGGAGTCCTGATGAAAGACACTTCACCGTAATTAAGTGAGATGGATCTTTGTGCTCAGAACAAAGAGAAACCCAGTTTCCTCATCTGTAAAATTAGGGGGTTGTTTTGGATGGCCAGCTCTAGTTCTATTGATCCTACTATTTTTTCTCTGCTCTGGTCACTCATTTTAGACAAGAGATATCAAACAGCAGCTGTCAACACTTCCCAGTGCACTGGAACTAGATTAAAATGTAATTGTAATTTAACTAAATAAATAAAAATACAATAGAACACAAATAATGTTAATATGTAACTATCGGGGATCCATTTCTATTTAAAACTGACAGTACTATTTTAGACCTGTTAAATTTCATACAGCTCAATTCCTGGAACATTTATTTGTCTGGCATCTTATACTCCACAAACCATGAACTAGCAAAGTAACACAGTGGATAGAGTGCTGACCCTGGAATCAAGAAGAATTATGCTCAGATTTGGTCTCAGATATGGCTACTCTATTACCCTGGGGAAGTTACAACCTCTATTCCTCAGTTTCCTCATTTGTAAACAGGATTGTTGTGAGGATAAATGCTAGATGATAGAATATTTGTAAAAACACTCTCTGAACTTTAAAGCACTATATAAATTCTTCTTCTTATTGTTGCTATACCACTTCCCTGAAATCAACAGAATCCCAAATGCCCAGGTTTAAGATGTTTTTTACAGCAGTGGAAACAGGGCTGATGATTTATATCATGACCTTGTAACAGTTTCCTGTTCCAAGTTCCTCCTGGAATTCTATAATAGCTCCATCTTGTCTGACTCTTTGTGACCCCTATGTGGGGTTTTCTTGACAAATGTACTGGAGTTGTTTGCCATTTCTTTCACCAACTCATGTTGCAGATTAGGAAACTGGGGCAAACAGGGTTGCCCAGAGTCACCCAGCTAGCAAGTGTCTGGGGCTAAATTTGAACTCATGGAAATGAGTCTTCCTGATTCCAGGCTCCATGCTCTACTGCGCCACTTAACTGCCCAATCAGATTAGGCAGATCTATAAAATAAAGGGATTGGAATAGGTTATCTCACAGGTCCTTTCCACTCCAAATATTCTAGGATTTTAAGAAGTTAAATGGGCACTGCTTGAATAGAAAGATTCAAAGAACCATTCGAGAACAAGATTTGGGTTCATTGTATCTTATTAACTTTGAGCAAGATACTTTCCAATCATGATACTTATACATGTGATACATCAGTGTCCAAGACCTTCCCTGTAAACCCACTACTTTCAGTGGGAGAGGTGAACCAGGAACTAACAAGTGAAGCTCAGGAGTAGAATGGAAAGACCACTGGACTATGAATCAAAAGGCCTGGGTTCAAATCCTGCCTTTCCTATTTACCACCTCTGTGACCTTGAACAAGTCACCTCAGTTCTCTGAGGCTCAGGTTCATCATATAGAAAATATAGAGGTTTAGACTATGTCATCTCTCTAAGATCCAGTCCACTTCTAAACCTATGAGGATATTCATGTTTTATCAAAGGTATAACTAAGTGTCTATGTGGTGAGAAATGAGATGGTGGTATGGACAATTTCACACAAAGGTTTAAAACTGAAAAGAAACTATTCAGAGATGGACCAAAAAAAAAAAAAAAAAGGAAGGAACCAAGGAAAATATCAGAGCACAGTAATTAAATACCTAAGTAATCTTGTTCCTCACAAAGTGTTGAGGCAGTGCCAAGATGGAGGACTGAGAAGAAGCATCAGAGTCTAGCTCTCTCGACACTCCTTTGACAAAGATTTACAGCAGTGGTGTCAAACTCAAATAGAAATGGGGGTCACTCTACTGTACAACTGTGGAAGCATATTGACAAAAAACTACATCTTCACGTTATCTCTGTTTTATTGTATTTTTATTTATGTCATTAAATATTTCCCAATTACATTTAAATCTGCTTTGGGCAGCACTCACTGCAACATGTGCAGTCAATGGGCTGTGTATATGACAACTGTGATATATAGACTGCACCACACTTAATTCTGATTGAGAAAATCAAGAAGTCATAGTGAGTCATTTTTTCTAACCACGACACATTAGAGAGACAGATGGAAAGGTCGGCAAACTTTGAGGAGGGGATCTGACCAGGAGCCTATATTGCTATGGCACTCCCGGAAGCATTCCAGTATCCAGGGATAGAGAGAAGATTTAGACAGGGCATTAGAAAGAGATCCCAGAGGCAGAGCCAAGATGGCAGAGTAGAAAGATGCACCTACTCTAGCTCTTCCCCCACAGCCCATAAAATACCTGCAAAAAATGATGCTAAACAAATTCTAGAGCAGCAGAAACCACAAAACAACAGATTGAAAGAGATTTCCAGCCCAAGGTAGCCTGGAAGGCCGACAAGAAAGGTCTTTTGCACAGGGTTCAGAGCTGAGCATACTCCACAGCGCCCAGCCCAATGTTGGCCACACAGCACCACCAGGAACAGGACTGGAACAGGCCTCAGGGACGGAATCCCCAGCAGCAGAAAAACTGAGTATAATACTTCAGGGGAAAAAGTGGTCATTCAGTGAAATAGAGGACTTTCAAGCATTCTTGATGAAAATACCTGAGCTGAATAGAAAATTTGAATTTCAAACACCAGAATCAAGAGATGCATGAAAAGGAAAACAGAAAAGAGAAATCATAAGGGACTTACTAAAGTTGAACTGTTTACATTCCTACATGGAAAGATAATATTTGTATCTCTTGAAACTTTTCTCAGTATTTGGATAGTTGGAGGGATTATACACACACACACACACACACACACACACACACACACACACACACACACACACACATACATATATACAGAGAGTTGAATAAGAAGGGATGATATCTAAAAAAAACAAAATTAAGGGATGAGAGAGGACCATATTGGGAGGACAAGGGAAAAATGGAATGGGGCAAATTATCTCTCATAAAAGAAGCAAGAAAAAGCTTTTTCAATGGAGGGGAAAAGGGGAGAGGTGAGAGGGAAAAAGTGAAGCTTACTTTCATCACATTTGGCTTAAGGAAGCCATAACATATGCACTCAATTTGGTATGAAAATCTATCTTACACTACAGGAAAGTAGGGGAGAAGGGTGGGTGCAGGGATGGGGGAAGGAAGGGCAAATTGGAGGAGGGAGCAATGAGAAGTAAGCACTTTTGGGGAGGGACAAGGTCAAAAGAGAGAATAGAATAAATGGGGGGCAGGGTAGGATGGAGGGAAATATAGTTAGTCTTACACAACATGACTATTATGGAAGTCATTTGCAAAACTACACATATAGAGCCTATATTGAATTGCTTGTCTTCTCAGTGGGGATGGGTGGGGAGGGAGGAAGAGAGAGAAGTTGTAACTCAAAGTTTTAGGAACGATTGTTGAGAATTGTTTTTGTATACAACAGGGAAATAAGAAATACAGGTAATGGGGTATAGAAATTTATCTTGCCCTACAAGACAAGAGAGAAGATGGGGATAAGGTAAGGGAGGGGTGTGATAGAAAGGAGGGCAGATTGGGGGAAGGGGTAATCAGAATGCATGGTGTTTTGGGTTGGGGTAGGGGAAAGATTGGGAGAAAATTTGGAACTCAAAATTTTGTGGAAATGAATATTGAAAACTAAAAATAAATAAATAAACATTAAAAAAAAGAAAGAGATTCCAGGAGATATCTGAGCAAGCAACTGGTGCAGAAATGCAAGTCATCTGGCAGCTCTGTTGCCTACAAGAACACAGAACAAGTTCTTGGAAGCAAAGTACAACTCTGTGGACAGTTCTGATTCCAGGAGCAGAGTGCAGCCTCCAGACCAAAGAAGGCTGGTAGTTCAGTCACACTAAACCTGGAGAGCTTCCCAGCACATCAGTAGTGGCTGAAGTAAACAACAAGCTGTTGAAACTACCAACCAGAAATAACCCAACAGACCCAAACCTAGGTCAGGAACTTATAAAGCTCAGATCAGAAGGGGAGTGAACAGATTTCTCCCATAATCAAACTAGCTTGGGGGCACTGAAAGCTCATAGAGCCCCAGCAGGAGCTTTGAAAACAGCAGAAGGATGCAAAAGGACAGAAACTCAGACCAGACATTCCCCCACCTAAAGTGTGCAGAGCCCAACACTAATGTAAAGTTCAAGGTCAAGGGGTAGGCTGGAAAAATAAGTAAACAAAAAAGAACCCAACGATAAAGAGGTATTATTGTGATACAGAAGAAGGGAACAACTCAAAAAAATCTACAATCAAAACCTCAAAGAAAAGTGGAACTTGGACACAAGTCCAACAAAAATTCCTAGAAGAATTAAA
This sequence comes from Potorous gilbertii, assembly GCA_028658325.1. Taxonomy (NCBI): domain Eukaryota; kingdom Metazoa; phylum Chordata; class Mammalia; order Diprotodontia; family Potoroidae; genus Potorous; species Potorous gilbertii. The sequence continues at coordinate 534,563,210 of CM053769.1, read as the reverse complement.
ATGGGCATTAAAGAAGACGTTTAAAAATTATTTTTAAAACCAATTGACAGCATGAGAGAAAAAATGGAAAATGAGCTAAGAGCTAAGGAAGAAAAATATGAAAAAGAGAATTAATTGCTTGAAAAAAGACATAAAAAAATCTTACTGAAGAAAATAACTCACTAAAAATTAGAATTGGCCAAATGGAAGCCAATAACTCCATGAAACATCAAGAAATAAAAAAGCAAAGTCAAAAGATTAAAAAAAAACAGAATAAAACATGAAATATCTAATAAGAAAAACAACTGACCCAGAACACAGACTGAGGAGAGGTAATTTAAAAGTCACTGGACTACCCAAAAGACATAAATGAAAAAAAGAGCTTAGAAATCATATACAGTGATTCATCCAAGAAATCATTTATCATGATCAAATTGGACTTACACCAGAGATACAAGGATAGTTCAACATAGTTAATAATATTGAAAACAAAAAACATCTAAAAAAACATGGTTATCTCAATATACACAGGAAAAAAAAACCTTTTAAAAAGGTGCCACACTCATTTATGCTAAAGTATATCCTACTTTAAAGTATAATCCTACAAAGTATAGGCATAGAGGGACCTTTTTTGAATGTCATAAAGTTTATCTCTAAAACCAAAAGTAAGCTTCATGTGCAACAAAGAAATATTACAAGTTTTCCTTTAAAATGTAGGAGTAAGGCAAAGATGCTCCCTCTCTGCACTATTACTTGATATAGTTCTGGAAATGCTAGCAATAGGAATAAGGCAAGAGAAACAAATTAAAGGTGTAAAGATAGGTAAAGGAGAAATAATTCTACCCCTATTTGCTTAGAAACCATAGGGAATCATCAAAAAAACTAAGACATTAGCTTTAGCAAAGTTTCAGGCTACAAAATAAACCATCAAAAGTCAAAAGTATTTGTTTATAATAACCACAAAATCCAGTACATAATAATAGGGAAATCCTATTCCTAATAACTACAAAATGCATAAAATATCTGAAGATCAATCCATCAAAGTACACATAATATTCATTTAGATTCCGTTACAAAGTACTCCTTAAAGAAATAAAGAACAACTTAAGTAGCTGAAGGAATAATCAGTGCTCATGTCTAGACTGTGCCAACATAATAAAAATGATAATTCTACCAAAGTTAATTTACAGTTTTAATGCTATACCAATCAAATTATCAAAGGGATACTTTACAGAATTCAATAAATGACAAAATTCGTTTGGAAAAAAATAAAAGATCCAAGATATTAAGGGAAATAATGAAAAGAAAGTATAGACAAAAGGGGAATACCATTTTCAGACCTCAGATTATATTATAAAACAGCAGTCATCAAAACTATCTGGTAATGGTTAAGAAATAAAGAGGCAGACCAATGGAACAGCCTAGACAAGAGATAATCAAAAACAATGAAATTCAATTAGCTAGTGTTCAATAAACTGAAAAAAACATAAATTACTTAGAAAAGAACTCCTTATTTGATTAAAAACTGCCTAGAAAATTGGAAAGCAGTTCGGCAGAAACTAGGGTTAGACCAATACCTTACACCATACTCCACAATACATTCTAAAAGGACATATAACCTTACTATGATCATACTATTAAAAATTAGAAGGTCATATAACTTTCATAAGTATAGGTAAGAGATGTATTCCTAATTAAACAAGGAATGGAGGCAGCCACAGAAAATGAAATAAATACCTTTGACCCAATAAAACTGAAAAGATTTTTTACAAACGAAATTAATGCAGTTAGGATGAGGTATTTCTAAATCCAGGGCTAGCCTTCTCTAAGAAGAATCTAGGTGATACAGTGAATGGAGCTCTGGGCCTGGAGTCAGGAACACCTGAGTTCAAATTCAACTTCACGTACTTACTCGTTGTGTGACTGAGCAAGTCACTTAACCTCTGTCAGCTTCAGTTTCCTCTGCTGTAAAACAGGGATAGTAATAGCATTTACAACAACCTAAAAACCAAGCTGGTTAACAATTGTAAAGTGTTTACATAGTGCCTGGCACATAGAAAATACTATATAAATGTGAGCTATTAAGAAGGAATCCTTTCCCAATTCTGGCCATGCCTGGAAAGCAGGAGGTTCCAGGTTACTATGAGAGGCAAGAGTGGGACTCAGTACTGGAGAGGAGGAAGTCCTGGATCTGTGTCTGGTGTGCCAGGACTCAGAGGAGCTGCTGGGAGGCACCTCATCCACCTCAGCTAGGGAGGTGTGGCTCCAAGAGGCTGTGGAGGGGTTCCTGTTGTCAAAAGGGCTGCAGCTAGGTCCAAGCCACTGGCTGTGCCTGAGAATAGTGAGTGATGTGCCTATCACCAAGCAAATTGTGGTATTTCTAAATCCAACCCTAGCTCTCTCTAAAAAAGAATCTTTTCTAGCCTATGGCCACATCAAGAAGGCAAGAAATACTAAGACAGAGAGATTCTCCCCACCCATCCGGACTGTGACTGGGAACTTCCCCTAAAGCCCAGGAAAGCTAGAAGAAGTGGGTAAGCATCCTGTACACAACTATCATGGCCTTACTCCAGAGTCCAATAAAACCCAAGGTGGCCAGGGTGTCTCAGGTCTCCTCTATAGGTCACCTGATGGGTTTCGGGATCCAAACTAAGACTAAGGCAACGCCCAAGACTAACATCATGGTTCAGTGGTGATATCCTAGTTGGCAGGACAGGGTCCCACTGACTTCAGGGAGCCAGGTGGGTTTCAGTCAGGGTCCTCAGGACTGCAAAGCTTTGGGGAGGGGGATGGAGGGGCAGTTTGCCTGGGATTAAAAGGATTCAAAATTAAATTGAGCAAATGTAAATGGGAGTGCTAGAGGAAAGAGCCAGGAAGACTTATCCAAATACTGATAAAATATAAGCAATTAGAGTTAGAGTCTTGTGGAATTAATGATTTTATCTTCATCAATTTCAAGAGTTTTATTAAGGCTCCTTTCTGACAGTATGAGACCAGCAGATGTTCACCTTCATAAGAATCATTTTAAAAATACTCTCTTCACCAACATCTAAAATCTAATTTCTCATGAAAGACTGGCTAACAAAACAAAACTGCTTTCTAATCTCATGAAACTCCCCCACCCCTTTCAGCTAACCAGAGTGCTTTCTACAGATGCCACACCTGGAAATATACTGATCCGCTGGTTCAATTGTTTAAAAATGTTTCCCTCTTGAATTGTATGAGGATAAAGCTTTGGGATTCAGGACCTGGTTCATACTGGCCACGTTAAATAAGCCTGGGCATTTCTCATGGATGCCAGAATCTGAGCATCTTGGTGGTTACAAAGAAAGGAGCCCACTTTGCTTCAGTCAAGGCCAGGCCCCTAGCTTGGGTTTGGAGGGCTGCCACAGCACAGACAAGCCTACTAAAATACACAAACTGCCCCTCCTCTGGCCACTTTCCCAATTTCACAGTCCTTATTAAAAGGCAGCTTTTCCTGGGCAAGCACTAATACTATGGATTTGGAGTTGCCTACCTCCTTTTGAAGACTCCCTTGTTTCTTTCTCCTGGATGATAGCAGAGAACTGGATCTCTAAGGAACTGTCCACAGAATCCACACACTTTGAAAATTGGCTGTTTTCTTCCTTCTTTCCTTTCTTTTTTTCTCCTTTCTTTCCTTCCTCCTCTTTTTCTCTGCCTCTCCTTTCTTTTCTTCCTTTCTCTTTCCTTCTTCCTTCCTTTCTTTTTCTTTTCTTCTTTCCTTCCTTCCTCCCTTCCTTCTTTTCTTGTAATTAGTAAAATCCAAATCTATAGCATCATCAAGTGTCAGCATCAGGAAGCAATATGACAGTACAAATGGTACTGCTTTCAGAATCTTCCAGTTACCACCTGTGTAATCTTGGTCAAGTCATTCAACTTTTCTCAACCTCAGTTTCCTCAACTGTAAAATGAGGCGATTAAAAGTGTAGAGGCTCCTTATTACCTCTAAGGCCAAATACAAAAACTCCTCTGCCATTTAACCCCTCATATCCCATATCCAAACTCCTTTTCCAGGTTGATTATACATCACTCCCCTTCATACACTCTTTAGTTCTATTACACTGGCCTTTTTGTACTTCCTCAAACACTGTACCTCATTTCGCATTTTCATGCCTTTGCATGGGCCAACTTTAATGCTTTCCTCCCCCAACCTTTGCCTCTTAGAATCTCCAGTGTCTCTCAAGCCCAGCTCAAGAATCACCTCCTACTTAAGACCTTTCCTGATGCCCTCAGGTGCTAGTATCTTTCTGCCAAAATTATCTTGTATTTATTTGGCATGTATTACATATATACTTATACGTGTACATGTTGTTTCTATGTTAGAATATACGCTCTTATTTATTGCTTTGTATTTTGGATCCTCTCTTATATTCTACTGTATACATGGCAATTTTTTTCTTATTTTGTATTTAAGTTTAAAATTTTAAAAATTACAGAATATAAGCTTTTTAAAGGCAAAAACTTTCATTTTGTTTTTGGCTTGTTGTTTGGCTGATTAATTGGCCAACTGACTAGAATGAGGGAATTCTTGGTTCCCTTCTAGTTCTAAATCTGCCATCTATGATCTATAGTCAACTGCTCTACCCTTCTCTATTTACAGATGAGAAAACTGAAGCCTCAAGGAAAGGAAATCACCAAGTTCACATTGTTAAATAATAGAGGTAGGGTTGGGACTCAAACCCAGATCTCTACACTTCAAGTCCAGCATGACATTTTAGGAAGATGGAGCCTACACAGAAACACAAACACAGAAAGAATAGCCACACAGGGATATTTTGACTTGGGACAGGATACAGCCACAAAGAAAAGCTGAAGAAAAGAGAACACTAGGATAAGATGGTGGTTGCATGCAATTGTTTTCAGTCATGTCGGCTCTTCAGGAGCCTACTTGGGATTTTCTTGGCAAAGATATTGGAGTGGTTTACCATTTCCTTCTCTAGGTCCTTTTACAGATGAGGAAACCGAGGTAAACAGGGTTAAGTGACTTGCCCATAGTTACACAGCTGGTGTCTGAGGTCAGATTTGAACTCAGATCTTCAGGGTCAGTATTCTATCCACTGCATTATCTAGCTTCCCAAGACATGATGGACAATGTATCAAATCCTATCCACTTGAACCCATTCAGCTCTCCAATTTGGACCTATTCATTCCAGCATACTTAAGGAGCATTGCGGAAAGGATGTCAACATTGTGAATGAATGAATGAATGGTTTATTAAGCTTTTACTACATACAAGGCCCTGTGCTAAGCACTGGGGATACAAAGAGAACATTAAGATAGTTCTTGTTCTCAACGAGCTCCCATTCTGTAACAGGAAAGACAACATATATGGAAGTGTTTGGCTGCAAGTTGGATGAAAACGTCCCATGGTCCTCAGGGTACAATGGCCAAGCAGACAGTAATTGACTTGACTTTATTTCCACTGATAAAGTCATCCCAATTTCCAATGTTGAACCATTTGACGGTGTCAAAGACTTCGGTGACTGTTATGGGATATGTTTTGCATGACTATATATATATATCCTATATCAAATTGTTTGCCTTCTCAATGAAGGAAGGTGGGGAGGGAGGAAGGGAGAGAATTTGAAACTCAAAGTTGTAAAAACAACTGGTGAATATTGTTTTTACATGTAATTGGGGAGAAATAAAATACTAAATGAAAGCTAGTAAAAACAAAGACTGATGAGAACTTTCTTCTCTGGGTCTGCCATAGATATGGCATTAATTTCTTCCCAGGGTAATGGCTGAGGACACTGGGCTGGAAGCAAATCCTATTCCCAAAGTTCTTGGGTTCAGGGTCCTGAGCTGTTTCCATTGGCATATTAGGGAAGACAGTCAAGATGGTGGTGGTGGCTTGTCTTCCCTGGTACATCCTACCTCCCATCTCCTGCTGCTTCAAGTAGTTTGGCTTGTCTAGCCCACGAGCAGTAATTGGTTGGCAGTTAGTGGGGATGACTAGTCCATTCTCCACAGGTGTTGCCCCTCCAGAGGAGTGCTATGAGGGCTGGGTTAGAAGCAGGACTAGTGATCTGGCAGGATACTGACACCCCCAGGGCTTTTGTCTTTTTTGGTGGTGACTGGCAGACAACTATCACTGGTGGTGATAAGCCAATGATTACCTGAGCCCCAACGATGACTAAATGGCTAGGACGGAATTAAGTTTGGTGCCCTGCGACACATTATTAATCCCTAGGCTCTTGAGTTGAGGTCCGAGTTCTCTACCATACTGTTTTCCTGGTTCATCTAATTTCTACTTCTGCAATTTTAGACAACTTCCTCAACCTTTTCCTGCCTCATTTGTCTCCTATGCAAAAATTAAAGAGCTGAATTAGAACCCCCCATACACTTTTTGGCTCTTTCCTACCTCTCCATTCTTCCTGTACTGTACTGTCCCCTTAGAATGTACACTCCTTGAGGGTAGGGACTATTTTTTGTTTTCATTTCCCCAATGCTTAGCAGAGTTTGTGACCAACACACAGGAAAAGCCTAATAAATGTTTCTTGACTAGCAGTCTAGCTTTTCAGTTTCCTAGCCTATGATCACAATGGTGTATATTTTCTTTTCTGATGGTAAGAAAGCATAAGTCTCCTGGTTTTTGTTTTAATTAGGCAGCTTTGAAAATAGAATTAGACTCTCCTATGATTATAACTCACATTAAAAGTATTTATGATGGAACTGATGCAGAGTGAATTGAGCAGAACCAGAAGAACATTGTACACAGTAAAAGCAATATTGTATGATGATCAACTGTAAATGACTTAGCTATTCCAAGGATTTGTGATAAAAAATGTCTTCTACCTCCAGAGAGAGAACTATTGGAGTCTGAATGCAGATCGAAGCATACTATTTTTTACTTTCTTTATTTTTGTATGTGTGTGTTTTATGTCTGTGTTTTCTCTCACAACATGACTAATATTGAAATACATTTTGCATGACTGCCCACGTATAACCTTTATAAAATTTCTTGCCTTCTCAATGAGGGAGGTGGGGAGGGAAGGAAAAAATCTAGAACTCAAAATTTTAAAATATGAATATTAAAAATTGTTTTTACATGTAATTGGAAAAATCAAACATTTATATAATAGAAAAAATTATGTATAATGACTTCCCGCTTTCATTCCAAAAATGAATTCTTGGACAAAAATTGTGGGTAATGAGTGGGCTGATTGTGTCCTACCTGCATTAGGTTAAAAACATGGTGGGGTTAAACCTGCAGTTGGTCTATTTTACCACTAGGTGGTACTCCTACATCAATATGGCAGAATTTTAGATTTGGGGATAGAAGAGACCTTTGTGGTCACATAATCTAACCTTCCACCTCCTGAAGAAATACCCTCTTAATTATAGAAGAAGATATTTCCAACATTCCACCCAATGTAACATCTCTGACAGATGGTTATTCAGTCTCTACTTGAACACTTTTAGTGATGGGGAGCTCACTACTTCACAAGAGGAATCCTTCCATTGTTGAAGGGGGCCAATTGTTACTATGGCCTTCTTTATGATGAACTGAAATCCCCTCATAACTTTCACCCCTTGTCCTCGTTCAGCCTTCTGGGTCCTAAAAGTGTAAGTGTATTCTCTTTTCCATATAAAAACCCTTTGAATATCTGATGACCATCATCCTATTTTTTCCTTTTCCCCAAAGTTTTCTCTTCTCCAAGCTAAAAAAAAAAATTCATTCAATTGATCTTCATATAACATGGTGTTAGGATCCCCTCACCAAAATCAGACAGTATATGTACACCAACATCTTCCTACTCTAATACAAGATCGTAGAATTTTTAAGTTGAAAGATACCTTCAACATCATGAAAATGTCCAACAAAATCCAAGGAAACCACATTAAAGAGCAGAAAAAAGAAACAATAAGTGAGCAAAAGAGTGCTTCTTAGAGAGCACCTAATGAGATGATTAAATGTGAAGAGGTAAAAAGGAAACTGCCTATATTCTGAAAAATATTAATAATAGGAGGGGTAATATTAACAGCATTTACATTAGCACTTGGAGTGCCATAAATACCACTATTACACGATAGCAGGTACTGAATAGGCTTTCTGGGCCATCTCCAGTCATCCTGATGAGTATCTGGTCACTGGATTCAGATGGCTCTGGAGGAGAAGTGAGGCTGGTGACCTGCACAGCCCTCCCTCACTCAAAACAAAGTCAAGTGTAAGTCATGTCATCATTTCTCTGATGGCATGGGCTTCTTTGACAACAACCCCCACCCAGGTTATCAGGGGTTGAAGACAAAATAACTCCCTCCTGGCCTAGCCTATCACCTCATCAGTTTGTTCTTTACTCAGATGCCTGGATAATCTTCCTAACAACCTGTTCTCTTCACATTCTTCAAGGGACTGCTGAATAAAACTAATTAACAACTCACTTTTATATGGTGTTTTAAACTTGGAGATCAGTAAGGGTATATATTCTTGTTAGAATTGTTCCCATTTTACAGATGAGGAAACTGAGACTTGGAGAGCTTTGGAATCACACCTTCGCAGAACTCAAAAGCCATGTAGGCCCTCATGTATCTAAGTGTAAATTCTTTTTTTTAACCCACCTGAAATGTGGTCATCTCAGCTTTCATTTGCAGACATTAAGCCTAAATCTGACTTCTTACAATGGGACACCACAAAATGAACATCCTTCTCCAGGTACAGTCTAACCAAAGCACAGCCCAACAGGACCATCACTCATCTCCCTATTCTATGCATTATACTTTTTTATTCATTCAGTCCAAGATGGCACTAGCTTTCCTGATCACTACCAATGATGTTTATTGAACTCAGAGTTCAACAAAACCTCTGGATATTTTTCAAATGAATTTCTAACTAGATACCTTCCCATCATCTTGTAATGGTAAAGTTGATTTTTTTTTAATCAAGGGCAAGATTTTATTTTTATTCCTATTAAATTTCATCTTATTTGACCTGATCCACTGTAGAGATCTTTTGGGGCTTCAACTTCACGTCCAACACGTGTAGCATAACACAGAGTGGGGAAAGTACTAGATTTGGAGTCAGGAGATCTAGATCCAAAGAAAAGTAATTTAACATCTCGATGCCATTGTCTTTATCTAGAAAATGAAGGAGTTGGGAGATCCAGGTGATATGAGCAGTAAGATGGAGGACTAAGCATTTTCTCTGACCCTCACCACCTCTTAAATCTCTCTAAAACATAAATTATGAACCAAAACTAAAGCAACTTCAGATGTCTCCATAGTCTAGGATACCTAGAATCCAAAAGAAGGTTAAAAAAAAACCAAAACAATACACCCATCATCCGATGCTCACTGACTCTGAGTGATATGCACTCAGCATCCCTCCTCTATTTCCCACCCTACTGGTAGTGAGACTGCACTAGCAGACACAAGGACCCAACAAAGGCTTATAACAAGACCTATTCTCCATCCTGGTCCCGCCCCCCTCCCCCCCCCCCCCCCGCCATCCATCCCTACCTCTTTCCAGTGCTGTTGAGACCCGGGCTCCAGGTTGCAGAAGTTTGCCTGGGCAGAAAAAAACAACCAAGATGGAGCCAAGATGGCAGAGTAGAAAGACACACCTACTCTAGCACTTCCCCCACAGCCCACAAAATACCTGTAAAAAATGACTCTTGGGGGCGGAGCCAAGATGGCGGAGTAGAAAGACTCACATTTGCTAGCTCCAAACCCACAGCCCATGGATTTCCTATAAAAAGAACTCCTGACAAATTCTGGAACAGTGGAAGCTGCGCAGAAACACAATGAAGGAGATTTCCATTGCAGAGAGCCCTGAAAAACTGACCCCAGGGGTCCATCGTGCCCCGGAGGGGAGTGGAGCCCTCCCCTCCCCCTGCCCTGGCGCACGGCACTAAGAGGAGCAAGCAGATCCAAGCAGGCTTCAGGGACCATAATCTCCGGCGGCTGCGAAGGTCCCTCCACCCACAGACGCACAGGTCAGTGAGAGAGACTGGCTGAGAGGGGAGCGGGGTATCTCCAGGACTCAGACCCCCTCGAGAGGCAGCCACTGCGGCAGAGGCAGCTCAGCCAGAGGCTCCCAGAGCAGGCAGGAGCTTAACAGCAGCTCCATTACAAAAGGTCTCTGCATAAACCCCCTGAGGGAACTGAGCCTGAGAGGCGGCCCTGCCCCCACCTGAGCACCAGCAGATAAGCTCCCATTGAATAGCAGTCAGGTCTGCCGCCAAAAGCCCTGAGGCTGGGGAGCAGCATTTGAATCTC
>CM053769.1:534493645-534552492 GCA_028658325.1 Potorous gilbertii | reverse complement strand
CAAATGGGGAGAAAATTTTGGAACCCAAAATCTTGTGAAAATGAATGTAAAAAGTTAAATAAATTTATTTTTAAAAAAAAAATGACTCTTGACAAATTCTAGAGCAGCAGAAGTCACAGAAGAACAGAGCAAAAGATGTTTCCAGCCAAAGGTAATCTAGAAGGCTGATAGGAAAGATCTATCTCACAGGACACTGAGCAGAGCGGAGCCCAGCCCTGGCCATGGGGCACGGGGAGAAACAGGACCTGAACAGACTTCCAGGGCAGAGTTCCTAGCAGGGAGGGTCCCAGACACCTCAAGCCACAAAGAAAGCTCCAAAGGTCAGTGTGGGGGTGAGGGCTTTCCCAGCTGGGCAAGAGGGAAACAGGTTTCCTCCAGCAATATCACCAGGTGAAGGCAGCAACAGCAGCAGCATACTGCAGGCAGATACGGTGTCTGGGAAGTAATTCTGGGTCCAGGCAGCTCACCTTAAAGCCTTTGGTGATAGGGAGCAGCTGATCTAAACCTCAGCACTGAGTGATAGCCCCACCCCCACCCAAAGCTCTGGGGGAATCAAGCAGTTGAGTCCAATCTCAGCTTTGAACATGATACTGGGGAGAGAAGGGGCAATAGGACCATCCTCTGAATAAAGGATTCAGAAGTCAAGTAACTGGCTGGAAAATGCCCCAAAAAGGGGGAAAAAATAAGACCATAGAAAGTTACTTTCTTGGTGACAAGGTGTCTCCTCTTATCCTTTCAGATGAGGAAGAACATGACATACTATCACAGGAAGTCAAAGCCTCTGCGTCTAGGGCCTCCAAAGTGAACTTAAATTGTGCTCAGGCAATAGAAGAGCTTGAAAAGTGAGTTAGCAGCTTGCTAAAGGAGAACCAAAAAAGTCCTGAGGAAAATAACACCTTTAAAAAGAGGCTAACTCAATTGGGAAAAGAGGTCCAGAAAGCCAATGAGGAGAAAGAGGCTTTAAAAAGCAGAATTAGCCAAATGGAGAAGAAGGTTCAAAAGCTCACTGAACAAAATAATTCTTTGAAAGAGAGAATTGAGTTTAGGGAATTGAATGACTATGAGATAAACCAAGCAGATAAAAAACAAAACCAAAAGTTTGAAAAAATGGAAGATAATGTGAAATATCTCATTGGAAAAACAACTGACCTGGAAAATAGATCCAGGAGAAACAATTTAAAATTATGGGACTACCTGAAAGTCATGATCAAAAAAAGAGCCTAGACATCATCTTCTATAAAATTATCAAAGAAAACTGCCCTGATATTCTAGAACCAGAGGGCAAAATAAATATTGAAAGAATCCACTGATCACTTTCTGAAAGAGACCTGAAGAGAGAAACACCTAGGAATATTGTGGCCAAATTTCAGAGTTCATAGGTCAAGGAGAAAATATTGCAAGCAGCCAAAAAGAAACAATTCGAGTATTGTGGAAATACAATCAGGATAACACAGGATCTGGCAGCTTCAACATTAAGGGATTGAAAGGCTTAGAATAGGATATTCCAGCAGTCAAAGGAACTGGAATTAAAACCAAGAATCACTAACCCAGAGTATAATACTTCAAGGGAATAAATGGTCATTCAATGATATAGGGGACTTTCAAGCATTCATGATGAAAAGATCAGAACTGAAGAGAAAATATGACTTTCAAATACAAGAATCAAGAGAAGCATGAAAAGGTAAACAGGAAAGAGAAATCATAAAAGACTTTCTAAAGCTGAACTGTCTACATTCCTATATGGAAAGAAAATATTTGTAACTCTTGAGACTTTTCTCAGTATTTGGGTAGGTAGAGGGATTGTACATACACACATGCACACACACATATATATATATATAGACAGAGAGTATAGGTTGTATTGAATCAGAAGAGATGATATCCACAAAAATAAAATAAAATTTAAAAAAATTAAGGGGTGAGGGAGGAAAGTACCAGGAGGAGAAAGGGAGAAATGGAATGGGACAGGTTATAACTCATAAAAGAGATAAGAAAAATCTTGTTCAATGGAGGAGAAAAGGGAGAATGGGAGAGGGGAAAAGTGAAGCTACTCTCTCCACATATGACTTAAGGAGAGAATAATATGCTCACTAAATTTGGTATGAGAATCTATCTTACACTACAGGAAAGTAGGGCAGGAGGTGACAAGTGGAGTGGGGGGAATGATAGAAGGAAGGGCAAATGGGAGAAAGGAGTAACTAGAAATAAAAACTTTTGGGAAGGGACAAGGTCAAATGAGGGAATAAAAATATAAGGGTGGATAGAGTAGGATAGAGGGCAATATAGTTAGTATTACACAACATGATTATTATGGAAGTCTTTTGCAAAACGACATATATTTAGTCTGTATTGAATTGCTTGTCTTCTTAGTGGGGATGGGGAGGGAGGGGGGAGAGAAGTGGGAATTCAAAGTATTAGAAATGCATGTTGAGAATTATTATTGCATGTAACTGAGAAATAAGAAACACAGGTAATGGGATATAGAAATTTATCTTGCCCTACAAGAAAAGAGAGAAGATGAGGATAAGGGAAGAGTGGGGTGTGATAGAAGGGAGGGTACATTGAGGGAAGGAGTAATCAGAATGCAAGGTATTAAGGGTTAGGGGGAGGGGAGAGATGGGGAGAAAAATTGGACATTACAAAGTGATGTAAAAGCAATTAGTATTAAAACATTGACCGAATTAATTACTGAGACTAAATCAGAGGCATCTTTAGTTTGGGGAAAAGAATTTTTAGTCTAAGTTTCCTAGAGGCAGGTAACCTTGGGTAAAATTTGGCATTGATGGAAAAGTGAAGGTTTTAGTGGTAAATTTGATTTTATGATTGTTATTTAATCAGGAACTAGAACTTGTATAGAAAGGCATGGGAGCCACTTAAGACTTGCCTTAAAAGATGTTCCTTAGCCAATGTGAAATTATAGTCATATCTGAAACCTGGTTATTGGAACTTGTTATTTTAAGATTCCATGGGACTATTAACTAACTTCTGAGTCTAATTCCAGGTATGGATAGCAAGAAAGGTAGTCTGAGCCTCTAATCCATAATGCCAGTAAGCCTGTGAGATGCTGGTATGAACTGCAAAAGGTGATCTCATGAGAAGGGCTGGAGAGTGGCTGTTCAGCCTGGGCTGAGGTAGGATTCTCCTGACTCAATTTCCTCACTGACACCTGGCAAACTTTAAGCCTGACTGAATGCAAGTTGACAATCTACTCCTTCCTGGAACTGACATGAAGCTGGGGAGATATTGTTTCCCCACAATGTCCCTACTCTCAGTGGCAATTTCCTATAGTCAAAAAGTTTGTAAGCTTAATACCAGATCCATTAAATTATAGATTGTTGACAGGGGAACATCTGAGGTGAAGTCTAAAATTAAGCTATTAGGCTTAGAACTTTAGACCAACAATAGTAAGTTGGGGTCCTTTAATTCTTAGTAATAGTGTGGAGACAGTTGGGTCAAGGGCTTGAGAAGTTAGCAACATAATTATTATTTGTGTCGCAGTTGGTTAATGTTAAAAAAAAATTCGTTTGTGGTCTATATTGTAAATGCTTTAAAAGAAGTATCACCGACCAAAATCTGGAATTGTTTTATGTAATATGAACTGTGTTAAAAATGAAAAATAAAAAAAAGAAACCCCACTTTCAGTGAGGGTACAGGAAGAAAATATAAAGAAAAAAACAACCAGAGTAACCAAAGCTCTCTAGATGAAAAACTTTCTAAGGGCCTTTACCTTATGACTGCAAAGCTATTAACTGCTGGCGCTGGGACAAACAGCCCTGAAGCACTAGTGTGGCAACTCTCAGAGAAGTGATGAATAGGGGGAGTAGGACACTCAGGTCAGGTCATGGTGTATGTTGGATGAGGGGCTGGGGGTATCTATGTGTGTGTGTGCAGAGCTCCACTAAGCTGGTGAGAAAAAGGAGACCTAGACTGACCAACCATGAATTGACCATCATGAAAGGAAGCTAAGACACTTTGAGATCTAGCACCCAAGGAAACCACCACTAGATGAGAAGGAGTCAGAAAGTGAATAAGGGAAAAGCAGGAAGAAAAAAAAGACTGAAATTTCCAAAAATCTCAGGAAAAAGAAAACCCAAAGACTTTGAATATAAGTAAATAAATCAACAAGGAAAACACTAAGAACAAAAGGAAATATGACCCAGATCTAGTAAACAAGTGAAGGCATCTACAAATAAATAAAGCCAAACAAAAGAAAATGATCCAACACTGGATAAGAGAGGACCCTGTGGAATATGAGAACATGGAACCACAACAAGTTCCTGAATGGTTCATAAGAGAAAGGAGAATTTTGAGAGCAGAATTTATGGACTGCACAGCAAAAATAATAGGCAGAATACAAAAAGTGGAATCTGTGATAGGAAGTCTCACCAAAGAAACAAAAGAGAGAGCAGTAAATTGGAAATGCAAGTATATCGAAGTGAAAGACAATCTACAAGAAGAAAAGCAAAAAATAATAAAACTGTAAGAAAATATGTTTACTATGTCAGGAAAACATGTTGATCTCAAAGACAGAATGTTTAGAGACATCCTATATATAATATATGATAAGGATCAGAGGTCTCCCAAAAGAACATGACAGGCCAAGAAACTTTAACACCATTAATTCAATAAATAATTAAATAAAACTGCTCAATATTTTTGAATATAGAAAATGAAATACCAATTGAAAGAATTCAAGGAGAAAAAATACCCAACCACTACCCAAGGCTGAGAACTCCAAGACACATAGTGGTTAAATTTAATAATTTAAATCAGAAACAAGTTATGCAAGCTATCAGGAGAAAGACAAAAAAAAGGAAATTCAAATAATGCAAGACTATTCTGCAACCCCCAGAAAACAAAGGAGGGATTGAAATAATGTGTTCTGAAGAGCAATGAAGCTCTGGATTCAGCTCAGTGTGACCTACCCTGAAAATCTGTGCTTAGTCATAAATAAAAAAACACGGATATTCAATAATAAAGAAAAGATTGAAACATTTTTTGAAAGAAAACCATAACTAAAGAAATTAGTTGCTTCTTAAATACCCAAACAAGAGAAATACAGGAGAGAAAAATGCATACCCTGAAAATCTGTGCTTAGTCATAAATAAAAAAACACAGATATTCAATAATAAAGAAAAGATTGAAACATTTTTTGAAAGAAAACCATAACTAAAGAAATTAGTTGCTTCTTAAATACCCAAACAAGAGAAATACAGGAGGGAAAAATGCATCAGCCAACCACCACCACAACAGCAGAGAGAGCAGAAAGAAACTTCTTTCTAAATGTACATAAGGAGATGGGGTGAAGGTGGAGGTAACAGTGAAGAGCATGATGGATACAACCTGAAAGCACCCTACCTACTAGCAAATAAATTTTGTGTAGGGGATCATATTATGACATGGGAGGGTATATGAAGGAGGGGGAGGGTAGGGATGGTGAGGAACATGTGATGTGCCAGGGTCAAATCCAAACTAGCAATGAGAAGAAAATGACCTTGGTGGTCTCAGGAAGAGAAAAGCCTACAAGGGAATTGGGGAGGGAGAGGAGGAAAGACTGAGAAGGGGAGAAAAGGAAGGAGGCCTGACTTTGGAGGGGGAAGGGGATTCCACTGATGAATACTCCTATGAGTAAAGAAAAATGAGCAACTTATACTGAAAGAGGCCAGGGGATTGGGGGCTTGAAAAGTCTACTAATCTTATCAGGAACTCCTGAGGGAGTGGGTAAGTGGGGACCCAGGAAGATTTTGAAGCAGATGGGAAAGAAAGGTAACCAATGGAGATTATATATCACTGGAGGGCTGAAAAATCAGGGAAGTGGTGGGGGAAGAGTTCTACCATGGGGCAGTATCCTCTCTGAAATCTGCAATAATTGGCATTGCTCTGAAGTCAAAGTACAACAGAAAAGGAGAATCCCTAGGGCAAGCTCTCCCTACAAGGAAACGGCAGAAACCACCTATAGGGGAGAGGCAAGAATAGATATCTTGGGACACAGAGAAAAAAGAGAGACTAGGTAATTATAGAGGTAATGAACCAGAGAATGAGGGCCTAGAGTAAACAGAAAGAGAGGGTAGTTAATGAAGAGTGAGTGGGAAAAATCTTTTTTGGAAGGGATGCCAAAAAAATGAAATTTTAAAAACTAATGAACAGGACTAGATGAAGGGCAAGAGAAGGGGGAATCTACTTTAGTGAGAAGAAAAAGGGAGGAGAAGAAATATATAATCATATATAAGTAAGCGGAAAAGGAATTAATAAATCAGACTCAAAGGCAAAAGGGTAACAAAGAAGTAGAAGGAGGGAAGAAGCCAGTGAGAACAGGGCCACCTAAAAAAAAAAGATGAAGATAAAATAACTGAAGGAGCAGAGTACTGTATTTATAGCAGAAGAGAAAAAAAACCTTAAGTGGAAAAAAATCCCTGGGAGGGGGAAGGAAGGGAGAAAATTTAGAATTCAAAGTTTTAAAAATGTTAAAAATTGGTTTTACATGAACTTGGGGAAAAATAAAATACTAAATAAAATTAAATTTGAAAAAGAAAAAATGTCCTCAATATTAGAGATAGATGAAGGAAAATATAAACCTAACTCCCATAACCTTAAATGTAAATAGATTCAACAATCCAACGAAATGAAATAGTGACAGATTAGATAAGAAAACAAAACCGTACAATCTGTTGCTTACCAGAAATACATTTAAAAACAAAGATATAAACAAAATAAAATTGAGGGGATGGGAAAATATTTTCTATGCATGAAGTGAAACCAAAAAAGCAGGAGATGAAATCATGCTATCTGACAAAGCAAAAACAAACATTCAAAAAATTAAAACAAAGATAAACAAGGAAATTATATTATGATGAAAGGAACCATAGACAACAAACTAATATCAATGATAAACATATAGGTTCCAAATGCCTTGGTATCCACATTCATAAAGGAAACATCTGAGACATAAGAAGCCATACACAATAACACATTAGTGACAAGAGACTTTAATATTTCTCTCAAAGTTTTGGATAAATCTAACAGATAGATAAACAAAAGGGGAAATACGGAGCTGAACAAATTGCTGGAGTAACTAGAGCTTCAAGACTTATAGGATCTTCTAAATGGGACAGCAAAAGAATATACATATTCCTCAGTACCATACGGAACTTTTACCAAAATTAACCATGTGCCAGGGCACAGAGATATTACAAGCAAATGTAAAAAGGCAAAAATAGTTAATACAGCCTTCACAGATCATAACATAATAAAAATAGTAACTGGTCAAGGACTACAAATAAAAAATACAGACCCAAATGGAAACTTAATGAAATCCCAAATAATGAGTAGATCAAAGAACAAATTACAGAAACAATACTGATGAAACAGCATACCAAGATTTCCGGGATGAAACTGGATCTCAATCCAAAGTAAGAGAAATTATATCCTTATAAACATACATTAACAAAATAGAAAAAGAAGGATTAATGAACTGGATGTGCATTTAAATATCAGAAATTCAACAAATGAGCCTAAAATAAATACAAAAAAAGGATAAATTAAAAGAGGGGAGATAGATAAATCAGAAACAAACAATCATAGAAATAATAAGTAAAACTGAAAGTTGGTTCTTTGAAAATACTAATCTGATTAAAAAGAGAACAGAAAACCAAATCAACAAAATAGCAAATGAGAAAGGTGAAATTACAGCAATATCAGAATAAATTTTTTTAAAAATCAGATCATATTCTATGATTATATGCTAACAAAATTGAGAACACAAATAGAATAAAGAAATGCCCTCAAAACTCTAAAATACCTAGATTAGCAGAAGACCAGACAGAGAGTTTAAATAACACAATCATAGAAAAGGCAATAGAAGTAGCCGTAAAAGAACTGTAGAAGAAAAAACTAATCTGGATGGATTCACAGAGAAGTCTATTGAATTTTTAAAGTACAGTTAGTACTCATAATTCACAAATTATTCCCAGAAATTGATAAAGAAAGGACCCTAGCAGGATCCTTTTATGAAAAATATATGATTCTAATACGTAAACCAGGAAAAGATAAAACACAAAAAGAAAACAATGGTCAATATATCATTAATGAACATTGATTCATAAATTTTAAACTAAATCCTGTTAGACTAAAGAAATTTATCCAAAAAGTCATTCATTAGGACCAAGTAAGATTTATACCACTGATGTATGGATGGTTCAACATTAGGAAAACAACTAACATAATTAATCATATTAAAAACCAAAATTTCAAAAACCACATGATCATGTCAATAGATACAGAAAAAGTCTTTGAAAAAGTATAACACTTTTATGCTAAAAATCCTGTAAAGTATAAGTGTAGAAGGATCTTATTTTAATATCATAAATAGCATCTATCTAGAACCAAAATTAAGTATCACATGCAATGGTAATCCACTAGAGCTTTATTCAATAAATAGCGGAATTAAGCAAAAATACCTATTCTCCCCAAAATTATTTTATATAATTCTGGAAATGCTAGCAACAGAAATAAGACAAAAGAAAGAAATTAAAACCATAAATATGGGTAAAGAGGAGATGTAATTATCCCTGGTTGCTAATGATTCGCTTGGAGAATTTTAGGAAATCATCAAAGCTACTGAGACAATAGCTTCAGCAAGGTTGTGGGCTTTGAAATAAACCATCAAAAATTAAAATAATTTCTTCACAATAATAATTCAAAGGCCTCTAAAATGTCTTCCACCTCTGAATTTATGAGACTGTGAGCTATGAATTCACTCTGTTTAGTCACTTAGGATACTATGTAATTCAATTCAGCAAGCCTTTAGTAAATGCCTAGAAAGACATTTAGTCCAACTCTCTCACCTCATAGGTGAAGAAACTCAGAATTAGATTAAGTGACTTGTAGAAGGTCACACAGCTTGTACATGGCAGAGCTAGAATGAGAATTCAGGATTTATAACTTGACACATTCAATGTTCTTTCCCATCATACTGCATTGCCTCCACATAACAAGCTCTTATTAAGATGCAGCTAGACACTATTTTCACTTTCTGTTTTTTCTTACTCGTGGTTCTTCCCTTTTGTTCTGATTCTTCCTTCGCAACATGACGGTTCTGGAGGAGAAGTGAGGCTGGGGACCTGCACAGTCCTCCCTCATTCAAAACAAAGTCAAGTGTAAGTCATGTCATTATTTCTCTGATGGCATGGTCTTCTTCAGCAAGGAAGGACGAACACACACACATAATGTGGAAATATGTTTAATATGATTGCACACGGATAGCCTATATCAGATTACTTGTATCTTTGGGAGGGGGGAAGGGAAAGAGGGAAGGAGAAAAAATTTTGGAACTCAAAATCCTATGAAAGTGAATGTTGAAAACCAAGAGTAAAATTTAAAAAAAAAAGATCAGCTAGGTAGCCTCACTAGAGTGTTGGGTTTGGGAGTCAAGAGGGAAGTTTCAATCCAACCTCAGACACTTACTAACTCTGTGCCCCTAACTTCTGTCTGCTTTAATTTTCTCAACTGTAAAATGGGGCAATAGTAGTACTCATACCTCTCAGGGCTGTTGTAAGGATCAAATGACATCATATTTGTTAGTTGCATAGTACAGTGTTAGACACATAGCAGGTGCTTAATTAATCCTGGTTTCCTTCCTCTAATTGGACAAAGACAAAACTGACAAGAAGTCCTTGAGCTCAGAGAGCCTGAATTCTACTGGTTCTCCACGAAGTTTCCTGTAAATGGATATGCAGCTCTCTTGGGAGATGTGGCAAAGAACAGTGGTATAAGATTAATTGCACCAGGTGTTTTGTCTGAAGATCTTAAATACTGGGTCTGCATCTTCATACCAGACTGAGGCAAGTGTCTCTAAAATTGTTTCCTCCTCAGTAAAATAGAAACAATACTTAAGCTATCTACTTCATAAATATCAACATAGACAAAGTAACCTCCCAACTGATGGTAGAAAGAAGGATGAGCTTGGAATCAAAGGAACTTGGTTTGGATTTTCCACTTCTTACCTGCGTGACCTTGGGCAAGTTACTTCACTCTTGGCCTCAGTTTCCTTATCTGTAAAATCAGAAGGGATTGAAATAGGTGACCTCTAAAGTCAATTTCAATCTAAAGCTGTGATTGTAAGTGATACTATTACACATGGACTAGTCCTGAAAAGTTGCTCATAGAGAGAAATTCTCAACTCCCTTTAGATAATTGGGAATTGGTTCTTGTGGTACCAACCCAAAGGAAAAATTCTGCTTCTGTTCTTTGGAGGAAATCAGATACATCTCCCTAAACAATAAATTTAAAGACTCCATTCTCCCATTCACAATGAAGGAAGTGAAGCACATTGAGATTCCCCAAGCTATGGCAAAAGGACATACATGTATGAGAGCATACAAATCATCAAGCAAGCAGCTGATGGAGGAGGAGCCCAATTAACTGGTCTACACAGGGATCAAACCCATGACTTCGACCTTCTTGTCATAGTGCCAATGGTTTAACAAAGGACACAGAGTCAGATTCTATCCTATCCCTGACCAGCTGTTTCCTATCTCTTAGGCAAAAAGCTGGTACTATACTTCAAAATTCTGGCCTGACAAACATGTGATCTGTTAAATCAGTGGCTTTGGATGGGCTACTGAATACTAAACCAACAATCAGTATTAATCTTTTTCCGTTGGTGGATACCTAATGTATTTTTTACTGCCAACAGACAAAAACACCCTTTGGCCCCCTGGGGGAAAAATGATCGTCAGGAAGTGTCAGCACAGTTAATGGTAAAGAACCCCAGCCAGAAAACTCAGCCTCCCGAGTGAGCTTGTCAGCATTCCCCATGTTAATAGTAACATCGGCTTATTGTAGTTTCTGTGGAAATCTGAGCTCAAAAAAGACATACGGTGAAGTGCATCAGAAGACACACTGACAGGATTAAAATTTCCCAAACTAAATAGGAAAGATTGTGACCACATTTCATTTATTCGGCATCACCAGGGGAGGGAACAAGCTATTCCTCAAAAGCTCATTTTCCATTTAAATGAGGTTTCCTCTTTTTAATCCCTTCAGTTTGGATGAAAATGTTCCTGAAATACATTACATGCTTCTCTATCTTCTTAGGCAGACTTAACTTGCACCTTAACCTTTCTTACCTTACACTTGACCTTTCTAGCTTCAATTTCCTTCTGTGTAAAATGGGCAGGTTGGCCTAGATAAATCTCTAAAATCTCTTCCATCTCTGAATCCGATATTATGGCTCAGAGTTAATATTAGGAACAACATATATCGTACATTTCAACACTATAAGTAGCTTTCAGGGCCAATGAAGTATAGAGAAGCATTTGCCCCTGCACTAATGTCTTGACGACAATTTTTCAAGAGGCTTTTGTGTAGAGTTATTTGATTTCTCAGATTCTTCCTTCACTATCCAGTCTCCTCTTAGTAGTTTCTAATGAAGCCACAATGGGGCTTCAGTATTCTGTGTCAAAGAGAATGGTCTTTGAACTGAAAAGAATACAAGCACCATAGCTAATAGGGACTTAAATATACAGAATAAGTAGATCCCAGCGTACTGAAAGGACTGGTAGATGGGATTTCGAGTCACCCTTTGGTCTTTGAAAGATCTTGGAAAACAGAAGAGGTGCCATATGACTGAAGAGGAACAAATATCTCAATTTTTAAAAAAATGACATAAGAGAATGGAGTTTTTATACTAAAGACCAGTGAATATAATTTCTACTGTCCTGGTAAAATTCTACAAGGTGTGGTCAAAAGGATGGTTAGCAAGCCTCTAGAAAAGGAAAAGGGAAGGAGGGAAACAATTATTTAATTAAGTGCCTACTATATGCAAGGTAAGGTGCTAAACACTTTACAAATATTTTCTCATTTGATCCTCAAAACAATCCTGACAGATTTTACTGTTATCATCTTCATTTTATAGTTGATGAAACTGAGGCAGATCGTGGTTAAGTGACTTCCCCAAGGTCACACTGCTAGTAAATGACTAAGTCTTCATGATTCCCGACCCAGCACTACACCCACTGCACCAACTAGAATCCCCATCACAAAAGGCCATCATCATTTCTTTTTTTTGACATTTACTAGACTAATAGGCAAAAGGAGTGTTCAGCTATAGTTTGCCAAATTTCAGCAAAACGTTTGATCCAGTCTTTTATTCTAGTCTTTGTAGAAGAAAAAAGAGAATATAGGCTAGAGATCTGAACAATTAAGGAGATTCAAGGCTAATCCAATAGTCCAATTCTTGATAACCAATGAATTAATTAATTGTTCAATGTCAATTTAAAGGTCTCTTGTGGAGGGCCCAAAACTCTGTGTTGTTTAGCATTCTTATCAATGATTTGGACATAGAGGTGGTATGCATGTCAAACCACAGCTGTTGGAGGGATTCCTAGAAAATAGGCATATTAATGCACTATCGATGAAGTTATGAATGAATACAATCATCCTGGAAAATAATTTGTAATTATACCCCAAAAGTTATTAAACTGTGCATTACCCTTTGATCAAGCAATACTACAATTAGACCTACACCCCAAAGACATGAAAGAGGAAAAGTACCCAGAAGTAAAAAGTATTTAGGGCCACTCTTTTTTGGCAAAAAAACAAAAAAACCAAAAAAAACCTGGAAACTAAGGGGGTGCCCATCAATGAATAAAGGGCTAAACAAATGATGGTCTATCAATGTAATGGAGTACTATTATACTGTAAGAAATATTAGGTGATACATTGGAGAGAGAATCAGCCCTGGAATCAGGAGGACCTGAGTTAAATTTGGGCTCAGATACTTACTAGCTCTGTGACTATGGGCAAGTCACTTAACCCCAATTACCTAAAAAAAAATTAAAAGGGATGGATGGTTTGGGAAAAATCTGGGGAGACTTGTATGAATTAATTGTTGCAGACTGAAGTGAGTAGAACCAATCTGTCCAATAGCAAAAATAATTTCAAGACAAATGACTTCAAGAACCCTAATGAGCACGATGACCAATCAGAAGACTGATAATGAAACATGCTAGTCAGCTCCTGACAGAGAACTGATAGATGCCAGATGAAGACCGAGACATCAATTTTTAGAGGCAATGTGGGGATTTGTTTTGATTGAATATTAATTTTTGTTACAATGATTTTATTTTTATTTTTCCATTGGAGAAGAGAGGTATGAGGGAGAGAAAATAGATACTTGTTTAATTGAAAAATTAAATTAAAAATCTCTTTCAAGAAAAGAAATTGATATGGAGTTTAAAAAACTGAGTTCAAATTCCCTTTTACTAGCTTCCTAGCTATATGATCTTTTACAAAGTACTTAACCTCTACGAGTCTCAAAATGGGGAAAATAACTTGAATTATAGTTTGTGAAGAAAGTGGGAGATAAATGTGTTATTGTTGCCCTTGTTATAATTACAGTGTAATTCTTGTCTACATTCACTCTTTTAAAGAAAAGAGAATTAAAGGATGGTTGCTAGGGCATGAGTCACCAAGATCCTCAAAGCAGAGTCTGAAAAACAAGCCAAGAACCTTTTATCTTTTATCCCATGCTTGAAAAGGGGATACCACTGCAGGAAGCCTACTCAAGACAGCCCCATTTCTCTCCTTAAAATGCAAGAGCTAAAGGTTCTTCATTTGGGATTCTAGGTCTACCCCTTATAAGCCCTAACTTATTGTAGAAACCAGCCATATTAAAAGTATGCCCCATCAGGCAAATTTCCAGTTCCCCACAATATTTCCATAAATTGACTGATCCCCTGCCTTGTCTAAAAATAGTCTCTGGGTAGATTTCCAGACAGGCTTTGGTCCGTTCAAACCAAACATACCTCCAGAGGCTTATGTAGTTATTTTAAAACTGAAATTTCAAAGAATCATAGACTTTTAAAGCTGAAAGGTCATATGGTGTAGTAATGGACTTGGAATCAACAGGAAAGACCCTGAGATCAAATTCCACCAGTGGTTACATGTGACCATGTCAATTAATCAGAAAGCACTAGTTTCCATACCAGTACTTGTGATACAAAGACAAAATGGAACAGTCCCAGTCCCTCAGGGAGCTTAGATTCTAACTGGGGGTAAAGGGGATGCATAGGTATAATATATTATACAAAGTAAATTCAAAATAATTTCTGAGTAAAGGTACCAGCAACTGGGGAGATAAGGACAAGTCTTATAAAGGATCTGTAATAAGTCTGGAAAAAAAATAGTCTGGAACCAGATTGTGAAGGGTTTTACATGCCAAGCAAGAATCTATATTTGATGCTGGAGGCAGTTTCTCAACTTACTTGAGCAGGAGAGTGATATGTACAACCTGTGCTTTAGGGATATCCCTTTGGCCTCTCTGGAGGATGGATTAGACCGAAGGAGAAACTGAAGACCAGGAAATGAATTAGAGGGCTATTGTAAAGCAGCGGTGATGAAGGACTGAACTGGGACATATGAATAGAGAGAAAGAGACTACAGGCAAAAAAGATGGGGTAGAATCTGTAAGACTTGATCACTAATTGAGAATGGAAGGTAAGAAAGAATGATAACCCGAGGGTGATTCCTAGGAAGCCGGTTAACTGGAAGGATAGTCAGAGCTTCAATAAAAATAGGGAAGATAAAAGAAGCATTGATTTAGGTGGGGGAGAGGGAGGGAAAATAATGAATTCTGTTCTGGACATATTGAGGAGTTTGAGATGTTTATAGAATGTCCAAGTGGAAATATCTAAGAGGCTGAGGCTGATGTGAGCCTAAAGTTCAAGGGAGAGATGAGGGATAGATATATAGATATGAGTCATCAACATATAGATGATAATTAAATCCAGGGGAACTAATAAGTTCACTTCTCTGAACTTCAGTTTCCTGTAATTATACCTGTAGAATTGACCCTACTAGTTTGTTATGAAGATTGTAAGATAATTTAAGCAAAATGTTTTTCAAACCTTAAAATGAAAAGCACAGCTATGCTAATAGCGTCAAGTCCCACAATGTTACAAAATTTGCTCAATGAGACTGAAAATTGTTCAGAAGAGTTTGGCTTGACCATCCAGAAGGAGAAAGTCAAATGAATAAAGAATGTCTATTTTCCAGGATATGATAATCAGTGAATAGACAGTCTGTAGAATTGTTTCATTAGCATGTAAATATATCTTGGACAGACTGCAGAAGGTCAATGAACTGGGTATATAATTAAGTAGAAGGAAGAGGCTGGATTGAATTGCTTTTGGGAAATCTCATAGTCTTTCTAAGTTTTCAAAGACCCTTCTGGCAGAAACAAAATCACATTCTTTTGGTAACAATATTCTTCCAAAGATGCTATGTGGCTACCAATTATGAAATACCACAGTCTCTAAGGAATCAAAATTACAAGTCACCCAAAAGGTACTGGAGAGAAGCATAATGGACATAAATAGGCCACAACATATTACAAATGATGAACTGAGTTGCACAACAGCATATGAGATATCTTCCAAGAGATTTAAGACTAGAAGAGGTAGCACAGAGACAGACTGTGTACTGCATTAGTACCCACATAATTTCAAAAGCATCATGAAAAATGATGCCAGCAGGTTGGTTGGATGATTTATGTGAAGACATAGATAAGAATCCATTTGGATAAAAAAAGTATAGGTACCATCTACCCATTTGGTGGACATACCCACCTCAGTAAGGTCACAGATCCAATCCATTGAAGCATTAACACTCTCCCTCCATATGTTCTCCGTGTCTAAAAACTGTATAAATGCTGAGTTTTCCCCCCTTTCATGTTACTGTTTAAACAACTCACATGAGTACTTAACTATACATCATGGAATCATGAAAAGAACACTAGACTAGAAGTACAGAAAAAAAAATAGTTAAGACTTGGCTCCATCACACACAAGTTAGGTAAATGGGCAAGTCATTTTACCTCTCTATGGCCAATTTCCTCAGAAAAATGAAAGTTGAACTAGAGAATCAGTAAGATCCCCTTACAA
This sequence comes from Potorous gilbertii, assembly GCA_028658325.1. Classification (NCBI taxonomy): domain Eukaryota; kingdom Metazoa; phylum Chordata; class Mammalia; order Diprotodontia; family Potoroidae; genus Potorous; species Potorous gilbertii. Next base: position 534,536,551 of record CM053769.1, on the reverse strand, counting down.
GTTCCAAGTACTAAAATCCTTAGATAAGTCATAGTGTCTTTAAGTTTCATTGTCTTTATCTGTGAAATGGGGGAAATACTTACAGTGCATGCCAAAAGTGTAATTTACATGTATATTTACAATACCTGCCTCACTGAGTGGTTGGTTGAGAGAAAAGGATTTTTAAAGCCTTAAAGCCTATGTAACTATAAGCTGTTGTTATTGCAACGTAAATTCGTCTCCAAATACAAATCAAAATATCAGATCATTTCCCTGTACATTTTCATTGTTGAGTTAGTTTTGTTGTTGTTTTGTGAAGGGTAGATGCTTCAAGAGAAAAAAGAAGACACCAGCTGAAGGAGAATGGGGAGTGGGGAAAGGGAACACAAATAAGAAACCTGGAAATACTAGAGGAATGATAAGCTCTGTTCATCTTTAGATTGGAAGATGCTTGAGAACAGCAGAAACCTGTTTATATAATCACAAAATTTCAAAGTTGGAAGGAATCTCAGCTGCTGTCAGTCCAATTCAAATTGGAAAAAGAAATCAACATCATAAGGTGTTCGAATTTACCTAGAAGATAACTGAGAGAGAAAATTCACTTCCTCACCAGTCAAGTCCATTGGAGGAAATTTTTTTGTCTTATCAAGCTTAAATTTGCCAATTTCTAATTTCCACCCATTGATCTTTATTCTGCCCTTAGGGCTCAAAGATAACAAGACAAATCCCTCTTCCCTTTGACAGTCTTTCAAGTACCTGAAAACAGAAGCCATATTTCTCTACCCATCCATCCTCTCCCAATCTTTTCTTTTCTAGGCTAGCAGTTCCCTCAACCAGTTCTTCTATGGCATGACCTAAAGGTCCCTCATCACTCTGTTTCCCTCCTCTTTTAGACACTCTCCAGCTTCTCCAGCTTATCAGCCTCAACTAAAATGTGATTCCCAGAGCTGGACACAATATTCCAAGTGTGTTCTGATCAATATAGAGTAGAGGGACCACCATTCCTCTTGAGAAGTTTGTCTCTTAATATTGCCCCAAAATCAAATTAGTTTCTTTGACTGCCAAATCACATTGATGACCCATATTAAGATTTTGATCTACAGGGGTGGAGGTGGGGAAGGAGGAGATCAGGAGAATCTGCTTTCTAATTATGTTTGTCCTATCTTATATTTGTATAGTCATTTTTAATCCATTTACACTTGGTCCAAATTTCTAGCTTATCCCAATCTTTTTAGATACTGAGTCTGTTATCCTTGTCAGTTATCCCTACCAGCTATGTACCAACTGTAAATTTCATAAGGATGCCTCTTATGAAAAAAGTACCAGGCCAATCACAGATACCTAAAGCACTACAATAGAGACTTTCTAAAACATGATTCATTAGTAACTACTCATTTAGTGTATTAATTCAACCAGTTCCAGATATAACTACTTGTACTATCATCTAGCTCTTGTCTCTCCAGCTTGTACACAAGAATAGCACGAGATATTCATTAAATAGTTTGCTAAAGTCTAGGTAAATTCTATCTATAGTGTGCAGCTTGGTAGCCCTATTGTAAAAGGAAGTAAGTTTAGTTTGTCGCAACCTGATCAGAACAAACTTATGCTAGCTTTTTGGGATCACCACTTTCTTCTCTAGGCATCCATTATCCATCTTTCTAAGGCTGTTCTACAATTTTTCTAAGAATCAAAATCAACTCGGTGACCTAGAGTTTGAAGGTTTCATTCTATTTCTTTCTTTTTTTATTTTATTTTACAACAGTCCTTTCAGTAAGTGAAGCTGTAGTTCATCTAGGCCAGATGACTTGAATTCATCCAGGGCAGCTGGGTGTTCTCTTACTATCTCCTTTCTTATCTAGGGTATCAACTTCCTACTAGACATTTTTGTTATGTTCTTTTCTAGTCCAAAGGCCATTTGGAAACCAAAGACATACAATACAACTGCTATTCTCATTGGCAAAGAAAATATAATGAAAAGGATTTAGCAGTTCTGCCTCCTCTCGGTTATCAGTTACCATCCTCCACTTTACTCTGAGGAGTCATCCTACCCTTTCTCTGATCTTCATCTTTTCCTAAATATAATTTTAAAAGTTCTTTTTGTTTTCCTTAGCTTTCCTTGTCAGCCTCACCTTATTTGGAACTGTAGTGCTCTGAATGCTATTCTTAAAGGATCCCACCATCCTTTAGTCATCTGGTTATCTGTCCTCACTCCCATCGTTTGTACCTTATTGTCTAAAAATCTAAATCCATTATTGGGTTCTCTGTGTAGCCACAACAGTCTCCTTAGATGATCTCCCTTCTTTAGCTTCATTAGAATTATTTCTCTTTGTGTCTTCAGAATTTCATCCTATCCCTCCTGGGATGAATGCCTAAGTAGAATTCTAATTAATGGGATCTTACCCATCCTTCCTTTGATCCCAATGAAACCTGCTTTTCCCAATCCTGGAGTTTATACCTAGATCCTTCCTTTCTTTAACTTAAACTCTAAAAGAGAGTAGGGTCACTTCACCCCAAGATTCCCAACATCTTCATCCCAACAACATGTTTCTCCTTGCTGGTAAGAATCAGCTCCAAAATCATCAGTCCATAAGTATTCATTATGTGCCTACCATGAGTCAGGAATTGTACTAGGCGTAGGGGATAAGACAAATCAGTCTCCTCTGCCTTCAAGGATTTATGGTCAGTGGAGAAATCAAAATGTAAACATGTAAAAAAAAACATACAATAGATACAAAAGCAAATGAAAGGTAGTTTCATTGGCAAAGGGTGATGGGAAATGCTGTAGCTTTGAGAGTGATCAGAAAAGGCATCATGTAGGAGGTGAGCCTTTAGCTGAGCTTTCTCCATTTATCTTGGTTCCTTTACACTTTGAAGGATGAAATGAACATCAAAGACAAATCAAAATATTCTTAGGTATTTTGCTTTTGGCAGAAGGAGAACTTCAAGCAACATCTATATTCCTGAAGGCCCCCAACACTGTTCTGTCATTTCCCTTGGCCAGCCTTGTGATCTTTTCCCCAAACTCCTCGTCTAGTTCTTCTTTCTATCCAGGTGGGTCTGTTGCAGTCTAATCTATCACAAAAACCCCTTCTCTTTCCCTCTCCATCGATCTTCACCCAAATGCTCTCCACTGTGAAACACCCTCTCATTCCTGGATTTCCTCACATGATTATATATTTATACAATGTTATCTTCCCACTACACATTACAACACACACACACACACCCCATGGAGTTGTGGGTGGACAGAAGAACAGAGGTGAAAGTATGAGAGGCTACCCTGGGGGCCAAGAGAGGGCACTATAAGGTCCCAAACCCTTCAGGGACATGAGCCTGACTGCCCCTAGAGCAGAGGAAGTGTTTCTCCTGGTCAAACCTCTCAGTAAGATTTACTTGTGGGACTTCAGGTAGGTTAAGAAAGAAAGGAAGGCAATATCTCAGTTGGGGTAAGAGGGAAAACCTTTATTTTCCTTCTCAATTTTACCCTCAATACCTTCTCAAAATGTTCTGTCAATTGGAGAAGGGGACAGTGAGCTGATCTTGAAATCAGGATATATCTGAAAGGCCTCCATCCCTGTTCAGCTGTTTGACCTGAGTGAAGAAAGCAGGGGAACAATCTGACTGAAAAAGGTAGAATAAGAGTCTGAAAACCCAGCTGGAATAGATGATCCCTAAAGCTCCTTCCAGCTTTGAACTTTTTTCAGCATCCTCCTGAAAACCACCTATGTTTGCTAAGAAAGTTACCATTTTATCCCTCACTCCACTCCCAGTACTGAGGTTTTTTTGATACTAAGGTATTATTTTGATATTAAGAAACAACTAAACTTAGCACCTAGTTATGAAGAATCACAGTAAAAATAGAAAACTACTTGGCTTGTGATGTCCCTGGAATCTCAGACAATGACAGCAAGTTTCTTGGGGTCTCTGTTTCCCATTATGGGGAAGTAAGGGTCTGTACCCCACCCCAGATGAGATCCTTCTCTGTCCATTCCCCTGGGAGCTGTTTTCCAGCACTTCCCCCAAGATGCAAACAATCCTAGATATGATATAGATACTCATACAAAGTCCAGTCATAGATCTCATCCTACCAATTCTCAGTGATACCTATGAGGTCAAATTTGCCTCCATCCATCAGATATCTAGTTCCTCTTTCTTGTTTGGACATTTATGAATAGGCATTGGTGGCTATGTGTTTTGCCACTGGCTTCATCCTTAAATTTCTTCTCTCATGAACTTCTGGGTATCTCAACTGATATTGTCCTTTCTAGACTGTAGCTACTCTCTGGCATCTTGTTCAATGTAGGAAAGGAAGGAAGGAAGGAAGGAAGGAAGGAAGGAAAGCATGAAAGAAGGGAGAGAGCAAGGAAGAGAAAGAAGGAAGAAAGGGAGGGGGGAAGGAAGAAAGAATGAGAGGAGGGAGGAAAGGATGATGGGAGGAAGGAAGGAAAGAATGAAGGAAAAAGAAAAGGAAGGAAGGGAGGGAAGAAAGGAGAGAGAGAGAGAAATAGAGAAGAAAGAAAGGAAAGAAGGAAGGAGGGAGTGAGGAAGGAACGAAGCAAAGTTTATATAGATGTTGAGTAAAGCCAGAGATATACATATCCTGTATACTTTAACAGGAACTAAAAGTAAAAAAAAAAATCAAATATAATTATTCAGCTAAAATCACAGACTCTCAAGGTTAGGAATTTAAATCATCTAGTGTAACCTTTGAACTCCACAGAGTAGAAAACTGAAGTTCAGAGAAAAGAAGTGATTTGCCTAAAGTCACACACTATTTAGAGGCAGAGAACAGACTAGAACTGAAATTTCCTATTTTCTAGTTTAGGATTTCAATTCTTTTTAGCTCTAAGCAAGGGACACTTGACAAACTATGAGTCAATTACCTGCACTGGTTAGATTAATAACAGCCTACGTTTATGTAACATGTTATGGTTTGAAAATGTTATGTTTATTATCTCATTTGAGATAACTATAAACTTATGACATAGGTAGTGCTGGTAGTATCAACATCATTTCGTAAACGAAGAAACTCTTGATCCCAGCGGTTGGTACTAGCTCAAGGTCACAGTCAGTCAGTAGTAAGACAAGATATGTACCTACATCTTCTAGTTCAACATTCTTTTCCTTAATCTGTACTGCCTCATGATGCCTAGTCATTTTTGGTCATTTGGTCATATTTGTGAGGAACTGAATCTGGGCACAACCCATCAACATACATAACTCACAGTTATTTTCTAGTAACTAGATAGTGTCCATCAAAAATCATCAAATTATCAGACTTATACTTGTGTAGACATTTTAATATTATTACTGAAAATCCGGCGGGTGGTATTTAACTCAGCCTTAAAAAAAGGGCCTAGGAAATTCAGCCCATTAGCCTTGGTCTCTAAAGATTACGGGCAAGCATTATTTTTTGCTTTGTTAGAATTCAAATAACACCACTGAGATTGGAAAATTGCCCATTATTAGCATAATAGCCATCATTACTAATTTGGTGGAGAAAAAAACATCTGTGCCAGGACAAAGACTAATCCACTAACAAAAAAAAAGTGGACATTAGCTGGTATGAGTGCTACAGGCACAGTGAAAATAGTTAAGGAAATGTGCATATAAGTAGACAAGGGAAAGGCATGATTTTTAAAAGAATCTTAAACTGTCATGAAAGTGTCAGTGCACTATCATCCTATCAGCTGTCTCAAAGGCATCAGCTAAGAGAAAATCAATACAATTGTTATTTCAGTGCCATTCAATCTTTATGATAGCCTCATTGAGGAAGAACATGTCTTCACACCTACTTTTAGAAAACAAAACAAATGTGGATGACTAGAAGGTATTCAGAACCCTCACTGCATGGCCTCTCCAAACTCAGTTCCCTCTGATCCTTAATACTGTAACTATGGTTAGGTTGGGCTCTTCTCTGTCCCCCTGAATACCCTGAACACTCATTGATTAGCATAGTGCCTGGCACATAATAGTCACTTAATACATATTTATTGCGTATTCGTCCTTCAACGCCAAAGAAGACCATGCCATCAGAGAAATAACGACATGACTTGCCCTTGACTTGGTTTTTTTGAGTGAGGGAGGGCTGTGCAGGTCACCAGCCTCACTTCTCCTCCAGAATCATCTGAATCCAGTGACCAGATATTCATCAGGATGACTGGAGATGACCCAGGATGAGGCAATTGGGGTTAAGTGACTTGCCCAAGGTCCCACAGCTAGTGAGTGTCAAGTATCTGAGGTGAGATTTGAACTCAGGTCCTTCTGACTCCTGCACTGGGGCTCTATCCACTGCAGCACCTAGCTGCCCCCAACATATTTACTGACTGACCACACTAAGCCTTTCTTCAAGAGGTTTCTCTGCTTAGCCTATCACTCACTTCCACTGTAACCTATCCAAATCCTCCTTCCTTTCTTCCTTCTTGAGCCAAGCTGAAATCCTCCCTCTTCCAGGATGCCATTCCCCAAGGCCCGTACCTCACCCAATTATGTGATGGGCATCATCACTGTGCCCTAGCACCCATATGAGCACACAACTACACAAAGCCTTTTACCGCTCTTTGTATCTCCTCTCAACACGCATCACTAGACCAGACTCATACTAGTTTAATAAATACTTTTCCATTTTTCTAATACTTACTTATTGAATAGATCAATGAAAGATAGATGAAAAATATTTAAAATGTATATAATTCAAAGATTAAGCAGTGCTTGAGTGAAGAGTTAGGAGAAGACATCCCCAATCTACCTCCTGGCAGAAGTTAGAAAGGTCCACAGGTGTTATATATTGTGTGTTTTCAAACTTGATTTTTATTTCTCCTTTGTTAAAAAAAAAACCCCACACTATTTCTCAGATGGGAAGGTTCTAAGGGAGGAGAAAGGGGGCAGAATACATGTGATAATATGTGATGTGGGAATCAGAAAACAGCCATAAAAAATTATTTTGTAAATAGTGCATACTAGATGGGTTATGGGAAAGGATTTCCAATTATGAAATTAATCAACAAGGGATAATTTTTATTCCTTCAAAGTATTAGGGTGTGATTCAAATAATAGCTTTCCATCTAGCCCATGGTCCCAGTTGTCTCTTGTTTTAAATTTCATTTAAATTTTAAATTTCATTCACAAACTAGCTGAGCTGGTGTAAAGGCTTGCAGATAAATAGCTGTTTTTACTTTTCTTTTATCCACAACACTTAGCACAGTGCCCAGTACAAATTAAGTACTTAATTATGCTGGTTGACTGTTTGACTGTCTTACTGGCCGATGGAGGGTTTCATTATGTACCTTACCATTCTTTAAGTTCTTACCATTTCACTCCTCTGACTCAAAATCCTATCTATCAAATAAAGCATCAAGTCCTTAGCCTGATAGTCAAGGCTCTCCACAGTTTGGTACCTTTGAATTCAATTCAACAAGAATTTATTGAGGGCTTGCTGTGTGGCAAAAGTTGGCCTTGGAGCCAGGAAGACTGACCTATGTCCCCTACTGTCTATGTGATGCTGGGCAAATCACTTAATCTCTAGGGTAGGCTTCTGAGACTGTAAATTGTAGAAAAGATGCTGATTTGCATGAAGAAGGAGTTTTCCTATCCAGCAGTTCCCTAGATCAATGAAATGGCAGGCCCATATTTTGAATGCCCTCCTTTCAAACTTTGCTATTTAAAATCCTATCCATCCTTTAAGGGTCAGCTCAAGTGTTATCTTCTCCATGAAGCATTCTCCCATTTCAATAGCCAAAAATGACCTCTTTCCTCCTCAAGATGATTCTGGTCATTTTGTACTCTCTTGGCTATCAATTTATGTCTTATTTCTCCTCCTATTAACTCTCTCAGTACAACAACCATATCTATGTAATTTGTGAAGCTAGAGAATCATGACCATCTAATTACCATCTTTTAATCTACAGAAAAGAAAGCAGCCCATTTTCTTAGGGGATTGATCAGAAATGATGACACCAATGTCACCTAACCTAGATAAATTTACCCTTTTTAATTTTGGCTTAATTCATTCAACAAGTATTTATGCATTTGTTTAATAGCACAGAACCTAGAATTTGTCCTGTGCTGTGTGTGTGTGTGTGTGTGTGTGTGTGTGTGTGTGTGTGTGTGTAATGAGGTAGAATTAAAATGAAGGTGGGGAAAACACAAAAAACTTACACCTAAGCCTGATAAAAATATTGTGTCCCCTATAAACAATTCCTATCCCAGCCACTACTGCAATTAGCAACAAGTTACTTTCAACAACCCTCCCTAATCCACAGAAATAGCAAACAGCTTTGCTGCCCTGGGGACAGTTGGAGCACATACCCTGACAAAAAGCATCCCCAGTGCTCTCTGGACCCAGGCCAAGCTTCCTCATTCTCAAGGGTTGACCTCATGTTTTTGAAGAGCCTCTAGACGCCAGAGGTCTGATGAATTGCCACTCACCGGTCAGTTCTGTTGCCAGGAGAGGAAATTGCACTGGCTAGAGGGTGGAGTGGGGAGGGGTATGGCTCCTTGAATAAATCCAGGCCTGATGTAGAGGTGGAAGGATAAAAGTCCAAACTACTTCACTCACCCACCAATCCATAGACTTCCATGTGGTTGATTACAATCCAAATATCTAAGGTTAGCTTAGTAATGCTCCCTTAAAAAAAGGAAACTTAGTGAAACCCTGTAGCTTCTGAGATAAATGCTACATCAGGATCTAAATCTGCCTTTTGTCAGCATGAAAGAGCCTCTCAAAGTAACTTAAATCACTCTGCTATTTCAGTTTTAAGTCCAAACTCCAAGATTGTGGAATAAAAGCCTGACCAGGGCCAATCTGAGATCTTAATAGTAGCTCTATGGCTAAGTCCAGCACTTAAGTGAAAGTTATGGAGGGCTCTTTATGATAATAGTTAAGACAATAATGTTTATTAAATAAAATATTAAGTTTATTACTCATTAGGCGGGCATTTTTGGTTTCCAAATGTTAAAAAATTATTAACTACAAGTGAGTTGCTTAATCCAGAATTGGACTGAAAATGTAGGCTACATACATACATACATACATACATACATTGGGTTCTTCAGTCTCTTACAGCAAATCACTCACTTTGTAATGTAATTGCTAAAGCTGCCTGTCTGTTAAAACAGTCCTCAGGTAACAATCACAGAATGATGGAACACTAGAGCTAGACAGGACCTAAGAGTTCAGTTCCCTCAGTTTACAGAGGCGGTGGCATATCTTTCCTAAGACCACGTGGCTATTTAGTAACAGACCCTACTTGGTTAGTTTTCCGACTCTCAGTTCAGGGCTCTTTTCCCTACCACACACTACATCCTTTATTAGGGCAACATGTTTGCTTATTTGTTCAACTTAGCATGCAAACTTTTCAGTCTGAAAAACCCAGGAAATCAAAGTGGAGGGCTTCTGTGAATCTTAAGAACCCCAGTACCCCATAGGTTGATGGATCAGCCCAGTAGATAGGAGATAACAAACTGGAGCTGGCTTTTTTTTAAAGAACTTGGTTCTTTAAAGTTGTTTCTTCCTCAGATATTGTTGCTGTCAGAGGTAAAGGGCACGTAGCTCTCCTTTGAATGCATTCAGACTATACTGTTGGTGAACAGAATGGAATCTTCTAGCTTTAAATAGCAATCTTCATCCCAGTTAAGATACTAGCGTTCTGATGGAGGTCCCAGGGTTCAGTGCCAGCAAATCTCCATCTCTGCTCAACTCTGCCACAGGTTTGACTTATTTTAATTTCTTTGGAGGGAGGGGAAGGGGACTGATGACAGAATGTGGGAATTATTCCTTTTTTAAAAGAAAAGTTGCGATATAAACTTAAAAATGAAACACTGACAAAGTTCTAATTCGTTCAGGCTTATCAATATATGTATATATATTTTTGGTGTGAGGAAAGGAATCCGATGAAAGAGGCACGCTCAGCTGACAACCTGAGCTGTCCGAAGTGCGGTGACCTTGTAGGAGAAGGGGCGCTGCTTCTGCCTTGGGCCAGGTATGTCGCCTTCATGGGGCTCAGTCTCTGCGGAGGAGAGGCAAGGACGACCTCCTCGCAGAACTGGGACGTGCCTTAGCCTAAGTCGCTTCGCCGTACAAGACGAGGGAAGGAGAGGATAGGAAAGCAGATCCACGCACGACCCAACGGGCTCCTGCCTCCAGCCTGCAGGGCACGGCTCACGGACCCCGCGGGCCGGCGCTGGCTCCCTCCGCTGCTGGAGGCGGAACGCTTGGACTCCGCTTCCAGCCCGGCTCTGGACCCCTCGCAGGGCTGCCAGGCTGAGCGGCGGCCAGGGCAGCCCGCAGCAGGCAGGGCTGACGGCTCGGTGACGACACCGAGGAAGGCCAGGGCCTTTGCCCTCGCGGACCGAGGTCCCTGCCGACTCGCCCCCTGGCTAAGGAACGACTTCCGCGTCCCAGGGAAATCGGGGGCTCTTCGTCCACCCTCGGTGACAAGGCGCATCCTCAGCCCTCCTTCCCCCACCCCACGCCGGCTCGCTCGGAACGACCTCAAACCGGCAGGTGTGGGGTCTGTCCGAGGAAGTAGGCCCCTGCTGGGTGGCGGACGTGAGTCCGGCCGCAGCTCCGGGGCCAGGGGCGCCGCCCGGCCTCTTCACCTGCTCCCGCCGCCCGGCGCGAGGGCCACGGCGGGATTCGAATCCGCTGCGCCGCCCACCCCCCTTCCCCTCCTTCGGCTCCGCACCCCGCCCCTCCTTCTCCCAAGCATCTGCGGAGACGGCGCAGCCCCTTCCACGGCGTCTACCAATCCGCGTCCGGAGCGGCGGCCCTGGCGTGGGGGGAGTTCTGGCTTCCAGCCAATCAGCACCGGCCCCGGGCTGGGCCTCTCCCCACCCCCACCCGGGTCCCTAGAATGAAACCCTCCCCGCAGCTGCCCAGAGCCGGGCGGCCGCGGCTGCACGTGGGGCGTGGAGGCCGAGCGGCGCGGGGAGAGCCCGGCGACCCTCCCCCTCCTCCTCGGGCCCCGGGGCCCGCGGCCCGCCTCCTCGCAGCCGCCCTGGAGCCCCAGCTGCAGAGAAGCGAGCGGGAGCGGCCCCGGGGGCGCTGGCGAACTTGTTTGGGGCGGGGGAACGCGCAGGGGGCGGGGAAGGGACGACGACGACATCGAGGAGGAGGAGGAGGAGGAGGAGGAAGGGGGATGGCGGGTGGGCGATAAGATCTGCCCGGCCGGCCCCACCCCCGCTCCGGCTCGGCTGGGCCCCCTCCGCCCCGCTCCCGGGCTGAGCCAGCGGGCCGCGCGGGGAGAAGGGCGCGCAGTCCCCGATGGAGGCTTTCCAGGCGGTGGCCGGCAAGCTCCCGCCGCCGCACCGTCCCCCCCACCAGCGCCAGCACCCCCCGCCCATGGCTTTTCTGCACAGCGCTCGCTACGTGACCGCCAAGAGCCACCATCCCCACGGGGCCGGGAGCGCCTTCAACTCGTGGAACGACTACCTGGGGCTGGCCACGCTCATCACCAAGGCGGTGGGCGAAGAGAAGGGCTTCGGCGCGGACCCCGCCTCCCCGTCCCCGTCCTCGTCGTCGTCATCGTCCTGCTGCTCGCCCCACGCCGGGGCCGCCGCGGGGATGGTGGTGGCGGCGGCGGCGCTGGAGCCGCTGGAGCCGCCGGAGCCGCCCGACGACGACGAGGAGGACGACGAGGAGGCGGCCGCGACCCCGTACTTCGGCAGCGCCCTGGATCTGCGGGACCTGGAGCTGTGCGCGGGCCACCCCGCCGCCGGCCTGCTGGAGGAGCGCTTCGCCGACTTGAGCCCCTTCTCGGGCGGCGTCGGGCCGGCGGCCGCCGCCGTTCTCTTCGATTGCGCCCCGGAGCCCTTGGAGAGGGAGCGGGCCCCGGCGTGGGCAGGGGCGGCCGAGCCCCGGCTGCCGAGCGGCCCGAAGCCGGGGGCGCGGCTGCTGAAGCCCGACCTGCAGGTCTGCGTGTTCTGCAGGAACAACAAGGAGGCGGTGGCGCTCTACACGACCCACATCCTGAAGGGACCCGACGGGCGCGTGCTGTGCCCGGTGCTGCGGAGGTACACGTGCCCCCTGTGCGGGGCCAGCGGGGACAATGCCCACACCATCAAGTACTGCCCCCTTTCCAAGATGCAGGCGCACGCCACCAAACAGATCAAGAACGCCAGGAACAACGTCTTGGGCAAGAAGATGCGCTGAAGGGCTGGGCTGTCGGGGAATTCTGGAGCTTCTCGCCGCCCCCCTCCGGCCGGCGTCCGAGCAAGTGGATGAGCGGTCGTCTGCCTTTGCAGCCTCGGGTGTCGCCTTTGCCTGGAGTCCGGGCTGTTACTTTTCGACATGGATGCGTGTACATACACGTTCCCATTTATATACAGAGATGGGGCGCCGACTGAGAACGGAATGTAAAAAGAAGACTGGTTTGTGTGTCACTTACAAGTCTCTAGTTTGTACACACCTAGAGCTCAGTTGTGTCTGGGTGCTGAATTTCTGATTCAGTTATATCGCAGCTTAGATGCACTGTATTTGTTTACTGTATACAATTATCTAATTTTAGATGGACCTATCGGTATGAAATATTGTTTAATCTTGGATGTTTTACTTTTATGAATCAAATGATGGAGGCACTTTAAGTCACGTATTTTTTAAAAGCCTCTAAATTAGGCTAAAGGAATTGTATGTAGGTTTTATGGTGTGTCCACAAAATGAAGACTACTTCATGGTGTTTACTAGGGAGTACGTTGTTCTCCCAAAGGGACTGAGATAACCTATCCGTGGCAAATAATGTTTCTTGACATTCCTTTCTGTTCCCTTAATTCCAGCTAAAGAACCTGACAGAAGCAATGTTTTTATGATGGGAAGTGACGGTTTACTTTCTAATATTAATTTTGACTATTGACTTGAGAGTGCTTATTTACACTGTAGCTGGAGAGATAAAGTACACAAACTGAATTGCACTTAAGCTAAAGACAGTTTATTGTTCTATATCAGATCGTCTATTGCCAAATTAGAAACTAGCTTTTTTTCCTTTTCCCTTAGAAACTGTGCCAAGTTGCATATCATATTGTGTATACACTTGGAAATGGTGCTGTTTAAAACTTGGTTGTGTGTTTATACAGTAATAGTATATGAATTTATTATTCTTGCTCAGATCTTTCTTCCCTGGACTCTTTCATTTCTTGTAACTTTTTTTCTTGCATCTCTAAATTATGGGGCTGATCTGCCTATGAAACTTGGGAGAAAGGGAGGAGGTAAAGGGCTAGTTTTGTTGGGCGGGTTATATATGGCCCTGCATTTTTGCCTACAACAATGAAGTAAGACAGTAAAGACACTGTCTAGCTTGCTTTCAGACATGTTAACAGAGGAAATCTTTCTCAAGACTGTCCCGGAAACATTTAGAGCTTGTGGAAAAGGTTACTAGAAGTGTAGACCCTGCATTCAGCTTGTATCTATCACTCTTTTGTGACTCTTGGAGCTTTCCTTATATTAGTATTTTGACTGTAGCTTCAGCCTTGGAGGAGAGACAGGAGTAACTCACACCTGATGAATATTATCTTTCTTTAAAAGGGAGAAGCTGATAGTATACATTTGCCTACCTCAGAAAATCAATTCCTTAATCTCTTAAAAGTATGGTTTTTTAGGCTGGATCATTTCAGATCAGTTCACTTTTCTCCAATCTGTGCCTTTCTTGCCTTTGAATGTTAAGAGCCACACTTAGCAGCGCTTCTATGTAAGTTCTTAACAGTATTAGAAAGTTAAAGGGCTTGAGTAAAAAAAAAAAAAATAGGGGAGATGATCTATAACCTAAAGGACAGAAACGTATTACTGTGTAAATACCATTAATTATTTGATCTAAGGGAAATGAGCACTTTGAGACTTCTGGGGATGAACGGGTATAGAGTAGTTGCTTATCTTATTCACTTTAATCAGTGGGTATATGTATTTTGCACCTGCATTCAGTCACTAACTTAAAATGGGCAGAAGTTAAGTTGGTTAGACATAATGATGCTGTCAGTTTCACTACGGAAAGATTTAGACAATACAGGCTTAGTACACTTGTCAAATCTCTGTACTGGAATTATCTTTGCTATTGTAAGTTTTACACAAGAACTCAAAAATAATTTGGCCAGTACGAGTGTCTTCTAAGCTATAATAACATACACACTCTTCACTCCCTCCTTTAAAAAGGACATGGGATTTTTAAAGCATTAAGATTTTGAGCCAAAGTTGCTGATTTTCCAAAAATTTGCTTCCACACTAACCTGGGACCTGGCCAGTAGTTGTGACAAAGGTTTCTGAAGACCATGGGTTTAAAAAATATAAATGATGAAGTAAGATTTGTTTAGTTTTTTTTAGTTTAAAAGTAAAAAAAAAAAAAACAAAACCCAAAACTTTTACTAGAAAAGCAAATGACTTTGTCAGCATCGTTTTTGTTAAGAATTCTTGTCAGACCCTAAATAATACTCCACCAAAAAGTCAAGTTTTAATTTAAAAAGCCTGATCTTTAACCAAAGCTGGTAATGACCCAAAATAAATCTCTTAAGCAGGGAGTCTGACAACACTTTTTGGGCTCATTTCTAAGTGCTTGAAAGTTTCACAGTTGCATTGCTAGGGAGGTTGGAAAACAGCATGTAATAGTGGTCAGATTAATGCCAATTGTTAATTAAGGCCATGCTTCCATTTGAGGTACTAACACTTTCTTAGCCAGTTATTTCCTCTTCTACCTGTTATGATGATTCCTGGGCGTCCCCAAAGGGTGCTGATACTTCCTACAATAATGTTCTTGTTTAAAAGTCTTATTTTTTCCTTAACAAACAAGTGCACTGTTTTTCCTGACATAATTGGAGGCAGAAACAGTTAACTAGTTACATCAATTGAGTATTAAATAAACATAACAGTAGGAAAAGACCTTTCAGTCCACTCATTTTAGCAGCTTATAAAAACTCAGTCCCATATTAGGGGTCTTATCTTTTCCAAACATTACTTGACTAATTAATGGTACATCTAGGACTAGGGTACACTTGCCATGTTTACACTGCCCAACTACTTCTTTTAGTGTTTACAAGTAAACAGTTATAGGCAAGGTACTCCAACCACAGAGAGTAAATCTAAATGTATAAGCTAATTAACTCAGACCAAAGAATTAGGTGTAACTTACATTTGCCAATTGCTTTTTAAAGGCAAAACAATGGAATTCTTGCTTCTGCTGTTAATCCACTGAAGGTCAATCTATTAAGATTGATTGGAAAGGATATTGGTATTGGCATTCTCCTTAAAAAAAATCATTTCAAAAGTACAGTCTACGAAATTTCAGCTATGACACTTGTTGAAAAAGAATGTCAGCATGGTATAGAAGTTAACACTCAACTTGCAGAGATTTGACTAGGGTTAGCATGAAATCTGATATTTAAGTGACTATGAGCAAGTTACACCCTCTCAGAGCCTCATTTTTCCATCTGTAGATGTTGATACCTGAAGTACCTAACTAGTTGTGACCTTCCAATGGTATCAATAAGCTCTTTAACTAAATGACTAAGTACCAACTTTCAAAAGATCCTGTCACATCCAGAACACTGTGAAAGCTCCAAAGCTTCAGAAGAAATGGTGGGATTCCAAAGAAGAAAAGCCATGAAAAAGTAGAAAGCTTAAGGGAATTGACCCTACAGGTGTTCCTAGCATAGATGTTCCTTAAAGTATCTGCCACATCACTTTATCAGAATGGGAAACTATCTTTCTCTTAAAAATGGCCACATTTGGGAGAAGGTAAGTCATTTTTAGCCTTTCACAGGTGAATCAGACCAAAAGTAATCTAACTGAACCCTTATGAGGGAATGAGACCTTTGACTGAAAAGGAGAGGTAGGATGGACCTCTTCTGCCAAGAAGACGCATTAAAGAAGGGAAAAAATGTTCTTTCTGGGACCCAGAAGTGAGGGAGACTATAAGTTGGGTACTATTTTGGTTGCAAGCCTTAAGAACTTTTACCACCATTTGTAATTATTTTTACATGAAATGACTTCAAAATTCTTAAGTCATGTTAATAGACCTATTCATAAACTTAGAGACTGTGTGGTCACAAGCTTATTTAACTCATAAAGCATATAAACAAAGTTTATGGAGCTCTTAATGAATTAGGGATAAAATTTCCAGGGTACTAATCCAAATAGAAAATAATAGATTTTGAGTACATGTAGCTTTCAATATGGAAACTGATATAGCATTTGGTAAAGATTCTGCACTTTAAATAATTAGATATGACAACCAATTTTTAAGGTTTTTTTTTCCTATCACTGACTTAAAATGTATAAATCTGACAACTGCTTTCACTTTCCTGTTTCTAAAGTGGTAATACTCCCTCTTCTGGTCCTAGGTCTATATTACAACAGCACTTAACAATGAACATCACTAAGGTGGAAATCTAAAATGATCATTAATAGGGATGCTTTTAGTTTTCCCTGAAAACACAAGGCAAAAATAAACCCATAAGCTGGCCCTATAGGAAGGACAAATCACAGACGTTATAAAACTGAAAACTAAGGAACTTCCCATGTAATTATGAAGAAAGATGACAAGTTTCGTTAGCTTTTCTTTGTAATTTTGGCTCATTTTCTACAATGCTGAAATCTAAAACACTGAAAAATAACAAGTGAAATTAAACTGAAATGACAAAATTCTTGAAACCAAAACAGGAAAAAGGGGCTGAAGCAAAATATCATTAAGACCTACCACTTTTTGGAGTAACGTACTATAAGAGATTAAAATCAAGACAAGCAAATTCTGTAAGTATTTTATTTATCATTGAAGAAAAAACACAGCAGCAAGTACTGTGTTGGCTTCAATAAGACCAAAGAGTTAATAATTAACATGGCTACGACACTTCAAAATTGAAGTCAACACAGTCATTACTACAAAGTACTTGCTGAAAGAATCTATCCTGAAGACAAAGGAAATTAGGAAAAGAATTTAAACAATTCCTCCAAAACCACACATTTATAAATATTGTCATATTTTAAAATGCTTGAAAGGCATGAATTCTCCATTAATGGAAAAGCAGTTTGCTATTGGCAACAGAAAAAACTCAGCACTAGATTCACCCAATGCTTTCCGTTTAAAAGCTGTATTTTTCTGGTTTCACACATCAGCAGTACTCATATTTTATTAGAACAATGACTTCAAATTGTTCTAAATCCACCAGCGTTCAAGTAGAACCTACAGACAATTCCACTGTATCCAACGTTCATGTTTACTGCATTTAATGTGAACCTAAAACCTTTTCTAAATTCAAATAAATACCTCCAAAAGCCTTGCCTCAAAATACCTAAAGAGGTATGTTTCAACAACAGCTCTAGTGTAAATGAAAATTGCTTCAGCTGTTTTTCTCGATACCACTGCTTTAAAGATACTCAAATACATTTTTCTATGACAGAACTTTACCTCATTCCAAAATAAGACTAGATATTTTGAAATTGAAAAGAAAAAAGATCAGTTTTATACTGAGATATATGTGCTACTCAATACCTGAAGGATTCACATTTTAAATTTTGTGGGCTTTAAAAAATTTTTCTTGTAAACAAATGATCAGTGAAATAATGCAACACTTTAAATTTCAGAAAATGGCATTCAGTTTTCCAACTTCCTGCTGCAGATACAATGCATGATCAATCTATATAGGATTAATACAAGTTCATGCTTTTCATGTTATGGTGAAACAACATTAAAGAAATCCAATTTAGAATGGTTTAAGCACAAATATAATAATCCTTGAATGTGACCAAACCTATGATAAAACACCAATTTAGACTGCGTTTCTCTTGAGATTTAACGTCGTACAGTGGTCCATCCTTCTTCGTCAGTCTCATTTTTGGTTCGACGAAGGGATTCTCGGGATTCTCGATCTTTTTCTGTTCTCCATGAGCCCCCCCTCTCCTTTTCACCTTCTCTTTCTCGATCTCTTGAAAGAGCAGGAGGAGGAATTCTACGAGGAGTTTCACGTTCTTCAGCCCGCTCTTCTTTCCTTTCTTCAGTGCGTCTCCAGGAACTTGCTGAAATACACAAGAAAAATGATTAGTAACACTGTTTCCTTGGCACTCAGGGCTCTAAAAAAAGAAAAACTTCAAATTATACAGAACACAAGAGAAGTCTCCCCCTTCTCACCCACCCACCCCTGTCTTTAACTAGTGAACAGAATAGTGTTTGCTATTCTAGTCGTACAAAAGAAATAATTAGGTTATACTTGACTAAAAAAAGCAAAACAGGCAAAAAAATCTGCACCCACTCCCTGGTGCATAAGACCCTTGAGTATACATGCAAAGGTGAACCTTTATAACAAGGGACCATCCTGTTCCTGAAGAGCTCAAAAGTTCTCTGTCACTTAAAGTACATCTTCCAAAGCTTTTTCTAAACACTGAAACCACTGACACAATACTTGTGATTTACTTCATCATACAAAATGGCAAAAAGCAATGCGTATTTTATTGACCTCAGATGGGACGGTATAATGGGAAAAATGTAAACTCTACTTTTGCTTATGAACCTAAACTTCTTTGTTGTGAGCACTATGTGGGTAAATTGCTTCTCAGCACCTATTTATTAAGCTGAATCACCTTTCTCCTAAATACATGCTTTTTACTGGTTATGTTAAAGTTAAAATTCACCATAAACTACAAATGTTTGAATAACAACAACATGTTTATAACACTGAATAAACAGCTATTAACTTGTTATTTGTGTAAAAACCCAACCAAACAATAGCTAAACAAAACCCCAAGTTTCAATAGAGATGAGGTACTTGACAGACCTTCCCTGGTTTTGGTGCCACCTACAGATCTCATTTTAGAATGTAATCACGGAAGGAAATGCTAAGTTTCAGTTAAAAATTAGTGTAAATAAAAACAATTATTTTCTCCCATCCAAGTTCACAGATGCTACATCAGAGCTCCTTACTTTCTTCACGCTCACTCCTTAGGGGTCCTCTTCTATCTCTATCATCTCGTCGATCTCTCAAGTCTCTTCCTCCTCGATCATCTCTGTCTCGACCACGACGGTCATCTCTATCCCATTCATCACGGCGATTTGAATCTCTCCAACTTGAGGCTTCCTCAGCTGGTCGTCTCCATCCAGCCTCATCTCTGTTGAAATTTAAAAATTAAAAGGTAACCCATTTGTTTTTGGAAATCATATTAGTAAGTATAAGCATATAAAAAAAGGTCAACATTTACCCACATTTAAAATTAGTGACATTGTTCTTAAATTTCAGTCATTCATCTGGCAAAAGTACATCATGGAAACAAAATGTTCCAGTTAACAATATCTGGAAATAGCAATGTAAAAACCATACCCACTAACAGAAAAAAGAAGACATTAAGCTTTCATCTTTTCATACAAATTATTAACAGAAACTTAGCATTACCACTCTTGAGTCTAAAAAAGTCCTCCATCTCCCCAAATGCAGTAAGGTTTTAAATAGTGCAACCCATTCCCCCACCCTTTCTTCACAACAGTAGACAGTCAAACCTAGATCGCCTGAACCGATCTTCACGATCACCATCTCTCTCTCTTTCATGTTCTTTATCATTTTCTTCACGATCTTGATCTCTATCCCTTTCTTTATCTCGATCCCATTCACGGTCCTCTGACGGCCTAGACTCTCGAGGTGGAGCCCAGCTTTCCTCTCTTGCTTTCTCTCTCTCTCTCCAGCCACCTATTTTAAAATATGAAATGAAGTATATTTCTAATAGTTTTACTAACAGTGTTACAAATACTTTACTAGGTAAGTGCTATATAATTGTTAATTCTCATAATTGCTAATTGAACAGTAACTCAAATACTAAATTCAGAATGCTTAGCTTTTACAAAAAGAAAACAAAAAAAAGTTCTCAAATCATTGGCAGTTTTTAAATTAGTATTTACATTATCAAAATAACCACTCTTAGGAAAATTTAAGCTCTTTTCATGATACTTCATATCGTTATAAAATAAGTTATCAGCCTCTTTAACAGGTATAATCCCCTTAACACCCCACCCCACCCCCACCCATTTGAGAGGGTAGGGAGAGTACTTCTAAGTTAAAAACTTTTGGTGAAAAAAGTTAAAGGAGAATGTAACCCCATGCATGGTCCAGTCAAGCAGCTTACATCTTTTCCAACATTTCAGCAATTTTTCAACTAAGGGATTTCTTCAACATACTCCTAATTCCTGCCCTGCCTCATAATGGATTTTCCCCCCCATAATTAGGAATTCTACCTCCCTTATCTAGAGTTTTTGTCTTTTGATTGCACATTTATAAAATTTAATTCAACAAACCTAACAATTCACTTGGGAATACTAGTATCAACATTTAGTCAAAATTCAAATCTTACTGTTAAATTCATTTTTAACTTCCAGAGTTTGAAAGTCTTGTATTGTTATAATCTTACAGTTTAGAAGTAAATGGTCTCAAATCATGGGATTCTTCCACAACCTGTGTGACTTTGGGCAAATCATTTACCAAGTTCCTAGACTTCAGGAACTGAATTGTCAAAAAAAAAAAATGGTGGGGGTGGGGACTTCAGTTAGATAGCCTCTTAAGCTCTTTTCCAGCTCTAAATCTATGATTCTCTCAAATTATTTCACTGGTAATTATATAATAAATACCTTGAAGACAGAAAGTTATCTAGCAAGGACAGTGCTTCACATAAAGCATACATCCAATAGCTATGGATACATCAAAGAAGGGATAAGGAATATGACCATTCTGTTTAAATCATGCTTAGCAACAGAATGAGTAATGAAACCCAGGTAACTCCCCATATCTTTTATACACACTGTAACTTCTTCCCCACCCAGAAGGAAGCAACCAGACCAAGGTATTTAGAGAACTGCATTTTACCTGGTTTGCCAACTGGTCTCCAAAGACCAGGTCTTGAATCATCACCACGCCTGGAAATTCGGTCATCTTCACTACGTCTAGAGAGTCTATCATCATCCAAATTGCGCCAAGTTCCCCTATCATCATCTCCACGCCTAGAAATTCTATCATCATCTGTGTTTCTCCGAGGTCCTCTATCATCATCTAAGCCACGCCTTGGACCCCTATCATCATCCATGCTACGCCTAGGACCCCTGTCATCATCTGTGTTGCGCCACGATGACTTTTCCTCATCAGCACCACGCCTAGGTCCTCTATCATCATCAATTCCACGCCTGGGACCTCGGTCCTCATCAGATGTTCGCCAATTTCCTCTGTCATCATCTACTCCTCGCCTAGGTGGTCTATCATCATCTGCAGAACGCCATGTTCCCCTGTCTTCCTCTACACCCCGTCTGGGAGGTCGATCATCATCTGTATTTCGCCAAAGTCGGTCATCGTCAGCCCCACGACGAGGGAATCTGTCTTCATCAACACGTCTAAGGGGCCTATCATCATCCATGCCACGTCGGGGTATTCGGTCTTCATCTGTTCTTAAGGAGTCTCTTTCTTCATCATCTCCTGCACGTCTTGGTCGGTCCTCATCTCTTCGAAGAGACCTCTCCTCATCACGACCTTCTCCACGCCGCCATTCCCTATGAAATTAAGTTACAATTCTTCAGAAATCATCAAAATACTGGATCAAAGACATCTGCTTAAGATCATTCCAGAAAACAAGTTACCTTTCCAAATGCCCAGTTTCAATTTGGAACTATAATGTAATAGTAAAATGCCAGTGAATTTTTAGTATTTTATTTATAAAACAAGAAGAAAGACACGAACTTTAAATTACAAGGGGCCTCTGATCAAATAGCAGCCAAATGGCTCAGTGAATAGAGTGCTGGGCCTGAAGTCAGGAAACCCTGATTTCAATTCCAGCATGAGAAACTTACTATCTGTATGATCCTGGGCAAGTCACTTAACCCTTTCTTACCTCCATTCCTTATCTGTAAAATGAACTGAAGAAGGAAATGGTAAACTACTCTAATATCTTTGCTAAGAAAATCCCAAATGGAGACATAGAGAATTGGACAGAACCGAACAAAAAAACCTGATCAAGTACTTGCTTTGTAAAGCAAGTTTTTTTTAAACCATTAAGGCAATGTTTAAAAAAAAAAAACCGGGAACTATTAATTCTACCAAGCTTACAGTGCCTAGGTTACTATTCATTACAGAAAAAAAAATTCAGAATTATCAAGATGTCAGAAAGAATTAGAAAGGTAATAGGCAAGCACTGAGCATAATGCCAAATTGGTAAGTCATCACTATATGCATACTTCTCAGTATGGAATCTAAAAAGTCATTATTTCCAAATATTGTTAAAAAAAAAAAAAAAAAGACTATTTTCCTCCCTCACACTTACTTTTCTGGTGGACGTCTCCATTCTGATTCTACTTCGGGACCTCTTCTCCAAGTGCTCTCAGAGTCTCTATCACCCCAACGAGTATCCTACCAAAGTAAAGTATCAGGAAGACGTGGTATGTAAGTTTTTATTACATTATTTATTCATGTTAAGAACAATTACATTTAACAAAACTATTCTTTAAAAACCCTAAAATTATATGAGGATATTATAAAATTACAAGTCTTTAAAATCAGTTTTCTTTATGAAGTAGCTTTACAACTTTAGAAACTTGAAAGAAAAAATACCTGTAAGTATTAAACCTACAAAAGTAATTTACATCCTTTCAAATTTTCATCTTACTTTCAGACACAAAATTTCAATCCACTAGCATTTATTAGGCACTTACTCTGTCCCAGGCAAAGTGAAGCACTGGGGAATATAAGGCAAGGCAAAAAAAAAAAAAAAGTCTCTGCCTTCAAGAAGGTAACATTCTAAAGACACAGACAACACACAATTATGTACAAACAAGATATAGAGAATATATTGCAAGTGGCTTTAGACAAAAGGCACTAAGATGAAGGAAGATTAGGAAGGACTTCTTGAAGAAGGTGGGAATTTAGGTAAGACTTGAGGAAAGCTAAGGAAGCTATGAGGCAGAGCTGAGGAGGGGAATCATTCATAGCAACAAGCCAGTAAAAATACAAGCAGAGTGTACTATAGGAGGAAAAGCAACGAGGCCAGTGTCACTGGATCTCAGAATACATGGAGAATAATAAGGTATGTTGGAGAGGGAAAGATTATAAAATTCTTTTTCTTTCTCAGTAAGTTTCTGTTGATGTCTCTTGTTATGACACTGCTTTTTCCCCAGTATCTTTCCCCTCCCAAACAATCATCCAATAATATTTTCCAAAAATTTTTGTTCCATCTTTGTTTTACACACACACACACACGCGCGCGCATGCAGTCCAAAGTATGCAATTGGACCTAACACCTCCTTAAAAGGGTAGACTGATGTGAAGCACACTGGCTCAAACACAGCATCTAAAGGCCACAGGAAGCCACTGCAGTTTATCAAATGACGGATGACATGGTCAGACTTTCACTTTAGGAAGATCACTTTGGCAGGCGAGTGGAGGATGGAATACAGTGGAGAGAGGAAGACCCATCATGCAGTCCTTACATGAAGAGAGGGAAGAGGCCTGTACCAGGTTATGAGAGACAAAGTGTTATAAGCAACAGATGAGTGTGGTGAGTGGGAGTGATGAGTCAAGTATGATCTACAGATTTTGAGCCTGGTTGTAACTAGGAGGATGGTAGTACCCTCAACAGAAACAGTAAAGTAAGGGAGAAGAGAGATCATGAGGTCAGTTTTGGACATGTTTTGAGTAGTCTAAAAATATCTTAAACAGGCAGTTGGAGATTTGACTCTGAAGGTCAGCAGTGAGGATACAGCTGGTGACATAGTTGTGAGAGTCATCTGCAAAGAGATAATAACTGAAACCACAGGAGATGATGAGATGAACAAATCAAAGAAAAAGAAGAGAGCCCAGAACTAAGAAAGAGCTGAGAGCATTATCATAAAAACTTAGACAAGAATAAAAAAGGATAAGAAAGAGGGTGGCCCACAGTGTTAAAGAGCAGCAGAAAGATTAACAAGAATGAGGATTTAAGAAAAGGCCATTGTATTTGTCAAGTAAGAGATAACTTGGGAGAGACAGTTTCAATTGAATGATCAAGTTGGTTGGAAGTCAGTCTGCAGTTAAGAGGAAGGAAAAGTGGTAAAAACTTAGCAATCTCAAGAAGTTTAGCCACAAAGGGAAGGAGGAAACAAAGAACAATGGCTAATGGGGACAGACTTTTAAAGCAAAGGTTCAAAGATAGGGGAGAAATAGGAAAGTATATAAAGCAGCAGGGAAGGAGCCAGTAGACAGTTAACCATTAAAGATTAGTGTGACAGAGGACAGGGATGATAGAGTCTGGTGGAAGAAGACAGGACAGAATAAGATCATTTGTGCATGTAGAGGGGACTTGCTTCAAAAGGGAGAGAGCCATAGATTAAACTGATTCCTTTCACAAACTCTAGAAAAACCTTCATGTTGTGAATGATTTCTATAGACTGATGCAGTTAAATGAGCTAAAGGTTCATTTTTAACTCAAGACAATTATAGGCATAAATTAGTTGTATCAGCAATTGACAGTTACAACTGTACTTCTCATCTATGACAATAATACCCACCAGATTTAATATATTTGACGGTTCTGATGAATTAAGAGGTCAAACCAACACATAAACATTTTTGATCAAATGTAAACAAACTCTGGTCAACAAGAACGCTGAGATGGGAAAAAAAGGCTGTTTTGTGCTAACCTTTCTAGAAAGTGAATCATCAGCTATCCTTCTCTCTTCTTCTCTACGACGTTCTCTTTCTTCAATTTCCATTTCTCTCTGACGTTTTTTCCTTTCTACTTCTTCTAGTTTCTTGACATGCTCCTGATATTCTCGTTGTTCTTCCTCACGTTTTTCACGCTCAGCGCGCTCCCTCTCTTCACGTTCTACAACGATTTGTGGAATTATAACTTGTTTGAAATTTCACCCTTCTTTCACCACATTTTACTTTTGACTTTCTAAGTCTCACACAAGCTCTGCTGTATATTTCTATTACAAACTGCCCCAAGAATTCAAGAGGGCAATAGATGCCACAGAATTCTCCTAAGGAACACACATCTTTGAAATCAGTATAAAAAAGCTAAGGGGAGAAGAAACATTTGTTCTTCCTAAAGGTCATAAGCACATTCTCAAGTGAGAGGAAAACCAATCACGGGGCATCTGCTGTGCCAAATTCTGGAAAACTTATGTTATTCCTTTATGTACATGGAATGCCCAAGTAAAAGTTTTTAATAAAAACAACAATCTGAATAACTCCATAATAAAATAGCCTCTTCACATTACAGTCACTGACCTAGCTCACCCTGACATCCCCACCTTTAAGCATCTGCTCCTCAGCTAGTCGCTGTTCTTCCTCCTCCTTTTCCCTGTAGTAAGTCACACGGCGCTCTTCCTTGCGCTGTTTCTTCCTTTCTTCCAATCGATTGCGCCTTTCTTCAGCAAGCCTTTCTTCAAACTGTTTAAGTTTTTCCTGCAATGCATGAAAAAAAAATGAAAATCTCTTTTTAGAAGAGCATGAAAAACAGGATGGTGCTATAGACCAGTAGAGGGCTATAGTTTGAATTAAGCAACACTTTAACCTTTTTTCCTTTTGCTTACACCGTATATTTGTAAATAACATGTAGTGATGTGCACATAAGTATGAATGCTGAGTTCTATTATTAAACAGAAATTGTTGGCAATACTATTAACATCTAAAAGCTTAAGTTCCTCTCCCCCCTCCCTGATAAATCAGTGGATAGCAGGAATGTAGACAGTGTTGAACTCCATCCTTTCATAGACTCATAAACATTATCGGAAAAGGGAAGAGGTTTATGCTGAAAGGATACTATCAGTGAGGCTATTCTAAAAATGAGTACAACTGGAAAAGATTCTCTAATCATATCCAGGTCCTCAAAATATTGGTTTGTTGGTAACATCATGCTGCTAATTCCATCAAGGTGAAGATTAATACCAGGCCACCAAAGAGATCAATCCAACAATCCACATACAGGATGAATAATGCATACTGCTGAAATAATGAATTAGTTTAGATGCTAATCCATTAATACATTTACATGTCAATTCATTAATATATATATCTTACAGAAGCACTGTGGCTGGGTCTGAGAACTGGAGAATGAGGCAAACTATATTTGGGAAACATACATGGCAATATCAATGATGCCAAGCTACTTCCTGACATAAAAAGCCATTTTTTTGCCACTAATGTTTTGGTGATGACTTTAGGTGACTCGAAGGGTAACAAGGAATCATGACAGGCTGAAATCAACTACTGCACATTACTAACAATAACTTGGTTCACGAAAAGTAGCATGAGAGAATCTAAGAAATAACTAATCTGAAAACAAAGTGGGTTGGTCATTTAACAATAGATAAAGAAGCTAAACTGGCAGCTAGAAGCGCTGAAGCAGTACTCACAAAATGTTCAAGAAACCCAGAAGACAGTATCTAGTGACAAAATGTTCCATGAAGATTTATATGACAGGTCTAAGTAATGAGTAAGAAAAGAAGATAGGGAATAGCTGATGGCTGGCAACCTGTACCAGCGTGGGAAGTACACATGTGAATAAAATCATGAATCTACTAAATATAGCAGAGAAGCCCTCCTAAGGACTCTTCAATGAAAGAACCATTAAGATGTTACCTCATAAACAGACTGTCGTGCTGCTTTGAGTCTCTCTACAAATAAATCTCTATCTTCCAGCATTCTTGACATTCTATTCTTATGTTCAAGGGCTTTTTCACGTTCTAGTTGCATAGTAGTAATCTGCAAAAAATATATCCACTTAGTTAAAAAAAAAAACAAAACCTCAAACTAATTTTAATGTTAAGACAAATGCAAGCTAAGTTAATTCTCTAAAAACTAGAGGTAGTTTCCATAGACCTTACAGTTAACTAAATATTTAACTATTCAATCAATATAAATTTAGTAGAGCCATTATAGCAGTATTTCTACGATTTTCTTCTTGATCCACCAGAACTTTCGTTAAAGATCATTCTGTTATAATCTAATGAGATTATTAGATATTTTTCTCAATTAAAAGGTTTGTACAAGAATGCCAAACTTCAAACTAAGAGAACTTCTATGGTGGTTTTATTTAGCTAATTTTTCCAGTACCCAAGAATCAAGGATCTTCTATTTTTCAATTCTCTTGATCCCCACAATTTTATTAGGGCAAGATCATTTATAGTAGGTCCCACATTGCTATACTCCAACTTTGTAGAAACTATAAGTCAACAGATGAAGACTTTGCCTTTGAAAAGATCAGAGGGATTAATGAATTATACCTGAAGAATACCCATGAAAAGGTTATTTCTATGTGGCAAACTGGCAATTAAAAATTCTGAATATTGGATTTTCCTCCTTAAAATGCTCAATAACACCAAGATAGAAAAGTTTTTTAAAATGGTCAAAAGCAAGAGAGAGAAAGATATTTCAAGAACAGAAGAAACAAAGAATAAGAGAATATGAAGATTCACATATTTGGTGAGTATGAAAGAGAGGCTTCAATTTAGAGCAAGAGTTCTTAACCTGGATCCATAAACTTCTTGTTAATGTTTTTCAAAATATTTTCTAAGCTGCATTCCAATATAATAGTTTCCACTGTATCCTAACTTTTATGCACTTAAAAGCATTATTCAAAAAGGGATTTCAGGCCCATGAATTTCACTACACTGACACCAAAAAAAAAAGCCCATAAAGAAAGGCTAAGATCCCCAGGCTTTAGATAAACAGGTAAAGCAACCTATGGACCAGGGGAGCAAAGGCAGAGTTGCCTGTGTTTTCAAGTTCCGACATTTGAGATCTCAGCCTACAACTGAAAGGGTGACCAAGATCTTTAAACATAAATGTTTCTATAGGACTATTTTCAGATCATTTCTGTAGTAAAGTTTAAAGAATTATAAAGAAATCCAATTGTCCTGGAGTTGTGTCAGTTCTGCAACCTTGGCCCTTAACACCATAGTTACGTAAGAGCAGAAAATAAAACAATAGTGTAAAAAACTTACTCTTTCTTCTTCCTGCTGTTCCCAAAGGTCCATATCTTTGACTCTCTGTTCTTCATAGGCACTCTTTATAAGAGGTATCTCTTCTAATCGCTTTGCTCTTTCAAAGTAGTCAATCTAAATAAAATAAGAATTGCTGTAGAATATATGAAATAAATACTTCAAAACTGCCATAATAATGTAACCTCCCCCCCTCCTCTTTTGCCACCTTCTTCTCCTGGTTTTTCAGACGTTCTTGAAGTTCTTTCTTTTCTTTCTCTAGTTGTTCAACCTGCTTGGCCATAATGAAATCTGGATCCAATTCTTCAAGGTCCTAAAAGAATACACATGAATTATTCAATTATCTAAGAATGTATATAGAAACAATTCTATCAGATGCAAAGGTTAGTTTTAGCAATGAGTTTCTCATTTTAGGTAATTTTATTTCTACTCCTTTAAAATCAGAAAAGCATTTTTTTAAGTGAAAAAAGAAAAATCTGGAAAAAATATTTAGCTATTAATTTTGCTATCAAAAGAATTGGATCAGCCCAAGAACTATAAATCTGATACCTCAATATCAATATCTTTGAAAGCTTTGGCACCAAGTTCTGTTTTCTTAATTTGCTCAAGTCGCTCACGGACAGTTTTCTTTTTGATTTGTTCATGTTCCTGTAAGATTCGCTCTTTCTCCCTCTCCTTGGCTTCCTGGCGGAGTCGCTCTTCCTCAGCTTTCCGAACTTTCTGCAGCTCTGCTTCCCGCTGCTCCAACTCTTCCTTCTCACGCTGAATATTCAGGCTCTCCAGACGCTCCTTCCTCTCCTCGATGGTCTGCCGGCGAGCCAGGATGCGCTGATGCTCTTTTCTTGAATTTTTAATATAAGCAGTGACAGCCAACTGGTGCTGTTCTTCCTTCTCTTGCTATTATAAAAGAAATAAGAGATAACAGAAGTCTGCATGGTTCTTTAAGGCCTGCAAAGAACCCAACAACAACCTGGTAGGACAAGTGCTATCAGCCCCATTTTACAGAGGCCAAGTGACTTGCCAATGGCCAGCCACACTTAGTGTTTTGAGGCAGAATCTAAACTCAGGCCTGCCTAACTCCAAGGTCAGCAGCCTTCCAACCACGACCCTTTCTAAATTTCAAAGCTTTCTAAAACGTTTCTGTTAAAATCTAGCTCATACCTAATTTTCTCTGAGGATTTCTAAGGTGGTTGCCTTACAAGGAGGCAGACACTCCACTCCCACATATCTACTCTAGCAAGTGTTAAGTAGACTTAAATGAATAATGACTAAGAAATCCAGTAAGACACCAGAGCATGGATAAAGAAGCTGTGCAGAGTAGCGCCCTATCACCACCAGAGACACCTAGAGCACTCAAGACTCTGTCTACAAGCAACAGGAGTGGAAGCTCACCTAAAAAAGCTCCAGCATATGGACCCTGAAAGCACTGGGGAATTGCAGCACAATAGGCAGCAACCAGAGTAGTATGGCAGCATCAACCCAGTGGCTTCCAGACTTCAAGGCTCAGGAATTCTGGGGTTTCTAACATTCTTACCTGAAACACCAGAGAGCACCCTAAATTTTGAAGACCTAGGGATGGGGGTAGGGAATTAAAAACCTTGGGAGTAAGAGGTCAACACAGGAGATACAGGAAGAAACTAAGGAGGTCTCAATATTCCACCTAAAAAGAGGAAACAGTCCTGGCTCTGGTACAAAGCCCAGTTCAGGAAACAAAGCTGGAAAGATAAGTATACCAGAGAAAAAACACCAATCAAGTTAAAGAAAACACCAATTAACATTAAAACAGTAGTACAAATTTAGAGATCTCTCAAACACAGAGTAACTTCATTACAGCTGCAGAGACTCAAAGCAAAAATGGATTTTCCATAAGGACTACAAGAATATATACCTAGAAGAAATGAAGAAATAAAGAATTTTTTTTAAATGGAACAGAGACTCCAAAGGAGAAAACTGGAAGAATATCTCAGAAAATTAAGTGGTAAACGTATCCCAAGTAACCTACTCCTAAAAACTAAAATAGTCTAAACAGAAATCATGACTCCAACAAATTCAAAAGATTAGACTCCATAACAAACAATGATTGAAAATAAAAAAGCCTGGATGCTATTATTTCAAGAAATCCTAAGTGAAATTACAAAAATTTATTAGAACAAGAAGGCAGATCTACCAATTACCTCCTCAAAGAAACCTGTCAAGGAAAGTCCCAGGAATATTTTAGCCAATCCAGTGCTCTCATGTCAAAGAAAAATTCTGCAATACTGAAAAGTTTAAGTACCAGGAAATATAATCACTCCAGACCTAGCATCTTTAAAAAACAAATAAAATCCAAGAAGGATAATACCATACAAAAATTAGTCTTAAACCAAGAACATTACCCTACAAAGGTGGATATAATCCCACAGGAAGAAAACAGACCTTTAATGAAATAAAAGAATTTCCAACATTTCTGATGAAAAGACAAAAGTCAAGTAAACACTGTGAAACTACTTTGAACAATTCCCTCCAAAACCTAGAAATTTAAAGGAACTGTGACACAATGCTAATCTTGATATGGGGGAGAAGAAACAAGTGTCTTTCAGAACCTGTCTTCAAACAGTTTTGAGAAAATTAAATAAGAAAAATAAAGGCCCTGAAAGGGCAGAGTGGATATTCTGAAGTTTTGAAGAGGACAAAGAATAAAAGGAACACATTAGTGTAGTCAAGAGAAAGAAGGGGTGGAACACATTTTCATTTCCCCTAATTTGGTGTATAAAAGAAGGGTCTACAAACAAAGGGGTAGAGATTGGAACAGCTATCAGATGAACCTTTCTCAAGCAGTTCAAATAAATAATCTTATTCTTTAGTAATATATATATATGTATACATATATATATATAGTTCATTTTCTCCTAGAAAGTCTAAAGATACATACCAAAACATGAGCAGGTTTAATAACTTCCAGTGCCTTGGCAAGCACAGAAGACATAGCAGTCAGCTGATTCCTTATCTGCTCAGATGGCATACTCTGAAGGTGAGGACCAATTGGCGCATCTTCTCGAGTAGAATAATTCAAATCAGAGCCAAAACTTAATGTTCTTGAAGTGTGATCGATACGAACCTTTACAAATTAAATTATTGTTAGCAAAAAAAAAAAAAAGTTTTTAAAAACCACCTGAGGCCCAAATATCCACCTAAGCTGAACATATATGACAACTTTGAAATGTAACACACAAGGAATTCTAAAAGATGAGCAGAAACAAACAAGAGTCTTATTTTGGCCTTTGCTCTACATAGCTATAACATGAGCTTTTACAAAGTACCTGGCACAGACCCTTAAAAATCCTTGGTTGATAGAAGGGTAAAATGAACAGAAGGTTTGGTTTACAAGGGAAAGAATACTTTAAAAATCATGATTTAAGTTACATGAAACAACTTATGATTCCTTTACAACATTGCTACCATACTAATAATATAATAGGTAAAACCATATAAAATACTCCCAATGACTTTCTTCTTTCCAATAGCACTCACTTGCAAATCACAGTGTCTGGCTGCATCTACAATAGCACGTTCCAGTTGGAAAGCATCAACAAAAGGAACCAGAGAAGTCAGGCGAGAAAACTCAATGCTCTGATATATTTGTGCCACCTGCATAAGAACACATGATTATTCTTTTCCTTTCTGACTCTACAAAGCATTGCCACAAGAAATCTTTATGGTTGCATTATCACCTGTTTTAGTTAAGCACTGTTGTTTGGAGTCTTTTAAGTTTTGTGTGTCTGAAGGAGACTGGCAGCATTCCTACACTGAGTGACACTGCTAATTAACCTTCTACAAATTGTATAGCACATCAGAAATAACACTGCTCCCTTGAACAATGAAAGCAGGCCAATGCAATGTGCACAAGGATACAACAGGCATACTAACAAACTCATTTACATAGTGCTTCAAAGTTTACCAACCATTTGCTACCCACACAAACTCCATGAGGGAAGTAGCTCCATGCAAACTATCTGTGCTTCACCGGTGAGCAAACATCCTGAGGAGCTAATGATTCACCAACAGTTTTTAAGTGTTTAGGCACCAGGGCTCAAACCTAGGTCCCCAGATTCCAGGGGTCATGCTGCTTCCCGCAACCAAATCATGGAAGCCCAAAAACAAATGACAAGGGAAAAAGAAGGTAATGGAAAATAAGGCCATCAACACTGTCCCAAAAACATAACATTTAATACCAAGGTAACTCTGTACTTAATGTTTTTACCTTGCTGATATAAAAACATTCATTTCGCACTTATACCTGCTGCAGAAGTCGGAGAATAGTGTTGTTTTGCAATTGTGGGACATATTGTTGCAGTTCAGGTTCTTTTTCAGCTTGATCTCGCACCCAATTTAGAACCTACAAAGACATTAAGCAAAAAATTCAGTTATATTATCCTTAAATAATACTGAAAATACAGTAATTATGGAACCACAGTAAAACCATGGAATACACATCAGGAAACTTGATTTTATGAATGCTAAAAGTTTTCATAAGAATACCAATTTGCTCATCTTTCCTGAAGGAACAAACTAGATATTGATCATGTTTTTAATTTACCTACAAAAGTTTATTTAGCATATGAGAAGCATCTTTTCTCTTTAAAAAATGACAAGAAAATCAATGAAATTTGCACAAAGTTCACTGAATCATTTTAAAATGGCATACTTCTTGGGAAGAAGTTCCTATTCTTCTCAGACAGTTAATTCTAGCCCAAACTCCAGGAAAGAAGAGGCTCAAGTCAGTTATTTCTTTACTCTCACAATGTAACTAAAAATTTTCACAACATGAATGCTTACCTTTGTAACCCGATCACAGAGCTTTAGTGGGTTGAATTCCACCTCCAGCCAATTATAAAGATCCTTTACTTCTGGAACAACATATTGTAGTACGTTGAATCTAACCTAAAGTAAACAGAGTTAAAATAGGCATAAACATTATAGTTTACTATTAACACATAAAGGTAATTGACTTTATACTGGCTATAAACCAAAACCAGACTCGCAGGACTGGAAAGCTGAAAAGGCTTTATTTAGACATCTACAGCTGTAATTCACTATACAGAATGAATGTAATCTTGAAAAGCTGACTATACAGGTCAATATTCACAATCTGTTATCTTCTCATTAACTTCCATTTTAAAATTAGAGATTTTTCTCTCAGAAAATATATTTCCTATTAATGATCATTCATTTAAATTAACTACAAATTAAGACGATTGAAAAAATTCAAAGACATTGTTTTGCAATAATAATCTTCTGGCTTATACTTGCTTACTGACTCTTAGCTAGTCTAAGCAAAAAGAAACAAACTTCAGGCAACAAGTCAAAAACAAGTCTCTTACCATTTAAAATTTCTTCCAGAAATTTTACTCTTCCTTTATAAATAAACATATTTCTTGACAATCACTTCTGGAACACTAGCTCAAGGCACAAATGTTAGTGGCGCTGCTAAAATTTCTTACCATCCTTCTTGTCAGTTATTTGTTTAATGCCTTCCAGGATTCACCTAATTCCTTTTCTTACCTTAAGCTTTGATCGCTGCAACTGAGCTACTCCTCCCCACCCTGAGCCACTGTATACTTGGCCCAGCAACATCCAATAAATTATCAATCAAGAACACAAGCTACAATACTCTTCCTAAAAACCCATCTCTCTTCCCTGTTCAAACTCTCCCATTGTCACCAGACACAGAATTAATTCTAACCTCCTTAAGCAATGTCCTCCTTAATCTATTCCTACCCAACACTTTTTAGTATGCAACAGGTAAGAGCAGTCTACACAGCGTCCAACACAGGCCCTGCTTGATCCCCAACTTTAAACTATTTGCTCTGCCTGAAATCTCTTTCCTACTTTCTCTGTCCCCTACAAGTCCTGGAGACAATTTGAACAATTAAGTACCATCTCTCCTAACATATTATTGCATCTGTCTATAATACTCATAAATCTTATATTTCTCCTACATTCTTTGAGAACAAAGTAAGAATCAAGTTCAAGTCTTATTCTTCCTAGTGCTTTTAACATTATAGTACATATAAAACATACAGTATTCAACCATACTGAGCGTATCCTGATAAAAATACTTAAAAGCTATAACTAATATTTCTAAATTTTCTGTAGAGAGTAAGTGAAAAGAATCAGTTAGGCTTGTTAATATAAAATTGAAGTGACAAAGGAATAAACAATTAAAGGTGCTATGAACGGACAAACTTGTAAAGAAGAAAAACAAAGAACATGAAAGAAAAAACCACTACTGCTTTATTAAAACAGGTGTAGTGGTAAGGAAATTAAGGCTTAAAGCGAGACATTTTTGGATCTCTAAAAGAAGTCTTCAATGTCTGAATAAAATCATGTTGGAAGACAGGGGGGAAGGGATGTTTACCACCCATGTTTAATGAAGCTCTTAAAAATGGTTCTCTAGAAAAAAATTCTTTGATAGTTAAGTCTCCAAAGTAAGTTAAATCTCCAAATCTCCAAAGACATGAACTGATGCACAGTGAAGGCAGTAGAACCAGGAGAACATGGTAAACAGTAATAACAATACCACATGATGAACAATTAAATGAGTTAGCAATTCTCAGCAATATTGTAACAACCCAAGACAAACCTAAAGGAATCATGATAAAAAATGCTATCCACCTCCAGAGTTCTCTAAGAACTGAAGGTGTCTGAATACAGACCAAAGCATATTATTTTTCTTTCCTGGTTCAAGTTTCTTCCACAAAATGAGTAATATGGAAATAAAATTTACATGATTGCACATTTACAACCTGTACTTGATTACTTACTGTCTTAGGCAGAGGGGAGTACAGACAGGGAGGGATAAAATCTGGAACTCAAAACCTTAAAAAAATGCTAAAAATTGTTTTTTACATGTAACTGTGGTAAAGTGTATTTTAAAAAATATTTTATATGTTTAATATGAATGTGTATGTACAGCCTTTATCAATCAGATTACATGCTATCCTGAGTGGAGAGAAACGGAGAAAATTTGGAACTTAAAATCTTATGGAAGTGAAGGTTGAAAACTAAAATTAAACATTTTTTTAAATGGACATTTTAAAAGGATGACAAAAAGGTTAAATAATAAAAACAAAAAAGAAATTTAGTTTTTTCAAAGCACCTCATGTTTATGGTTATATTTTTCTCCAAACTACTACTTGTTTGAAAGGGACTGGCAGCAGTACTATTCCAAGTAATGCTGCTAATTAACCTTCTATAAATTATATAGCACATCAGAAATAACACTGCTCACAATACAAATGAAAGCAGGTCAATGAAATGTGCACAAGCATACCTGTGGAAAATAAAATGACAGCTTGGAAATTTACCAAAAAAAAAAAAAAAAAACATTCAAATCACTTAAAAAAACATAATATTCGATCTAGACAATGGTGGACTTTTTACATCTGTTTCCCCATGGTTAGAATATTTGCCCTCTTCACTTTTTCCTCTAACTTTAAAACTCAATTTCAATTCCACCTTCTGCAGAAAAGTCTTTCCCAATCCTACTTCTCTCTCCCCACACAGAATTACCTGTTACCATCTTCCCTCTATTACATTCCATTTTCACTGTATATAGGTTGTGTGCATATCATGGCTCCCTTATTCGAATGTGAGCTCTTTGAGGTCCATATTTTTGTCTCTCTCTGTGATCTCAGTGCTTAGTAAAGTGTCTGGCATATAGTAAGCACTTGATAATTGCCTTGGGATTGCTTAAATTACATAAGTAAATAATCTTAATAGATATGAAGAAAACTATGTTTCCTATGCCAGAACTACAGCAAGATACTTATTTGTACCACATTTAGTTACGAGGGACTAAAATTCACTATTAGGACTGTCCTGGAAGAAATTCCTCTCACAACTCTTTAGCCTTGTTAGATATTATGCATTTCCCTTGCCACTATTAAATACCAAAATCCATTAGGAAGTATTACAAACTAATTCTAACAATTTCTCTAATCCCAAAATTTTGAAAGCAATTTTTGTCCTATAATTGTATCAAAGCATTCTGAAATGTTTCTAGTCAACCAGCATAATCATTTTCCCCTTTGTAATCTTAGCATGGTTCTGAATGGACTTACACCTTAGAAATAAATAAGAAACTCGATGGTAGTTACAGGGTGCAGACTGCTCAAATTTATACCTACCATATCATTAATAAGAACAATGCGTGTTGGTGGAGCCTGGAGACCTAATAGTGTTGCAAGGCGACGTTGCTTTTCAACTATGATACCGTCCATATCCAGAAGCCGAGCAATATCAGTACGCTCTGGAGTAATAGGAATGGAGAGTGTGGCTAAAAGAACTCTAGTTGACATTCTGTTGAAAATAAAGTTACAAAAGAACCTTTTATAACTTGATATTCATACAGCAATCCCTACTGCTAATCTGACAATCTATTCAAGTTGCATTCAATGTTTTCATTATGACAAATTTAAAAGTAGTTTCACCCTATGGAGTGAATATATGGGGGGAAGAAATACTTTTCTGGTAGACGATTCTTCTGTAGTTAACAAAAAGGAAACACCAAACTTCAAATTTTTGTCTAAGGACTTAGAACTGAAATTTAGACCACTTAGTATAGGAAAATCAGAAATCTGTGATGCTATCACATCACACAATCAAGAATTGTAAACAAGAACATGTGAAATGTATTACTTAGTTAGCTTGTAATTATCCATAGGGAATTCTTCATGCATCATGGCACAACAGAGAAAAAGAAGGTAATATGGTTAATTAATTCTACTGTCAGTTACTTGAGGACTAGTACAAATAACAGAAAAAATATTGCAGTCATTTAATAGCTAGAGCCAATATATAAAAGACAAAAGAATCATACAATGAATTTTTCTAAGAGAAAATGTTTACTGCAGGATAAACTTTTTTTATACAGCAAGTAATAACTTTAGTCATCATTACATTAATCAACATTAATGACAGAGCCTCCAATCAAGAGCATCAATTTCGAAAGTACTGTTTAGTCCAGAGGTGGGGAACCTGCCCCACCATGTGTCTCTGAACTGTGTGCTGCCTCTTTCAGGAGCACACATACTCCTTCCTGTCTCTCTCCCCTTCCCCAAGTTCATGGGCAAAACTGTATTATACAAAAATCAGCTTTATGTAGAGTTCTACCTCACAATCCACTTACACAACTCGAGAACTCTCTGTATTTCAAGACTGGAAGGAAAGCTCAAAGGAAAATTGAAATCAATAGCTAAGTGACAGGTAAAGTCCTACCTCCAAACTAAAGAGTATACCCTATCTTAACATCAAGGGAGATTCAGCCCTACCAAATCTGGGAAGGAGAGGATAGGATACAGATTACATAGTCTAAAGGATCAGGCATCTAGGACATGTAACATTAAGGCTCACCCTCAAAATTCTTTAGACAAGGTCAAGGCGACAAACAGGATGGGCTTTCTTTGTTTTATAGACCTTTCTACAGTACATTTATTCATTTGATTATACTATGCTTTCAGGTACCTAATAAAGAAAATTAAAAACTCAACCTTTGTCTCAGTTGATCTATGTAAGAAATGACTCGGTCACTCAACCCTAGGAAACTAAGAGGAATATAGTAATTCCTTAGAAGTTATACATGATGGTGAAAACAGTAAAAAAAAAAACAAAAAAAACAGGGCTATCAGGAAAGCAGGAAAAGCTGTGGTAGAGAACACAGGACTCAGTAGTAAGAGCAGTTCTCCTTTCTAAAGAAATTCTTAAGAGTTTCCCTTATCTTGTCAAATTCAAAATATCAAAGAACATTCTTTGAAAGGCAAAAACACTCAGATGAAAGGCTATGTTTATGTTTAAGTAGGACTCAGTTCATTATAAATAATGCACACTCAATCCTAAAGTATGAAAATTCAAATAAATTAGGAAAATTTAAACAAATTAAATCTCACTTTACCTCTGCATCTCTTCTTGGGTAAGATTCTTTCTCATTTCTCTAGACAGATGGTAAAGTCGGTGGAGAGTGGATGCATGAAAAAGAGCATTCCCAGATTTCCAGAACACAGTTGAAACTTTGTTATAGTAATTTGCCATCAACTGAGGCTTAGGTGGCTTTTTAGACAATGAAAATAAACCATGAATGTCTTCTACTGCTTTGAATGCTTCCTGAAAAATCAAAATAAATCTCAAATTCAGTATGCATAAAACACAACACACAACTCAATTACTGAAAAATACAAATGTACAAGTAACATGTTATATATTTGAGATGTACTACATGTTTTCAAATGAGGCTCACTCACATGCAAAGCTAATAAACATTAGAATACTCTGTATATGTTCTTCATATATGATTAAGATTAAGTCAAATGGAATGCATTATAAAGTGCCGAGTAAGAGTCACTCATTAAGTAAACAAAATAAGATCTAAACAGGTTCAGTTACTATGAAGACTTAGAGTTTTTGACCAAAAGCATACCTGCCACAGTTCCATACTAATAGCACTGTCCAATTGTACAAGCCTCGTTTCCAGATGCATAGATTGGCTCTCAGGATTATTAAGGTTGATTGCTGTACTTTGGTTGTGGTGGCGTTGGATCTGTGACAAGTGCATCCTTAAATTGTCACACAGCTTACGGAACTCAGCCTTACGAGTATACTGGAGACAAAATTTGAAAGCTATGGATAGAAAAGTTAAATTTATTAATATTTTGCCATAGCTCACAAGTTTTGCAGGATGAACTTTATCAACATTTGAGGAGGCTTAATTATATCTAAGAGATACATCAAGTTATCACAACTGTCTTGGCACCAAAGCCTATCACCATCATCAGCATCATGCTTTGAAGTATCTCAAACCTCTAGAAAATACTTTGTTAATCAAATTCCAAAATAAAGATCTTTCAAAAGAAATATCTATAATTAAAAGCTAATTGTCAAGCTTCCTAGTTTTGAAGTCTATGAAAAATAAAATTTTCTATTCTCAATAGTTGTAATTCAGTAACAGAGAATTACCAATAGAGAATATATCGTTCAACTAACATCATTCAAGCACTGTAAATTCATTTTCACAAAAACTACATGTTCAGGAACGTTCCACTAGTATTTAATTGAGCACATGGAAATATAAATTTCTTGCTCCTTTTAAATATATTTTAATTCAAAAGTTAAGTACACAATAATGTAACAGTGCCAAGGTTTTTAAAATTATAACTTATTTTCTCAAGTACCTTAAAAAACACAAATATTTCATATAAAGGGCAAAATTAATGTAAGCAAGTGAAATGATAGTACTTCTCATCTCAATGGAGGTTAGTAAGAAAACTATATGGTTCAATGTGGTTTGAGTCAAAGTTACAATTTAGCTCTAACGGCCTATCATATAAATCAGTAACTAAAAAACATAATTCACAATTATACAAGCAACAAAATACATATCTGGGATGTACTACATGTTTTCCTATGTAGCTACTCACAAGCAAAGCTTACTAATAAGCATTAGGCTTATCATGAGTGTTTAAGTCAAAGCAAAACACTGATTTAAAATTCATTATCAATAAAGTGCAAAGAGTTACTAAGTAAATAAAATAAGATTTATACAAGTTCATTTACTATGAAGAATAGTTTTAACTTTGCAATCCTGGTTTTGAAAATAATAATTTTTACAAAAACTTACTAACAGAAGAAACAGTATGTTATGGTATGGTGCATAACAAACATTATTCTCAAGAGCTGCCATATTGAAGTTTAGTAAAGAAGTAACAACCTACTTATCTAAAGGCAAAACTTGAAGCAAGTCTAGTGATGTTCTAGTGAAGCTCAAGGTGGGAAAATGTTTCTGAGTGGAAAACAGCGGCCCAAATTCCTTGCTCTGTACTCTGTAGGAAAGTTAGGGTCACCTTTTGACATCTAATCAAGCATAGATAAAAGGCAGTGTATTATAGCTACATAAAACACTGATAAACAATTAAAAGGGACAGTAAGAAAGCAAATAATCCTACACATCTTACAAAGCTTGAGATTTTCATTGCACGGCACATAAATGTTTATACTGATCACACAGCAAGGTTATGTAGAATTTAATAAACTTTAAGTATATAGTATTTTTAGGATTCCTTTATAAAATGTATAAAACAAAATTTTGACCTTTAAGGAGCTAAGATTCAGGTACTAAGAAAATCCACCTTGTTAGGTAAAATGAAATATTTTAACAGCTTCTCAGGACTACTTTGTTTTCTAAACATTTATCAGCAAATTTTCTTAAAGACCCTACTCTTATGTACAACATTTTCAGCCATAAATTTATCTAAACTCAGTTCAATCCAAAACTTACTTTCAAAATAAATTTATACCAGTCATTTTTCATTATGGCTTAAAAGACCAGCAAACAAATGTAAATAATTAGGCCACTTTCAAGATAAGGAGTTTAATGATTTGAAATTCAAAAATTATCTGTAAGATAATAGTTTAAAATAAAATTTTCAAGTCACTTCATCCACATTCTATGCCTTTATTTTACCTTGTTGGGCGATATCATGGTAGAGACGCTCTACTCTCGAGTTATTTCGAAGAAGGTCCAAACACTGTCGATAGGATTCCCAAAGAAATTTAACCCAGGGAGTTAAAAGCAATCTGTCAGTACGATCCTGAGTATCTTCACCACTTACAGCACTTAAGAGAACACTACAAGTGGGAAGAAATACTGTGTAAACAATTTTTCACATCACTATCTGAACCAAAAAACTAAAATCATCAAGGACTGCCATTAAAAGGAGACATAATGGTATAAATCAATCATAGAAAGCTATGCTTCTGTTAGTTACTAAAATGTTTACTCCTAATCTTAACCAATATAATAGTACAAAGACCAGAATATTTTCTAATCATTGGCAATATAAATTAAATAAGCAGCTCAAACACTTTAAAGCTGAAATAAATTTTATTTTCATATTTTATTACCTTTGTGTATGTCTCCTATGGTAATTTTTTTTATTTATAGGAGAAATAAATGTCTATTACTAAAATCTTACCATATTGGTCACAATATAGTTTAGAATCACTGAACCTTACGATTGGAAGGTACCTCAAAGACCATCTAGTTCAACCTGGACCTGAAAAGAAATCCCCTCTACAACAGCCCTGACAAATCCAACCTCCATTTGAATAACTCTAGGAATTGGGAACCTAAGGAAACCGTTTCCTTCTGGGGCACATCTGATAAGTAGGAATTTTCCCCCTTCTATCAGGGTCAAAATCTGCTTCTTTCTTAATTCCCTAATTCTGCCATCTGGGGCAAAGAAGAAGTTTTATTACCCTTCCAAATGACAAAGGTTTGAATACTTAAATCTAGCTATCACATCTACCCATGACTTCTCCCTTAGGCTAAATATCTCCA
The DNA here is from genome assembly GCA_028658325.1 of Potorous gilbertii. Classification (NCBI taxonomy): domain Eukaryota; kingdom Metazoa; phylum Chordata; class Mammalia; order Diprotodontia; family Potoroidae; genus Potorous; species Potorous gilbertii. The sequence goes on along the minus strand of CM053769.1, from coordinate 534,495,292 downwards.
CACAGTTCTTTCAACCAAATCTCAAGTGGGCAAGTTCCCAATTACCTTTCTCAGAACACTCTCCAGTTTGTCAATATCCTTCCTGAGAGGCTCCCAAAGCTGAATATAAAACACTTATCTCTTCCACATCATAGCTGTTAGGGGCATACACCCCATTATCTAGAAAATCTGCATAAAAACTGGTGGTCCTCCCTTCGTACCAGAGAAGTACGAATTGTTTCTTTTTCTTTTAAGAAGTCTGAATTGTTTCTTTTATGGGGTATTTATAGTACCAACATATATTTTATGCATTTCTGAGTTTCTAAATGTTTTCTGTGTCATCTACTGGCCTTTGAGTATCTTCTGCAAAGCTCCCAAAAAATTCCCATTTAGTTTCTTGTGCCGATCTGTGATGTATTAAAACTGCAAAAGGCAAAGACACAATATGGAAACGATAACTGTACTCTCAATACAGTCTGATTAGGGGAGAATATGGCAGCACTGTCACCTCCTTTGTTCTTGAGAATATACCTCTTTTTAATGGAGCCTAAGATGACCTTTAACTCTTTTGACTTGTAAAATCATACTAAATTCACAATGCCCTTTCAATCTACTAAAAAACCCCAAATCTTTTCCCAGTCACATAAACTGTCACCCTTAAATCTCTCCTCAATCCTACATTTGTGCTAGTTATTTCTTCAACCCAAGTCTTTCCATTTGCCCATATTAAATTTTCTTATCAAATTCAGCCCAACGTCCTAGCCTATTGAGATCTTTACTGAGAATCCAATATCAAGTCTCAGATAAGTAACATGAGAAAATTGATAAGCATCCCTTCTTTGTCTTCATCAAAACTTAGCGATATTTCACTAGAGCTTTCTACTAGCAAATTTCCTCGAAATGGATCTATTAATGACATTGTGGGTACAGTGAAAAGGTCTCAATCTTTCCTCTTCAAAAAGTCTGACCTGGGAGATTAGGATGGTTAACTGTATACAAACGTGGATATTTAATTTACACAAATGCACATGCCAAAAGGTGACACTAATTATGTGACAAATAGCTTTCACACTGGCCAGATTTCTTTCCTTGGCTTGATGACAGAGTAAGAGGAATACGTAGCTAAAATGGCACAGGCCTGCATTAGTCTTATCTACAAAGGCTTATTCTACATTTGCAATGCTCAGTCTTCAGTACTCTTAAGATATTAAGCACTGTGTACAAATGTTTGGTTGTTTGAGGATTTGTTGTTTTGTTTTTTTAAACAAAACTTCTGAAAGAAACCTTGCCTCTGTTATGTGTGTACTGTGCAAATGGGTGACAAGGAGGGGAAGGATGGCCAGCAATTGTCACTTGGTTTAGTATTAGTCAATGGCACTCACCTCTCAGGAGTCTGAATATTATCCAAATCTTCTATATCTAAGACCATTTGCTGCGATTCTTCCTTAGCAGCTTCAGTTTTTTCTTCAGCCAACTTCAAGTACGCCCTAACTACATCCTCTAAGGATTTGATGTTCACCTACAGGTATGCACAGCCAGAGCATATGAAATTAGTTTTCATGATACTTCTGAAACACAAATTCTAAAATTAATAATAATTATAAAGCACAGGCTCATGCTGAGTGACAGCAATTGTAACTTTTAAGAAAAGGTAAGCCCCTGCAAATC
>CM053769.1:534471026-534493145 GCA_028658325.1 Potorous gilbertii | reverse complement strand
TCACAAGTCTTACCTGCTGACAAATATTTTTATATTGATATAATCCTTCCTTAGCCAGGTGACTTTTGCGGAGGTCCACACACAGTTCCAGGTATTTCAGCATAATAGGCTCATGTATTTTTTGCCATGTCCGATGTTTTTTACTTTTCATAACATCATAGAGAACATCAAGGGCAGGTTGCTTCTTGCCAACTTCAAGAAATTCTGAAAGTTAATTCAGAGGATCAGAATCAGTTACATAAACATCAAATACCAAACTTCATTTTAAAAGATTTATTGATTCTTTTCTCTTTAACATCAGTTATTTTTAGATATCACCACACATTCAGAGCTCCCAACCTGTGAACCCTCCTTTGTCATGAAGTCAAATAGGGTGACAATGAATGAGACTTGATAGTATATAAAACCTTTCACACCCTGTACCCACTCCCATCCTCTTAAGTACTCGTTTTTTAAAAACCACTTCTGAACTTGTTACCAATCAGAAAGTGACTCTGAAGTAGCAGGTTATAGTAGATGAAAAAGCTGGTCCTGCCATCAAGAAAGAATGAGCTGCAAAGCCTGTTCCTCATTACTACCTATGGAATCAGGGGTAAACATTTAGCCTGTCAGACTCAGTTTCCTGAAAGGGAAAATGGTGATAGTAAACTCTGCAGCATTGTGAGGGTCAAGTGAGATCATATATTTAAAAGCATATTACAAAAAATAAATGCTATGCAAATGTCAATTACTACTAACTATCCAAACAGTTCAGACATATAATTATGAAGTTAGGACAAAGATGTAGTGTGTAGATCTAAATCAAAGCAATATCTTTTTAAAATTAAAAAAAACAAAAAAAACCCCATTAGAGGACAAAGACCTCCTGAAAATTATTAAATCAGGAAAAAGTGGATATTACCTGATCCCTTAAACTAAGTGTATAACTTGTCTTGCTCATAATAATGGAAGAGGCATAGCAGAAGAATTAAGACTTGTATGCCGGTTTCAGGAAGTCTGAATTTTTGTGATTTTATCCCATTATTTATGGTTTTAATCAAGGGTAAAATACATAACACCTCTTCCTAATTTTATAATAAAGTTTATTATCAAAAATTCCTTCTTCTAAGTTTTAAGACAGTAGAAAATAAAAGCAAAAGCATGTAATAGCAGAAAGCATATGAGTGATGTCAGATGAATAAGGGAGAAAAGGGGGCCTTCAACAAATGGCCTTAATTTCTTCACCGAAATATGAGGCAAAGTTCCTAGCTAAGCAGATGAGAGCCATGGGAATTTTGAGAGGAAGTTAGAAAAAGCTACTGGGGAGTGGGATTGTGAAATAGAGAAGTATAATAAAAGGACTGCCTAGGTACAATTAAGAATCTGATTGGGACTATGTAACAAATTTGTAGTAGATCCAATCAGTTCAGTTTCATGATTTTCTCTAGCTTCATCTGGCAGCATGAATAGAAAGAAGCAAAAGTATCAGATCATATAAGTGTAGTCCAAGGGGCTAAAACTTAGCAGACTGAATGGATGACAGGATAAGGTGGCAAGGGACTCAAAAGGACAATGACAATGAAGAGTTGAAATGGCTGGTTCAATAAATTGCTGAAGTAAGTAATAAATTTACTCCAAAGTCATAATATCAAAGTTGCTATGTAATTTAATACTATTAAGCCTGTGCTAAAAGTGAGCATTGTTAAAATGTTTTCTTATTAGTTTTTAGCAATGATAGCCAAGGCAACCTACAAGCACAACTTTTTCCCTTCTCTTTCATCTTCTCTGACTGCATCCTTTACCTTATTCATTCTCTCATTTATCTTCAATCTCTCCCTATCTTCTCACTGCTTCACTATTCCCACATTCTCACATCTCCCTCACTCTCAAAAAACCCTCCCTTGCTCCATCATTCTTGCTACCATCCCAAAGCTCTGGTTCACTCAAGGATCAAGATGGAAAAGAGAGTAAATATAAGGAGTCCCACAGGTGATGGCCTGGAGATCATAACGGCAAAGAATAGTTAGTGGTTGCAGAGCAGAGGACGAGGTAGAATGTCAATAGATTGTGATCAAATAAGGAAATTTCAAAGTTCATGCAAGAAGAACATTTGTGAGTAATGGAAAGGATAGTATAATCATTTCTGTATTTAGGATATGGATTGAAGGAGTCAGATCATAAAAAAGTTGAGGAACTGGGATGTTAGGATCTTTGACATGTATGAGGGAAGTTGTTGATAAGAAAACAAAGACGGAGCCAGGCACCAATCTCTTTAAAGAAAAGGGAGTGCCCTGAAAGTCTACACAACTATCAGATTTTGATTGGATGGTAGATATGGATTGAATGAATTCCAAGGAGCGATAGTGAAAGATGACAACTTTTTTCAAAGTACTTGGTTTAAAATGAAAAGAGGATAGAGAATTAGCATTTACATTGTACTTTAAAGTTTACAATTAACTCAAATTATGTTTGTTCAACAAAGTTCCGTGAAGTAGATAATATAACTCTCCCCATTTTACAGATGTCTGAGAGGTAAAGTAACATGCCAAAGACCACACAGCTAATAAGTTGCTGAACTGACTGACCAGAGAAGAGTTTTGAAGGGATAATGGAATCTAGTGAAATTTTTTTTAAAAGGATAGGTGATACTTTGTTGAGGGCCAGGGTAGAATGCGGTTGACAAGATCAGGATAGATCTTCAGGGAAACTGTTCTAGGAGACGGTAGTCATTATCATCATTATCATCCGGAATGGCTCTCCAAGCCCCTCAGAAGTTGCATTCTCCCAGTCGAGTCCAAGTCAAACAAGAGAATTACAGAAAACAAGGGATATGTAAAATAGATGTCCTCTAGGCTAACAGTCTTTAAAGACAATAAGACTGGCCAAATCACTGGGACAGGAGATGAGCAGAATGTCACATAGACTTGCAGTTTCTGTCTATATATACCCTAACCCTTGGATCAATAAATGGAATTGGTGTATCTTTTCCGGCCTCCCGTGTCTTTCTTCTTCACCACATCACGGAACCCATGTGGGGACGCAGGTCGTCCGCTACAATTCTTGAAACGTTTAAAAACAGCAAGGAAGGAATCAGTAATAGAGAGAGGCTGAAGATTTGTTAAAGGGAATAATCAAAGATATAGCCAGCTAGAGAGATAGGGTCAATTTCACAATTGGGGTGGGTGGGTGTAGGTGGTGATAAAGATTACCTCTATCGTATTCTGCAGAAAATGAGAAAATGAGAAATAATGTGAAGAAGTTTTGAGATTAAAAGAACGAAGAGGAAGCTCACATTGCATGGCTTCAATTTTTTTCAGCAAAGATGCAAGTTTCTCAGCTTAAAAAGGAGAGAAGTGGGGGATGGTGGGCCTGAGAAAAGAAGAAAAGGTTTGGAATAACTTCTGTATGGAACGAGACAGAAAATTAGTTAGGAAGGAATAAAAGGGGACTGACTGCCTTACTCCAGTAAGAGTCTGATTGAGATTAGGTAACAAATTTGTAATGCATCCAGTCAAAATGATTGTTAGATGCCTTCCAAGTTCGTTCAGTGCCTAGTGAAGCATAGACATAGATGGCAGAGCTAATCCTGAAGCTGACATTTGGCAAGAGAAAAGCAGCAATAGGACAAGGAAGCGAAAGATTTTAAATACAGAACTGCAACTAGGTAAATATTTAGAAAAAGAAGAAAATCAGATAGTATAATGGCTTGGGAAAGTACAGAGGAATAGAACCGTGGTCCCAGGACAAGAAGATGGAGGAAAAGTTACAGCACAGAGCAGACATAGAATGACAGGTTATTGTGTGGCTGTCAAATTGATATTCCTAAAGCACAACATGCAGGTCTGATCATTTCATACCCTTAATTCAGTAAACTCCAGGATTTCCAATAAACTTCCTATCAACTCCAGGAACAAATATAAAATCCTGTTTGTCATTCAAAGTCCTTCATGACCTGCCCCCTGCTCAAATGTTCAACAATCTTTTGATTGTCAATCGGATGGTCTTTTCAGCCCTCATCCATCTCAAAACCTGCTATATTTGAAACTTACTGATTACCTTCTTCTAGATACCACACGATGGGTTTTTTCCTATTCTACTCTTTCCCAGTTTGGCTACTTCCTTCTCTTCTTTTTTGGCCGACTGTTCATCACCCATTATATCATCCCCACTAGCTTCAGGTATTCCATAAAGGTTCTATCCTGGGTGCTCTTTTCCCTCTACACTCTCCTGGGCTTTGGGCTTAACTACTATGTCTACGAAAATGACTCACCTCTTTATATCCAGCCCTAGTCTTTCCTCTGAACTTGAGTGTTTCATCAACAAACTGCCTACTGAACATTTCAAACTGGAGATCCCAATCTTAAATTCAACCTGTCTACAACTAAATTAATTATCTTTTTCTCTAAACACTCCACTCTTCCAAATTTCCCTCTTTCTGTTGAAGGCACCACCATCCATTCTTGTCTCTCAGGTTTTAACCTAATCATTATCCTCAATGCCTCACTCTCTCCTTCATCCCATATATCCAATCGTCAAATACTGTTCTTTCTACCTTTACAAATCACAAATCAGTACCGTCTTATAAATCAAAATCATTTTTCAAAATCAAGTTTTCACCTTAGTTCAAGGTCCTTATCACCTCTCACCTAGATTATTTTTTCAAAAACCTCTTCATTGGTATCACTGTTTCATCTTTCCCCACTAAAGTCCAACCTAACATTGCAACCAAAATAATCTCACTCAAAAGACAGGTCTGATCATGTCTCTCCTCCACTCAACACTAATGGCTTCCTGTTGCCTCTGAGATCAAATATAAATCCCTCCCTTTAAGCTTTTAAAGCTCCATACAACCTGTTCCCAACTTATCTTTCATTTCTCCTTGGGCATCATTCTTCCTCCTGCACTTTGGAAAACAAACCGATCAGGTCTCCTTCACACACAACACTTTGCCCAGGCTTTCGCACCTGGCTACAAATCACAACTTCCTTACCTTTTCTTAAAGTCCTTTTCCTTTATGATGCAGCTCAAGTACCACTTTCTAAATAAAGACTTTCAGGATTCAACTTCACCACCACCACCACCACCCCCCATAACTGCTGGTGCCCTGCCTTCTCAATTACCTTGTATTTATCTACTCCGTATATATCTTGATTAACTTTATAGTTAAGAGGTACCTTTTTATGTACTTGTCTCCCCCGAATCAGGATATAAATTCACTGTGGGTAAAATTGTTTCCTTCTTTGTACTTGTATTCCTAGTGCTTAACAAGGTGTCTGGCACATAGTGAAAAGTGACACTTACTACCTGTTGACTGATGAGAAGATTAGATACAATAAATGATGTTGCCCAGAATTAACATAGCTGATGAATGCTAGAACCAGTATTTGAAATGAGGTCTTCTCATTACAAAACCAAGGTTCATTTCACTAAACTATACTAATAAACTAAACTATAAAGTATATGCCAGGCCCTTGTGTCCTGGGAAACTTAAAATTTATCTGTTCAACATGACTTTTATTCCAGTCTTCTTCACCATCTTTTTTTTATTTCCTTCCCCAAATTCTTCTATTCTTCATGCCTAATTCTTTCTTTTGGAAAAATATGAAAACAAAGAATTCTTAGGGACAAACTGAAATCACACGAGCCTAGATAGTAACAAGTTGTTCCAGTGAAGTGGAGACAATCGTGTTCTTTTTTCCCCAACACTTCATGTAATGCTGTATAGAAAGAAAATCAAATCTTGGTTTCAAAAGTTTACAACCAATATACATCCCAAAAGTGGCATACCTTCCAACTTCAGCATTTCAGAGAATTAAACATTATATATTAAAAAAAACCATCCACCAATTCTGTCTTTACAGGGGAAACTGACAACTTTTAATTTAGAAAATTCTTATTTAAACAGACTTTCAACAGTTCATTTCAACTTTTTCCCATTCCAAACACCCAACTAAATCCAAATCACTTTGACCAAAAAAAAAAAATCCAATTTGGTACTTTATATGGCAGCTTTTTATTTGAACAAAGCAAAACTATCATTATCCTCAACAGAGTACTCATTTAAGCCCCATTTACAACAGTTCAGTTAAACTGCCATATCTACCTGTACCTTGAGTTAAATGGTTTATTTTCTTAACTGAATTGGTATCCATTGAATTCAACTAAATTCATAATTAAAAGAATATCATAGTTAAAAGTAGCCTGAGACAAAAATCATCTAATCCAATCCTAAACTACTCTATCCTATGAGCAAAATACAATTAATTGTACTTGTAAAGTCATTTTAACCACAGAGATCAAAGTGAGGACAGTGAAGGTCACTTATCTTAGTCCCATTATCTAACACGTTTCGTGGAAGACACCTAAAACTAAAGACTGCCAAGAATGAATTTAATATAGTAACTTTTAATATTTAGTGGGTTAAGATTTGCTAAATATTGTTCATACAAATGTACACACACATATACCTCATCAGATAATTCACTTTTCAAAAGGATAATTTCCTTTCAAAAGAAAAACAAAAACCTGTTGTGTTTTTTTTAACCTAAGGCTCAGATGTAATTGGGAAAAAAATTTGGAAAAACTTGAATCAACTCAGATTGTCCCATAAGAACCTATTTTTTAACTCTCTGAAGAAGTCTTGTTCAGAAAACACACCAGCATAACTGCTTCAGTTTTTTAAACTTTTGTATTTCTTACCACACTTTTAAACTCAAAGATCTATAAAGCAAGTCAAGTTCTCTTTAAAAACACTTTAATGAGACCAGAATTTCCAGATAAATAGGGCAACAGAAAGAAGAGTAAGATAAAAGCAAAGACAAGAAATATATCTTGTCAAGATGTTTTCTTTCAGTAACTGACCAATTAAAGCATCCAGTGCATTAACCTGGAAAAGAATCTAATTTTAATCAAGTTATGAAGACTTATTATTGTTAAGTTACAGAAATGTTTGCTATTGTTAAATTGAAAAAAAAAATCTCCTTAAGTTAAACTTTAAACAACTATAATAGCTGCCTGTCTGTAACTGAGATGATTTTGTTCCTTCAAGCTTCCTATCATAAGTATCCTGATTAGGCAAGGAAACACTACAAAATCACCAACTTTCATTTGGGATTAATTCAATACAAGTAAACATATTAAGTGCATGGCAATATTTCAGGGAATTTAAGATAAGGAAGGCACAGTATTTGCCATCAAAGAGCCTGCAAATCCAGTTGAGACGGGGAAAAAGACAAAATTTTACAACTGAAGAAGTCATCTAGTTCAATCTCTGCATTTCAGAGAAGAGGAAACTGAGATCCAAAGCTATTAAATGACTTGCCTAAAGTCATGCAAGCCATACAGTCTGTAAATAGTGAAGTCAAGGCTAGAAGACTAAAAAAAAAGTAAAAGGCAGGGTATCCTTAAGCAAGGCATTCAACAGCAACAAAACATTCCTGAATCTCCTAAATCACATTAAATGACAAGACATAAAAAACATCGAACTCTACAAATATGGACAGAGACATCTTAACATTATTTTTATACCTTTAAATCTATTTTAATTAAATTATTTTAATATAAACTTTCAACTACCTTTATTGGCATAATAGTTGACTATTATGCTCTCTATTGAAACAACACAAGCATCAGAACACTGAAACTATGTATCTAGCTTCCTGAGGTTTTTAAGTTTGGACTTTTAAGTGTCATTTTTACAGGCTCTTTTATGGATCAGACTGAGTTACAGTGTTGCTAAAGTTGTGGGTTCACCACAACCACTTAATTTTTTTAAAAGTCTCTGCATAATTTAAATGGCTTTTACAAGTTCATGAAAAAACTTGGTTGGTGCTTTACACTGAACAGATGATCAAAAAAAGTGCAATTATGAGTGTTACTGATTTTTGTTAGATTATCTCATTCTAGATTTACCAAATTCAAAATAAAGCAGAAGTGAAAGAGATGAACATCTGAAATTTTAGGAAACATTAAGATACTGTCAATTGTTTGTTAATTCAGGGATCAAAATGTTGAAAAAGGTAAATCATTACACAAATTCACTACATGAAATTGAATGACATTCAATAAATTATCTTATTCACAGTCTTCAAACTGCAACATGAGTTTCTTATGCACATAATGACACTACTTTGTTCTCTATTTGACAAGGGGTCAAAATACATCAAGGGCATAGCAGTAACAGTATTTTATAATTCCCTATTTTCCATCAAATTCTAGTTACTTGGAAGCTCACTTAACAATAAGATACAAGCTTAGTTATTCTAATAATTCAGTAATCCTTACTGTATATAGAGCTGCCTCAGGTAAGCTGTCACCATTGCACATTTCTTCAAATGGAGTCACAAAATTAGTTTTTAAATGACCCCTCTTAATATTCTTATTCAAGATTTCTTCATTTTGACATTAATTAGGAATTAAGTTTGTGGCATCCACATTCAAGTACTGTAAAACATAATTTCAAATCAGTTTCATCAAATAAAAAATTCCAAAGACCACCAATGTAACCACCATTTAATATTTAAAATAATATTATAATAACTATTTATATGTAACCAACAGAACTGATATCAGTAAAAAGTTTTAGAAAACCAAATGTTCGTTTGGAATTTAGGTCACATAAATCATGAATGTATCTTTTAAACACATGGGAAGCACATATATATACATTCATCAAAATACTTAAAAATTTGTAAAGCCTTGTAAATGACAAATATTTTACAGCAACCATGAATTTTGCACAAGAGTATTTTGCATAACTGAGACTGCACCAGGTTCATTATGTTAGAAAATTAACAATCTTTTTAAGAGGTAACTATTTAAATTTATCTCATAGAATCATAAGCTTAAGAACAGAAAGGGTTCTTCGAATTTACCTCATCAATCTCATTTTACAAATAAGAAAACCTTTATTCTGTATTAAAATTAAAACATTCTTTCATCAAGGTTGTTTCTGCACCATCACAAAAACTGCTATAATTTACCAGTTGCTGGCCACGGCATGGTGCGAATAAAATCAGTTATGATTTCAATTCCTTCATAAATCTGTTCCAGATATAGACTACACTTCTAAGTACTCTCCTACTCAATAGCTCAAATACAAAATCCTAACAAGTCTTCAAAATCCTTTATAACCCTCCTACCTTTCCAGTCTTCTTAAACCTTACTCTCCCTTCCAATAGTGCACCCTGACACTCCCCAAGTCTAAGCTCTAAGAATTTTCTCTGACTGTCCCCTAGGCCTGCTCTGGTCTCAACCTATTACTGGCTTCCTTAAGTTCCAATGAAAATTCAATACAGTAAGGAAGCCATTCCAAACCCTCCTTTTATTCTAGTGCCTTCCCTTCTTCTAATTTTCTATTTATCCTGTATATAGTTTGTACATATTTGTTTCCTTACCTCCCCCATTAGATTATGAGTTCCTTAAAGGTAAGGACTGCCTTTTTCCTCTTTCTGCATTCCCAATCACAGACCTGGCACATAGGACCTTATGTTTACTGACTTACTACTCCCCAACCACTTTCAATCAGAAAAACTGGATCATCACAAGGTTCAACTGAAACTACTCAAAAGTACATGATCAAAGGTCAGTAACATCAATTTTCAGTTCACAAAGGATGTGAAACTCTTTAAAGAAGTTGGATGAATTAAACTATGCCAGATTTCTTTTTTTAAAAAAAAAAACTTACAAAAATTATAGAACATCTCCATCAGTTAACTAAACTTGACAGCAGGTCTAGTATATTCATTAACATGGATTATACCCAAGGCTTTGCATTTCAAATATTTTTAAATCAAGGTGTTTTTCTTTTGAAAATACACATAGAGTAGGAGAAATATTCCGAAAGACTGGAGGACAGAGACAAGTCGCAGAGATGAAAAGATGAACCCCACAGAAAGATAAAGATCAGAAAAATATCATACAAAGTAGAACATGAAATTGGTTTAGGAAATACAAAGAGTTTGCATATGAAAACTAAAAAAAACAGTTTACCGTCAGGAAGTTTATGTGGAAGAGATGACACCTCAAGGATAGACCCTGAAGACAAATAAGCTACTGCAAGCAAGGTGGACATATGGAAGACACATTCCAGATGTGAGGAACTATCCGTACAAATACAGAGGAAGATGACAAGGAAAGTCCATGGTTTGTGATGAGATATTAAATAAAGCTCAAAAGGTAAATTGAAACTAGGTTCTGAAGGGGGTCTCCTATGCCCCACCGTATTCAGTGAAAGGTTTTTAAGCAGAAGAGTGATCTGTGTACAAGCAGGATTATTTTGATAGTTGAATAACGGATGTGTCTGTCCCACACCCTTCCCCAAATCCTTGTCCTTGGAGAACAAGTATAAATTCTTCTAATCTCCTATGGAAAGAAAGACACCTATCGGTGGCAGGAGTTCAGGGAAGCGACATAATAAAGGGAGCGCTTTGTCCTCCCAAGTCAGGAAGCTTGAGTTCCACAATCAGCTTCTCCCACGAACTAACTGTTCGGGGTAAGGAGACTCACCTCTCGGAATCGGCTTCCTCCTCTGTAAAATAAGCTTTGAACTAGGTAACTACTAAAGGTCCTTCCAACTGTTAACACTCTCCTGACCTTCGGTGAAAGAAAGGCCAAGCCACAGGTGTGCGAGAAGGTTCACCCAAGTGCTTGGAAAGAATTGGGAAATAAAATAGGGCGAGTAGCCTCCATACAGCAAAAGTGCGGGGGTCCGGAAGGCGAGGGGGACGGCCTGAAACCAAACTGGACCCCAAGAACAGAAAGGGGGACTCCTGAGGAGGAAGGACCCCAAGGATTCGGGGGGGGTCCACGAGGGGGAGAAGGCAGCTGTCAGCGCCGGGGCCGCCACGGGAGGTGGAGCCTCGGTCCCCGCGTGCTTCGTCCCCGGGAGCCATGTTCCTTCCTGCCCGGCTGGCCCAGATGGCGGCCCCGCGGAGGAGGCCGGCGTTAGGGGAGGGAGGCTGCCGGAAGGGAAGGCGGCCCCGAGGGAGCGCGCGGAGGGCAGGTTCGGGCCCGGGCGAGGGAAGGAGCCGGTCGGACCGGCAGCGCTCCCCCGACGTGGGACGGGGCGGGCGGCTGGGGGAGGGGCGAGGCCTGCGGGCAGGGCCGAGGAAGCGACGGCCCGCGCTGGGGGACGCGGGTGGGGAGGCCCCAGCGGGCGGGGGGGGGTGGGGAGGACAAGGTCGGCCCAACGCGGGGACACAGAGGCGACGGTTCACCGGGCTTCAACCGCCCGTGGTCTAGGGAATCCCAGGGCCCCGCCAGGCCCGGAGAGGTAGCGAGGGGGGCCGGCGCGGGTGGGCCTCCCGCCCGGACCGAAGGCGGCGGCGGCGAGGCCCGCGACCCCTCAGCTCCCAGAGCGCGGCGGGACGTCCCCAGCGCCCCGGGACAACCCCTCACCCTCCCCGGCCAGCCCCGGGGCTCACTCACCGTTGGCTCGTTTGAGGGCGTTTTCCGGCCTCTGGAAATAGGCCGGCATCTTGGCGGCGGGGTCAGCTCACGCGGCGTTCGGCGGCAGCGGCAGCGAGGTGCGCCTTCGGCCGGCCCTGGGCGGGGGACGCGTCCGCGGCCTCTTCACCGACTCCCCGGGCGGAGGGTCGGGGCAGGGGGGTGGCGGAGATACGGCAGACGAGTCCGTGAGCCACACGCGCTCCGCCAGCGCCCCAGCCTGCCCGAGACGGAAAGGAACGGCCCACGTGACCCCCGCCGGGCGCCGCCGCCTCCCAGGCCCCGGATGTGCCGGCGCGCCCGCAGTGTGGGACGCCCGACCCCATCCCCGCGCCGCGCTGCGTGCTGACGTGATGGCGTCATGCGCTCTGCTTACGTGGCCGACGGGCTCGGACGGCTTCACGTGGGCCTGGCTAAGCGGGGATGGAGCGCGGGCTTTGGGTTTGGTGACACCTTAAAAGATGGTGGGCCGTCCTTCACGGGGAAACTTGTTTTAAACCATGAAGGGGCGGAGGTGGTGCTTCCGCTCAGACTGCTACCGTGGGGCGTCCTTATCTCCCCCGGAGCAGCGCGAGGCTCCTTCCGGGCCTGGACACGCCGCTGCCGGCACGGCTGGGACGTGGTACCGGTACCCTCCCTGAGAAATCAAGGCCTTTTTGCGATGACAAGCCACTCCCCAGGGAGCCCATATCCAAACGTTGGAAACGTAGTGAGTAACGACGGCCAGAAAGTGGCTACATGTGCAGTTCTCCCCTGTTCCGGATTGTGTAACGATACTTATTTTATTTGGTCGTGGTACAGAATAAAAATAAATGTTTTTTTAAACAGTACTAGAGTGTGTTGGATGACGTTTATTTCTAACCTGGCTCTGCCCTTATACTTTACGTGTTCTCAGTCTCTGTTTCCTCTCCAGTAAGGGAGAGGGATTATATTGGCCCTATGCACTAAATAAGGAAATTATGAATGACGAGTGAAATAATGAAATATAAAAATATTATCTCTTTTCTTTAAGGTACGTAAATAGAAATCAAAGGTGATATTAGGTGATATTAACATCCTCCTTCAGTGTTGCCTTTAGAGTTAGAGATGTGACTGTGAAGCCATGGAAAGCAGAGAGAAAGGAATGGCCCACCATTCCTTTCCTGAAACATCCTACCTACCAAGCTGGAAAGGCATTGAATTTAGAGGAACAGACTATATGTAATTGGAGGCCCAGCCAGCTCAATTTGAAGAGGCCTTCATCAAACTGGTGGTAGAATGATTCGTTTTTCTGTCACAGGAAATCTCCAAGACCATCTACTAATTCACACAGTTTGCAATTGTTGGTTCTATTTCTGAATCTTTTTTATGTCCATCCCCTTCTTTCCATTTATATGGTTGGAAATAACCTCCCAGTTGATCTCCTGCTTCTAGTCTCTCCTCTCAATTCTTCATAAAGCTACTAAATAATTTTCCTAAAGCACAGGTATGATTGTGTCATTGTTTTCCTCAAAGTTCTTCAGTAGCTTGCTTCTAGCTCTAGAAATTACAGAGGTGGAACTCCCAAGCAGCACACACCCAGATTAAAATGAAATTGGGAAATGTTTAACAAAGATAAATAAAATTACAGTACCACAGAGATAAAATTTAATCTGTGGTTTTCTAAGTCATTATGCTGCCAGGGATCCATTTCTATTTGAGTTTGACAGCATTGCTCTAAGATAAAATGTTGCTACTGTTGGGGTTTTCTTGGCAAAGATACTGAAATAGTCTGCCATTTCCTTCTCCAGTGGAGTAAGGCTTGTTGTTGTTGTGTTCATCCTTCATGTTGTGTTCATCCCTCATTGCCAAAGAAGACCGTGCCATCAGAGAAATGGTGACATGACTTGCACTTGACTTTGTTTTGAGTGAGGGAGAGCTGTGTAGGTCACCAGCCTCACTTCTCCTCCAGAGCCATCTGGATCCAGTAACCAGATGTTCATCAGAATGACTGGAGATGGCACAGGATGCAATGGGAAACCTTGGCTCCTTCAGGCCAAAGGCTATTCAGATTCTCACTTAGGAGCAGGTAATACCATGACTTGTGACTTGCTCAGAGTCACAGAGCAAATAGGAAGAGAAATCTTGCACTCTATCCATTGAATCACCTATTTAGCTGCTTAGGATAAAATACAGACTCTTTAATTTCAGTTGAAAGACCTTTGGTGTGTGTGTGTGTGTGTGTGTGTGTGTGTGCGCACGCGCGCGCGTGCTCTTAAGATCCTTAGCTTCCTTCTGGGCTTGACTGCTACAAACCCTCTTAGTGCTCTCTCCTCAAATTACCTTCTTTGTTATTACTTATCTGTTTATAAATTACATCCCACAGAAGTCTGTAAGGTCCCTGAGAGAAGGAGCTATTTTTCAGTTGTTCTCTTTCTATAAACAATGAATAGTATAGTAGTGCTTGGCACATACTTAATAAATATTAATTGAATTAAATTTGAATGTCCTCCTAAATACCTAGCATATTCCCTTAGAGAAGCAAGTGAGATACTCATTAGATGTTTGTTGCATTGAACAAAATACAAAGTAATTGAAACTTGTAAGAGAACTAAGGTACAATGAAACCTTTCCAATTCATATTGGAAAATAATATCAATCTCACTCAGCAAACTAAAATCTATGTTTAATGAATAATAATAGGTGGCTTTTATATACGATTTAAGATTTGCAAAATACTTTACAAACACTATCTCATTTGATCCTCACAATAACCCTGAGAAGTAGTTGCCATTTTCAGCCCCATTTTATAGATGAGGAAAGTGAGACAGAGATTAGATGATTTACCCAGGTTCACCTAGCTGGTATGTTTCTGAGGCAGGATTTGAACTCAGGTTTTCCTGATTCCAGTTCTAGCTCTCTAGCTACCGTGTCCCCTAACTGTCACAAAGGAATGTGATATGCTGGTGTTAGAGAGATTAAAAACAAATAGCAATCATAGCTCATAGACAGTTTACAAAGTGTTTTCCTAAAAGCAATTCCCCTGGGAAGTAAGTTGTACATGTATTAAACTTCCTCTTACATAGATTATTAAATGTCACATGACACATTATAATCAGACCTCACCTTTTCACCAACTGTCCACCATGTCTAAAATGCACATCCTTTGTTCCTCCACCTCTTAGTTTCCTTCAAAGTTCCAATCAAGCATTCCACTCCAAACCAAGTTTTGTTTATTTCAACTATATGTGTTACGAACAAATTTAAATGAGTTCTAATGTAGCAGGAAATACTGACTGGTCTTTCTCTCCTTCATATATAGTAATTCTGAGGAAGCATGTGGTTTACTCCTCCCCCTATTCCTTCTGTATTTATGGAATCCATATCAGGTAATTTTTATAACCTCAACTAGTTGTCTGAAAGGGAAATGAAAGTGACCTGAGACAATGGGAGAAAAAGTGGGTGCTCTTTTGATCCTCTAGAATTATGGGAGTTTTAGAGTTATGGGAGGTTCTCCACCTGCATGCTGGAGAAGAAAGCACACCAGACTGTGAGAAATAACTGATTCATAATGGAATTGGAGAAAGGGAACTTCTTGCAAGGATGCAAGGAGATGACCCCTGTGAGAGCACCAGATTGAGAGTTAAAAGTGTAACTCATCTGTAAAATGGAGGGATTGGACTAGATTCCCAAAGTGTTTTATTCGAAGAACCCCTTTCAACACCAATGAAATTGTGTTACGAACCCCCAGGGTCATTCAATATGCTACATATAATATTATGCTTAATGATTATTTACTGCTTAAGGGGCCACTAAAGAATGTTTAGTGTGATCCTCTTGCACTATTGTCACAAACCCCAAAAGGGTTTACAAACCACCAAACAGGAACCCACTGAATAGATGATTTCTAAGGGTTTCCAGATCAGATTCTTTGCTCCTGTAATTTCTATTTCTGAAGACTCTTCTGATGTTGCAGCTCTTGCAGCTCCAAACCAAAACAACACTTTCCTCATGATGCAATATGGCTGTGAATCATGAAACGCCAGTCTTAGAAGAATAAAAATTGCAGGTAATATGGAAAGATGCTTGGTGGTTGTTATAAGTAGGGTGCAGTATGTGACCAACATTGTAAAGCCTAAAAGACCTCATCAGAGGCATGTATGGCTGCAAAGTGGTGGACTGGTCATGTGAGAACAAGGAAGAATATTTGGACAGCTAGGGCACTGCACACTGTTAGCCATGAATGAGAGAGGAGAAGACTTTCAGTTCATTGGGATGGGCCTCTGTGGAACGTTTATGGAAAGCTGGGAGACAAGAATCGCAGTGAAAAGACACAAAGGGTTGAGGTCTACACTGATCACAGCAAGCATCCATTGAACTATGTATGATTTCTTCACCTTTATTTTACATGATGTCTTTTCTGCCATATATGACAGACTCCACATAATTCCTAAAACTGAACCCATAATTTTGTATTTGTGGGCACCTCCAACCCTGAGAAAAACAAATGAGAAGTTTAGATAAAAGCATCAGGAAGTAATAAGAGGCTGTAGGAACTGTTTTATAGGACAAGATCAAGAGCAGTGTGCCTGTGATGGCTAAGTCAAGATTAAAGAGATGGGCATGGTATAAATATTTCATTACATTTAAGAACAATAAAAGAAGGGAAATTACTTGTCTAAAAACAGAGCAAAAATAAGAAAATAAAACAGAGAGAAACAATTTCATTTGAAGCACTATACTTCTTTAGTCTGTTGATTACTTTCTGAAGACATCACAAAGAAATAGAATGCTCATATTCTTTTGATATAATGATGGTTCAACCTCAGATCAGAAAAGGGAGTTGCAACCACACATTCCTGGAATGGGGAGGAGGGCTGGGACACGAAGTGAGGGGAGAATGGAGATGCAAGGATACATCTCTCAAGCAGACGCAAAACTCTGAACAAGAGGAGGGGAATGTCAGCAGCAACTGGTCTGGCTTTCACAGGATATATGAAGGCATCTGCTCTACAGTATACATGCCATGGATTGCCCAATTCTATTTTAGATTTTAGGAGGTTACAACCAAAGATATGCAACCAACTATTACCTGGCAAGCAGAATAAACATGATGACATGCTCTGTGGCTTTGGGTGTGGTTTGTAAGTTAAAGCTTCAGTTAAAGATCTTAAACATTATGATTAGCAAGGAACTCTTTTTTGACAGGGCTATTAGATAGGTAGCTCAGGAAAATGCTGTAGACCTAGCATCCCCTGGATTTCATCAACACTTACTAGACCTATTCTGTGTGGGATCAGAGGATAGAGCCAAGAGCAGTAGGTAGAATTTCTAGAAAGAAAGGTTTTAGCTTAGTACAGTATAAAACATTTTCATCCTAGAAAGCAGTGCAGCATAGAGCTGGCCTTGTTGCCAGGAAAATCTGAATTTGGGTCCTGTCTCTGACACATTCTGACTAGGTGAACCTGAGCAAGTCACTTGGTATGTCACCACCATGATCAAATGTCTAAGATTCTTAACTTGCAGAGAGGATGCCAAATTGTATTTGTAGAAGATGTTTCCTCACGTGGGAGTTCCTTCTACCACTCAAATCACAGTCTTGCCATTCGAGCTTTCTCCAGTTCTTGCACAGACCCCTCACCCCCAGTACACCTTCACCACAATTAAGGCTACTGCTAAAGAGTGGGCTACAGCGGAAGACAGTGACTCCCCCATTATTAGAGGTGCTTGAAATGAAGCTGGATGGCTATTTTTCAGGTATGTTTTCAAGGAATTATGCCTTGGACTCAATGATTTCTAAGGGCCCTTGCATTTTTAAAAGATTTTTTATGGTTCTGCAAATGTGCTCACCTTCACTCAAGTCTTATTCCAGAGCCTATTTATCATGCTATGAAGGCAACCTATGTAACCTATGTTCTGCCTAAGTAGAGTATAAATTCTAGCAGGACCAGTAAAACTAGAAAGATTTTGAATACATGCCTGGTAAAGGGTTGCATGTGTGTTGTCCAAGAAACACCTAGCTAAATTTGGAGGAGTTCATCAAGACGTAAAGTTCCAAATGATGGCTATTTAGGCCAAAGGAACTTTCTGAATACCATCTACAATATAACAGAGCTTTGCTCTAAATCCATGGAGAGAATACTCACATTGATGAAATCATAGATCCTTGAAGCAATGAAGGGCACATTTGAATCAGCAGGAACTAGAGACAAGAGATATTCGAAGCTAGAAAAAGTTCTTCAAGAGGCACAAGGACAATTTTCATTATACTACAGGAGACAGTGTGGTGTAGTGGAAAAGGGCCAGAAGACTTAATGCCTATGGGACTTTGGATAAACCATAACCCCTCTAGCCTTTAGTTTATTCATCTCTAAAATTAACAGTTTGGCCTAGATTATATTTAAGATCACTTACAGTTCTAAATCCTTTAAACCTAAATCATCTTGAAAATAAGGGTAAACTAATCTGTTGCTGCCTAAGACTTTAATGATACTTGTATATATACAAAATTATTCTTATGATGCAAAAGAAGGATGAAATAAGATTTGACCATGTCAAATGAGACTATTCAAGTAGAGTATAATTCCAAAAGTCCTACTGACACCTCAAACCCAACCTGTGTCAAAATGAATGCATTATCTTTCAAAAACAACCGTTGTATTCTCTTCCTCTGGTTTCACAATTTCCATCCATGGCACCATCATTTACCCAATCTCTCATATTCAAAATCTCAGTGTTGCCTTTGAATCTATGCTTTCCTTATCTCTCACAGCTAGTCAGTTACCAAGTTCTACCTCCCTAATTTCTCTCACATCTGACATGTCCTCTCTATTCCCACAGTCACCACCCTAAGAAAGACCCCCTCCTTGCCCCAACTTGAGCTATTGTTGTATCCATCTAATAAGTCAGGAGAGGCGCAATGGAGTAAACACAATTTGATCTGATTTTTGAGTGATGGGTAATATCTACATAGGTGAAAGGAAATTAGGGGGAAAAATCCACCAAAGAGGAACCATGTGAATAAAGGCAAAATTCCCTCCTGAATATAAAATTCTATTGTATACAACTAAAAATTAATACAATATGCAGTATGTTTGTAAGATATCTCAATCAACCACGCCAGATTATATGAAGTATAGAGCAGAAGGTATACTTTAGGGATGAATCAGAAATCAGTTTGTTGAAGTGGGATGGAGGCTAGGTCTTAGGAGACCTGAAATGCTGGCTAAGTGTAAAAATATAGACTTTAAACTGGAGAAATTAGGCAGCCATTAAAGACTGTGAGGAAAAGAATGATGCAATTGTATTCAAGAGTAATACCTGATAACAGTGTCTATGATGTTTTAGAGATGGGCAGAGACTTGAATCAGGGAATTATCTAGGTGGCTATTGCGAAAATCCTGAAATGTTGCAATAAGGGTGTAAATCAAGGAGGTGGAAAAAAGAGAAAGATAGTTCAAGGGAAAAATCAACAGAATTTTGCTATTTCCTCAATTTGGGAGATGAAAGAGTAGAATGGAGTGATAGATTAGGAATCAGGAACATCTGGGTTGAAAACTATCCCTAACATTCACTAGCTGTGTCAATCAGTCAATAAACATTTATTAAGCACCTACTGTGTGCCAGGCACTGTATACTAAGTGCTGGGCGTACAAAGAAAGGCAAAAGGCAATTCCTGCTCTCAAGGAGCTGATAGAAAAGACAACATACAACTATGTACAAACAAACTATATACTGGACAAATGGGAGATGATCAATTAAGGGAAGGCACTAGCAATATCAGCAATTGGGAAAGACTTCCTATAAAAGGTGGGATTCTCTCTGAGCCTCAGTTTCCTCATTAGTAAAACTGAGATAATACCTTACTTCACAGGGTATTGTGAGGAAAATGAGATATGTTTTGCAAATATTAAAGATTTATATCAATGTCAGAAATTATGAATTAAAATGACTTCAAGTTTTATGAAGGTAAAAGTCTCTCTCTGAAGAGAGAGAAATTAGGAAGAACAAGTTTGTGAGGAAAATGAGTTCACTTTTGGATATAATGAGGATGAGATGACATTTGGTATGTTCTCTGTACCCCTTTCGGGCACTCAAAAGGTTACTGTTGACATAATAACATTGGTCAGATAATTAAAGCTGTTAAGGTTAATATGTATAAACCTGGCAACTTTTTGACATATCAGAGAGTAAAACTATTCTCTGCTGATTGTCACTGAATTTTTCAGCACCCAAGGGCATAACTGGTACAAGTCATGTGTGTGCTATAGGCAAGGTTTGAAATTTATTCTCTCCTGAGTTTAAAAATGATGTTCCTGTGTCTTACTATCTGCTAGAAGCACTTCATATAGTACATCTGACTTGATTTATCACAAAATATTTATGGAGCATGAAAAACAGATTTTTCTGGCATTAAAATATGCATACTTGTTTTTTAAAAATCATTTAAAAATGTATCTTTAGGCAACTTGCCTACCCCTTACTTTCTGCTGTACCCAAAGATATGATACCAAGGAACTGGTAGATACAATGTAACATATCACTCCAGGTTATAAAGGCATGTTCTCCGCATTTTCAGAAAAGACTAGTGCGAAAATTTGTTTTTGCCAGACTATGTAAATACATATCAAGGGATTTGTTTTAGGGATTTGCTTGTTTTAATTTCTTCGTGCTTGTTACTTGAAAAAAATAAAACAGAGAAAGAAAGGGAACAAAATTAAGAATACTGGCCTTGGAATCAGATGAACAAGGTATGAGTTAAGTCTCTATAGCTAGATGACCTTAGACAACTCAGTTCATCTTCTGCATGCTTCAACTTCTGTATCTGAAAAGTGGGAATAATACTTTTATACTTTTAACCTGTACTATAGGACTGTTGGGTAACCCATAAAACATAATTTTAAAAAAATGTATTAACTAGGAAATGCTAAGCCCACCTTAGATTTCTGTGTTTGATGTTAATAGCTTACAGTATTTTAGGTTGACTATATACTACATAATTGGAGTCATGTGTAATGGGGAGGGGGTGGTGGTAAGAAGAGGAATTGGCCAATTAGGGTCCTCTACTTATAGCACAAATACCAGGTTCTGCCTGGTACCACTGCAACAGATAGACCTCTACTCTCTATTTCAGAGATCCTATGACCTGCTACGTGGCAAGGATAAGCCTTTTAACTGACTGACTGCTGAGCTAGAACTGAGTATGCATTCAATAGGGTTGAGCCAATGAATGATCTCTAGTGGTTTTTGAGTGAAGAAGAAAAATGTTGTGGGTTTCTGGATTGGAGGAAAGGTAGTGGCATGAGTAACCTTTTGCTGTACATATTGTTGTTGTGTTTGTCCTTCATTTTTGAAGAGGACCATGACATCAGGAAACTGACAATGACATGATTTAAGTGAGGGAGGGCTGAAAGAGCAGAAGAACCATCCAAGTTCCTCTTAGCAACCAGAGCCAAAGTAGCTATTGCTAAATCTTGTGACCAGTCAGCCATAAAGAATGACCTACTTGACCCAGCATAGTAGAGAATTGATCCATCAGCCAAGACATTGTGTCCTGCAGGCAAGATATCATCAATTCATCCATCAGCTTTGTCACACCCAGAAATGAATTTGCTGGGGATTCCTCATAGGGAAAAAGGATTTCCAGACCCAGCTTTGGGGTAGGGGTTGGGGAGAGAGTGCTTTCTATCAACCACTTTAAGTTTCTTCCCATTCTCTCTATTGACCATATAGAGAGAAATATGTGCCTCTTGGTTTGAGAGATGTTTTTGTTACTTATATACCTTGTTAGCATTTTTCCTTTTGTAAAAACCAGTTAATGGCTGCTTATTACGTTGAAGGACCATAGATCTTGGGATACAATATTTTGTAGAGCAAAAGAACTGGGCTTACAACCAAGCAAAACTTAGCCAGTAAAGTTTAATCCTGAATGAAAAGAAATAGACATTTAACAAACTTAAAGATTTTCAGATTTGTATAACAAAACCTCCGGAACTTATGGGGAAAATTTGACATGTCCAGGAAAAATATATGGTAAACATTAAAGACCAATTATAAAGAATTCAATAAGGCTAAATTGTTTACTTCTTATATGTGAAAAATATTAGCAGTACTCATGGTTGTCATCATTATTTGGGTAGTTTGAAAGAAAAATGTGGGATGAGCTGAGTATAATGAGGTGATTCTAAAAAATAAAACTGTGCAGGGAGAGATAAAAAGAAGTAATTACCTCATACAAACGAGGAGGTATAAAAGGAAAAACTGATACAGAGGAAGCTTGTAGGGGATAGGGTGGGTAGTGCTAGAACCTTACTCTTCATGGGAATAGGTTAAAGATAGAACAACATATATATATATATATATATATGTATATAATGTAAAAGTCTTCTAAATTCAGAAAGAAATAAGAGGGCATAGGGTAGGGGAAAGGATAAGAGAGGGACTCTTAGAGGGGTAGGTAGGTTAAGGAATAGAAGAGTAAGGAGGTGGGTAGAAGTAAAGCAGAGGAGTGAGGAGGGCTAGGGTAAATAGGTGAAATGAGGAAAAATAGGAAGGAGTAAAATATTCAACAAGTAATTGTAGCTTAGAATGTGAGTGAGATGAATTTACCCATAAGATAGAAACAGATAACAGATTAAAAATTTGAATTTAACAATATGCTGTTTTCTGGAAATGCTATAACAATGAGAGATACATACAAAGATAAAGGACAGGAGTAGCATTTAGTATGTAAAAAAA
>CM053769.1:534439248-534470526 GCA_028658325.1 Potorous gilbertii | reverse complement strand
TCCTCTCCACCCCTGGCCTAGGTCCGCCAAGCTAGTGCTTGGGGTCTGAGATTCAAATGCTCCCAGCCAGTTACTTGACTTCTGAGAGTCCTCTCCACCCCAGCCTAGATCTGCCCAGCTAGTGCTTGGGGTCTGGGATTCAAATGCTGCTCCCCAGCCTCAGGGCTTTTGGCGGCAGGCCTGACTGCTCTTCAATGGGAGCTTATCTGCTGGTTCTCAGGTGGGGGCAGGGCTGCCTCTCAGGCTCAGTTCCCTCAGGGGGTTTATGCCGAGAACTTTTGTAATGGAGCTGGGGTGGAGCTCCTGCCTGCAGCTGCCTCTGCTGCAGCGGCGGCCTCACAGGGGGTCGGAGTCCCGGAGATACCCTGCTCCCCTCTCAGCCAGTCTCTCTCACTGACCTGTGCGTCTGTGGCTGGAGCGACCTTCGCGGCCACCGGAGATTCAGGTCCCTGAGGCCTGCTTGGGTCTGCTCACTCCTCTCAGTGCGGTGCGGCCGGGGCAGGGCAGGGGAGTGCTCCGCAGGGCAGGGCTCCACTCCTGTCCGGGGTACCTTTGCGGTCGGTTTTTCAGGGCTCTCTGCAACGGAAATCTCCTTCACTGTGTTGCTGCGCGGCTTCTACTGTTCCAGAATTTGTCAGGAGTTCTTTTTAGAGGAAATCCATGGGCTGTGGGTTTGGACCTAGCATAGGTGAGTCTTTCTACTCCGCCATCTTCTAACCTCAGTGTTAATGGGTTAAAAGGTACAGTGACTTGTCCAGAATCACACAGCAAGTATGTAATAGAAGTCAGTTGATTTGGAGATGAAAATCATTTATTTTCATGAGATTTAGTTTTCAGAGACAGCTAAGGAGTACAGTGAATAGAGCGAGGGCCCTGGAAGACCCTGGAATCAGAAAGACGAGTTCAAATCCAGCTTCAGATACTTAGGAGCTGTGTGACCCTGGGCGAGTCATTTTATATCTCTTTGCCTTAATTTACTCATTTGTAAAATGGGGATGATAAGAGCATCTACTTTTTATGGTTGTTGTGAGGATAAAATGAGATAACAGTTGTAAAGCATTTAGCACAGTGCCTGGTACATAGTAAGCATTATATGAATGCTTATGCTCTTTCTCCTTTTCTCATTAGTCATATTATTTTATTGTGCATGGTGCCTGTTTGAAAAAGTTAGCATTTTCTTTATTACACATTTTCACTTTTATATCAAGGAATCCTGTTACTGATTTAAAATCTGTATGGTTTTTTTTCCCCTATTTCTGTTACCAAAAGTAGTTTTAAAGAAAGGTAAAAATGTTTATGTCCTATATAAAAAGGAGATTTTTCTTTTTAGAAATAGTGAGATCTGGTCATTATTTCAAATACAAGAAAAACCTCATTATTCCACACTTTGCTATTTGCAAAATTCCCATTTGTTATATTTCTCCATGATCCCATGCATACATGAGAACAATATTAAATTACTTAGGATATCTTGTTTTAAACTTTTATGCTAACAGTAGTAATAAAGGAGATTGAAAACAGTAAGTAGTCATAGACTTTAATCTTTTGAGAGGCAATAATGTTAGTTGGCTGCCTTTAAAGTGAAGTTGAGCATCAGTCCAGGATGATAGGAGCATAGCATTATGTTGGAGGGGACTTTATAGGTCAGATCCAGCCCTCTTATTTTACAAATGAGGAAACTGAGGCCCAGAGAGATCATTGACCTGGCCAGAATCACATACATATCTGAGCCTGGGTTTGAACCAAGGTGTTCTGGACTTTTGTCACATTGATATGCAGTCTCTAAAGGTACGAATTACTTTTTGGTATCTTGTCTCTTTCCTACACCCAATTGCTATAGATTATGGATTTTTGTGTGTTTTTGTTTTTAAATAAAGGAATTTCACTGTAAAAACCATGGATTGAGATCTCTCAAAGCCCTTTTTAAGGAACAGGTGATACTGTCTTCAATAAGTTTATATCAAATATTTCATTTGTTCAGTCTTTCAAGTTGCAGTAAAATCTGCCAAGTTAAAAAATATAGGCATGAAATCTTCCAAGTTAAAAAATATGGGAAATTTATGTTTCTCAAATTAGAAAATGGCAAGGTTTAGGATAGGGAGTCTTAATCTTTTTTTTTTTTGAATCATGTATCCCTTTGGCAATCCAGGGAAGCCTTTCTCAGCATAGTATTTATAAATATATAAAGTAAAATACATAGGTTAGCCCCGGAAATCAATTATATTGACATGTAGCTATCAAAAATATATTTTTAAAAAGTTCACAGACTCCACATGCAAAACCCATAGTTTGAAGGTTATTCTTATAATTCAGAAGCTGATACGTTATACTTTGCTTGGAGTTTTTTTTGATGGTCAGGTTGTTTATTAAGGAGACAGCCACATATACAAGTTAGTCTAGAAATGTCTACAAATCAAACTTAATGTGATCTAAAAGAACCATGTATAATGTCAGAAATAGTATGTATATAGTCAGTTTGATAAAAAGTTAATTTAAACATACATAGTCTAGGATTATAGTACAGATGCACATATCCAGGGGCTATCTACATATCCAATTAGAATACAAAATCAGTATGGAAACTGACTGAGATATTCATGGGGAAATGTATTTTTAAAAAATTTTAAATTAATATTTTTCAACTCATCAAGCATTTTTTCCCTCCCACCTCTCTTTCTGGGCTATTCTTGCTGTTACATTATGTCTGACTCTGTAATCCCATTTGGGTTTTTTGTGGCAGAGATACTAGAGTGATTTGTCATTTCCTTTTCCAGTTCATTTTACAGACGAGGAAGCTGAGGCAAACAGGGTGAGATGACTTGCCCAGGGTCACACAGCTAGGAAATATCTGAGGCCGGATTTGAACTCAGGAAGATGAGTCTTCCTGACTGCAGGCCTGGTGCTCTATCCACTGTGTCACTTAGCTGCCTTTCTTTCTTGCCTACTGGAAAAAAGAGAAAAGCAAAACCCTCACTAACAAAGAAATGCCCATGTTGACTGGGTTCACAAAATGCACATCTTACTCCATTTCTTGGGTCCATTATCTTTCTGTTAAGAGGTAAACAACATATTTTGTCATCTGTCCCCTGAAATTGTTGTTGATCATTGATTCATCAATCTTTTCAGAATTACTTTTTTTTATAGTGTTGTATAAGTTAGAACTCTACTCACTTAAAACCTATATGGCTTCCTGTGTTTCTCTGAAACCCTTTCTTTCATTTTTTATGGCATAATAGTAAATGTACCATCACAGTCACATACCATAATTTATTAATCAGTCATTCCCTGCTTGCCGGGTATGTCCTTAGTTTCTAGTTCTTTCTCACCACAAGAGAATGGTTATAGATATTTTTGCATCTA
Organism: Potorous gilbertii; assembly: GCA_028658325.1. Taxonomy (NCBI): domain Eukaryota; kingdom Metazoa; phylum Chordata; class Mammalia; order Diprotodontia; family Potoroidae; genus Potorous; species Potorous gilbertii. The sequence goes on along the minus strand of CM053769.1, from coordinate 534,467,166 downwards.
TATTTTCTTTCTTTCTTAGAGTATAGAATGCTTTACTTTGAATGGAAAGTTGGATTTTATTTGTACTTCATGTCAATGGATGAACTATAGCTTTGAAGAAAGTTTAACAAGTCTAGGTGGTTGTAATATGCAGGTTCATGAAACTTATTAAAGTGTGCTTGATGATACAGTGCAGTCATCTGAATATCCTTATTTAAAGTATAAGGATATAGGCTTCATTTAGCACATTTGAGAATTTTGCTTGATGTTTCATGGTTTTGGTAAAAAAAAAATAGACATATTAGTGAACATTATAATGAAATCTTTATTTTGCTTGACATTATCACATCTGCTTTATTGAGTGTGGTTGAAGTTAGATCTGACTCTGTATAATCTGTTGTATCCAAGTGAGACTTTTTGGTGATTTTTCTTATAGAGTGAAGTTTTTGAATGTTAAACCTAAGAAACATTCAGTAGAGTGTTACGGTTTTTGTCTGTTTCTTTATATGCCTTATTGTCTCTTTGTTTTATTTTAAAAAGTCTGTTTCTCTTTTTCATTTGGACAGGTGACTCATTTTTCTATTGTTCTGACTGCCAAAGATTTTAATCCTGAGAAGTATGCTGCCTTTACTAGGATATTGTGCAGGTATGTATGAAACTTGCATTTAATGCTAATTTACAAATATGTACAGATTGTAGGAAATTGCTTTTGGTAGCACAACAAACGTTAGTAGTGAAGAAGCCAATTTCAGGTCATCTTCTATGTCTGTCCTTCAATAATCCTGCTTTGTCCTATTTTTAGGAGAATATCTATGGTCTAGAATATGATGCAATTCCCCTAAAGTAGAATTGGAAGGGAAAGTAGAGAGAATTTGATTCAAGTTGCCTCACCCCACCCACTTTTTAGAGAAAGAGGCAAATAAGAGAACTACCTCATAGCAGGATCTTAACAGAACAATCAAGTTCTGGCTGGAGTTGGTACATTTAGCCCAATCTCCTGCATTTTCCAGATCTGTAGTATCATGCAAACACAGGGCTTCGTAATGATGACCTCAAGGAATCACATAATTCTCAATCATTTAAGAAAGAGCCAGTTATGTTCATTATCCTATATTTATTAGAAAGTGGACTAACAGTGAAAAAAAATTTTCCAACCCCTAGAACTGAAATAATAATAGTTGACATTAATATGGCATTTTGTTAACCAAACAGTTTTCATGCATTACCTTATTGAATCCTTACTGCAGGTAATATTATACCTATTTTACAGGGAAATTGAAGATCGGAGAAGGAAGCTGATTTGCCCTTGGTCACATAGCTAAAGCATGTGAGAGGTGGAATCACTCCTTACTCCAGATTCCAGCAGTCTTTTCACCACCCCTCCATTCAAACACAGGTCTTCCTGACTCTAAGGCCAGATCTCTGTCTCTTTGCCTCATCTGGTGAAGAGATAGAAGAAGATTTCAAACAGAGATGAAGTTTAATCTGGGCCCTGCAGGGAGCCCAGAGATAATAGGGGAAGTAGTTATTGTTTATAAGAAAAGAGACTTAGGAATGTAAGACATGAAAGGAGGTCGGAGGGAAGGGTCTCAGAGCATGGAATTAGTGTTTCGTAGGACTTTCAGATACCTTAGTGAGTTCCCATTCGTTCCTCTGCCTAAATTCAAACTACCTCATATGTGAGGATAAAATTCAATTAAAACAGATGTTAAAGTCTTCAATTAGATATTGGATGGTACCCAGGGATAGTTATTCTTTCTTTTTTCTTATAGAATGTACTTAAAACATGGGAGTCCGGTTAAAATGATGGAAAGTTATATTGCAGTTCTTACAAAGGGGATATGTCAGAGTGAAGAAAATGGCTCTTTCCTTAGCAAAGATTTTGATGCCCGAAAGGCATACCTTGCAGGTTCCATCAAAGGTAAGCAAAATGGAAAATTTTGTCTATTTATTGGGGTTCTTTTATTAACTGAATATACCTTCCCCAATTCATAAATTTCTTGGCTTTTGGCTACTAGTGGCTATAGCCCAGAATCCTTGTCTCTTTTATTTGAAAAAAAAATTTTAATCTCCCCATTATCCTATCCAGGGTCTCCTCAGACACCCCAAATCCATCATCATTTAGGATTCCATTGTCTCTTTCAACCCTGTGGTTCTGTATCCTGCCTAGGGCCTCTATGATCTCCTGCCCACACTTTCTAACCTAGTTCCCTGTCCTTGCTCTCTATGGTGGCAGAACTCTAGGATGATAGAGAATCATTAAATGATAGGATATAAAACTTCAGGGAATCAGAGGACCAAAGAACATTTGACTATGGAAGTTTTTGGTGGCCAAAATCTTCCCATAGGATCAATTCTATGTAAAACTTTAGTTGATGAAGATTCTTGCTACACTGTCTCACCTCTCCTAGACACCCTTTGTCTTATCTCGCCTCTCTTGTCCGTATTATTATAATACCCTGTGTTCCATTTCTGCTGTTCCCTGCCAAAATGTTGAGGTGTCTGAGGTGGGCCATCTTTCAGAGGTATTAGTGTTTTAGAAAGAATGCTTAACACCTAACTTTTGCAAGATTGAAAGGAATGAAGCTTTGGGACTGGTGTGACAGCCAATGGAGATGAGATTTTTATGCAGGAGATCCTGTCTGGACACTCTTTCAAATCATATCATGTTATGTGTTTGCCTGCTCAAGCTGATCCTGTAGTGTGGAGTTATAAGTTGGATGTATCATTATGTTTATCTGGTACAGTTGTATGTATGAATGTTTAGATATTCATATAATTGCAATTTTACTTAATAATTTGTTTTCTATATTAAAAAATAGAATACCTTTAAGTGTATTTTTTTTTAAAAAGGATGGTTTTTTCCTAGTAAAAATTTTATTTCCTTATGTCATTTTAATATAATAAATTAATTTTTTTTTAAGATGTGGTGTCTCAATTTGGAATGGAAACTGTCATCTTGTATACTGCTCTGATGCTGAAGAAGAGAATTGTGGTCTACCACCCTCGAATAGAAGCTGTCCAGGAGTTTACAAGGTACTGCACCCGTGATTCAACATTTTAAAACAGATTGATGGTAGTATTGTTCAGCATATTGCCTGGGACCTTTTACTGTGTTTTTGGTGAATGTTTGGAGTAAATGCAATGTATGGAATAATGTTTGAAAGATCTTTATGGAGACATAGAGTTGGAAGGGACATTAGAGGGACATTTTTTGATGTTTAAAAAGGTTCAAGAGACATAATTTCTAGGTAATTTTGTTAATAATGCCAGTATTTTACCATCTTTCTTAGACCAAAGACCCCTTGTGGCCGTGGGCTTGCATTTTTATATGCTCTTGGAAGCGTAGGTGTTCCTCAGGGTTTGAGTGAGTCAGGGTTTATTGGCTAGATTTCTTTCTCAAAAGACCCTGCCTTAAAGACAATTCACTCTGGATCCCATTGATTGGACAACAGATCCCTGCTCAAGCATCACTTAATGGTTACTTTTTGGGCCCTCCTGGCTCAGAGTGAGTGTAGCTTCAGTTCAACAGGCCTGTTCACTGAATGGGTGTTGCTTCACTCAGAGTGAGAATTCAGAAGGACCTTAGTTTAAAAAGGCCAACGTCTCCCACTGCATCCTGGGCCATTTCAGTTTCTCCTGATCTATATCTGGTCACTGGACCCAGATAGCTCTGGAGGAGAAAGTGAGGCCGCTGACTTTTCACAGCCTCTCTTCATCAAATCAAATTCAGTTGCAAGTCATGTCATCATCTCCCTGATGTCATGGTCCTCTTTGAAAATGAAGGACAAACCACAAACACAACCTATTCCTCAGGATGAAAATCAACTCTGGTCAACAATCAATGAGAAAATGAATATTACAATGAGAGAGTGGGCTGTATTACAATGAGGGTGTTGGGGTACTTGACTTGGGTCATCCAAATCTTGGTCCAAGGGACTTACCAATTTCCATATCACCTGTCTGACCAAAAGGAGGATCCACATTTTCCCAGACTTGTCTGAGCAAACACCATGAGCAGGAATGCATCTGTTAGCCCAAATTTAGAATTTCTTTCATGGTGTGATTAGATCTTGGCCTGGGAAAATCTCTTCCTGAGATTTCCTACACTGGTTGATTTCTGGTTGAAGAAGTAGAAAAGGGAAAAAACTTTGGTCCTAGTACAATAGTTATTAAATACAAGAGAGAAATAATATTTCTCACACATTCTTATTTTATGGCTGAATAAACTGTGGTTTAGAGAGTGGAAGTAGGATAGCATGACTTAGTGGAAAGAACAGTAAATTTGGAGTCAAGACTTGAATTCTTTCTTTCTGGCTGCTTACAGTTGACCCTGGAACTTTGGATTTGGACTGTCTTGTTCCTGGGCATTTTTTATTTTAGGGTTTCTTTCAGAAGGTGACTGGTGATTCTTTCTATTTCGAAGAGATCTGGGCAGTTTTCTCTTAAGATTTTACAAAATTCAACGTCTTGGCTCCTTTTTTTATCATAACTTTCAAGTAGTCTGATGATTCTTAATTTCTTAGATATCTTTACATTTTCTTCACTTTTTTTGACTTAAAAAAAATTTCTTGTTTTATGGAATCATGAATTGCTATTTGGTCCATTCTGATTTTAGGGAGTATGTTGCTTGGGTAAATCTTTGTATCTCTTGTGCCAAGCTGTTGATTCCCTTTCCAATTCTTTCTTCTTCTTCTTCTGTGATCTTTTCCATTTTTTCCCTTCTAACATTCTCATTTACTTATAAAAATATTTTTAAACTCTTGCTTTATCTGTTCTAGTTAAACTTGTAGCCATGCTGTTTTTCTTTGAGTCTTTGCTTATGGGCCTTTTGGAGATGTTTTCTTCTGCATTTGTGTCTTGAGCTTCCTTGCTATCATTTATAACTCTTTATGGTGAACTTCTCTTTTTGTTTGTTCATTCTTCTGACCTGCTCCCTGACTTCAGACTTGATGTTAGGACTGGGTTCTATATACTTCTGCTAGTTTTTCATTCCTTTGGTTTTGTTTTATAATTTCTTGATTTTTCATAAAGTCATTAGCTTCCATCTGCTCCATTCTAATCTTTAAGGAATTATTTTCTTCAGTGAGCTTTTGGATCTTCTTTTCCATCGGACCAATTCTGCTTTTTAAGGCATTTTTCTCCTTGTTGGCTTTTTGAATGTCTTTTTTCATTTGGGTTAGTCTGTTTTTTAAGGTGTTATTTTTCTTCAGTATTTTTTGGGGACTCTTTTAGCAAGCTGTTGACTCTTTTTTCATGATTTTCTTGCATCATTCTCATTTCTCATCCCAATTTTTGCTCTACTTCTCTTATTTGATTTTTCAAAATCCTTTTTGAGCTCTTCCATGGCCTGAGACCAATTCATGTTTTTCTTGGAGGCTTTGGATGTAGGAGCTTTGACTTAGTTGTCTACTTCTGTTTGTATATTTTGGTCTTCCTTGTCACCAAGGTAAAATTCTATATTCTGATTCTTTTTCCAGTTTTTGCTCATTTCTCAGTCATTTACTTGACTCTTGACTCTTGGGAGTAGTTTTCTGCTTCCAGTGGGAGGGTGTACTGACAGTCACTTTATCCACCCACAATCTGTGAGCCTAGAGCTCCACAAACAGCAGCTACTGCTGTGGCTCCTGCTGTGGCCGCCGCGGACTCTTCTACCCCCTCTGCCACCCTGGGATGGAGGCCAGACCACTCTATTCTCTCAAACTGGTTTGACAGATTTTTTTTTTCCCACTGACCTTCTAATTTGTCCTTTGGGTTTGGGGGTTGTGAAGCCTAGAAATTGCCACAGGTGTCAGTGATTCATTCCTCCCCACCCCAGGCCTGCTAAGGTCCTATCTGTGCCAGTGAGACCCACGCTGGAGTGTGCTCTGCTCCCAGCATGGCATGATAGACACTTCCTCTTGACCTTCCAAGCTGTCTTGGGCTGGAGGTTTGCTTCACTCTGTCATTCTATGGGTTCTGCAGCCCCAGAATTTGTTGGGTCATTTTTTACAGGTGTTTGGCTGAGCTTGGAGGGAGAGCTAGCAAGTCTGTGTTTCTACTCCACTATCTTGGCCCTCCCCAGGTTCTCTGCACTTCTGAAGGAATGTTTGGGCCGCTACTCCTTTCTTGGGGATGTTGAGTGTTGTGTTATTCAAGGATCTCAGAGACAGCTTAGCCTGGGCTCTTTTAGTGCTCCCAGATGCTCTACTCCAGGGTACAGTCTCATTTCCACTCTCCTGCTCCTAGTCTTAATTTCAAGCTGCTGACCTGGATCTGAGCCTTAGTAACATAGCTGTGGGCTTCTGTTGATTTAGCGGTAGAACTGGCCACTTTCAGCCAGAGTCATAACTGTAGGGCTTCCCTTTGGTCTGAGATTCCTGACCTGGTTTTTCTACTGCAGGCTTCAGCCTAACCTGAAGCCTGAAAGTGAAACCTTGCTTTGCTTTTTGGGCAGAAAGGGGGATGGCAGTAGGATTCTATGAAACTCTTGTCTTTTCATCAGGTATTCTTGGAAGTCCTGAAGTAAATTCCCCTCCCCCCACCGCTATAGGATCTTACTCATTTATTTGTGTGTTTATTTACATTTTTCTTAGGATAAGTTATTCTTGGCTGTAAACCTTTATCCTTTGACTTCTGTAATATTGTATTCCAGTATTCCAGGCTCTTCACTTGTTTATGTAATGGATGCTAAATCTTGTGTGATCCTGACTTGCTCCTTGGGACTTGAATTCTTTCTTTTTGGCTACTTGCAGTATTTTTTATAGCTGCTCTTTGCTTCTGAACTTGCTTCTTGCTCTAATATGTAGCCCAATCTCATCCATGTCATGAATAGCCACCCCTAGGCCTAGGTACTCTTCTCAGCCCTGGATCCGTGGACCTGAACAGGGTAATAAGCTGCCCAGCTCCCATTTGTCTTCTGTTCCTGTACTGTACACGAGATTGGGTCCCACTTGGCTAAATTTTTGTGCTTGTGCTGGAACACTCGCTGAGGCCGTTCCTCCCTAGACCCCATCCCCAGTATCTCCTTCCCTCTCTGTCTCCCTTTAGCCTTTCTAGGCTTGAAAATGACTTGCTGGTTTTATTTTTCCTTGGATTTCCTGATCCACACTTGGTCTGGATCTGTTTGAGGTGTTGTGGGGGTGGGGATCTCTGCTGTGATTCTTCCAGCTATTCTACCATCTTGGCTCTGTCTTCATCCTTTTTTTTTTTTTTTTTTAAGGCCTGCCAGAGTAAACAAGATAACTGTGTTACTCCAGGCTTTTATTGCAGAAATGAAAATTCACCTTGAGTTCCCTATAGCAAATCTGACTGAACAAAGAAGTTTGAAATCTTAGGTGGTTTTAATTAGAGGCAAAGAAGGAGTCAGGGGAGCTAAGTTTTGGTCTCACTTTGGTCATTTAGCATTGTTTATTTATCATTTATTCAGCAGATATTTATTAATCACCTGCTTTGTGCCACGGAGCACTGTGCTAGTCCTGGGCTGAGGGTGGTATGCAGAGTTTAAATAAGACCTTTCCTGCCCTGAAAAGGCTTAAAAACAGAGTGGGGAAGGTAAAACACCAAAACAGATAGCTGTGACGCTCAGTATTACATGATAGGCATGTTTTTGTTGTTGTTCAGTTGTTTCAGTTGTGTATGACTCTTCGTGACCCCATGTCGGGGTTTTGAGGCAAAGATTCTTCTTCAGCTTATTTTACAGATGAGGACCTGAGACAGGTGGGGCTAAGTGACTCGTCAAGGTTCTGAAGCCATATTTGAACTCAGGAAGATGAGTCTAACTGCCTCTAGCCCTAGCTCACTTATCTACTGAACCAGCTAGGCGCCCTGACAGGCATGTCAGAGACTAATAAGACAAAGTGCTATGTAAGGTCCAGGGGGAAAGATTATTATAGATTGGGGGAGGGGAGATTTCGGAGGGTGACCCTGAAGTGGTTCCATATATTTTGGTATTTAAAGGATAGATCAAAGGGAAAATTGTGGAACTGGGAGAAGCAATTACATTCCAGACACAGGGAACAACATAAATGAGAACTGAAACTGTGAGAGCATAGGGTCTGTATGGGGGGCAAAAAGCAATCCAGTTACTTAGCATAGAGGACATGACATGAAATAATTTGAAATAAGCCATGAAGAGGATGTTGAGCCAAATCATGGTGTTCCTTTAATGCTAGACCTGGGAATTTTTACTTTACCAAGTAAATAATAGTAATTTGCTGAAAATTTTTGAAGAGCGATATGGCCAGAGCTATTTGTGATACTACACAGTTCTTCTACCAACCTGCTGTGTAAGTTAGGGTGAATTTCTTATCCTCTCTGTGCTTCCATTTTCTAATCTAAAAGTGAGGAAATTTGACTATACTAGAGGTGAAAAGTGGCTTGCTTGATCTGATGCAAATAATTAGTTGTAGAACCTAAACTAGAACTTAGTTTTCCTGACTTCCAGGTCATGTCTGTTCCCTGTAAATGACCTTCAGATTCCAGCCCCCATTCCTTTTCAGAATGTTTTCTTAAGCCTGGAATGTCCTTCATCTTGACCTCCAGAGCATGGGACCTTTAGCTCTCTTCACTCTCATTGTCCCTGTGTTTGTTCACACTCTTCTCTGTATCTGGAATGTAATTGCTTCTCCCAGTGCCGCAATTTCCCTTTGAAATTTCCCAACTTCCTTCCCAGGGCCTTTCTCCACTTGCCCCATGGTTAATGGCTCCCTCCTCACCATTGATCTGTGTTTATACTGTTTCTCCCCTGCCCCAGTATAACTGAAGCTTCTGCAGGGTAAGAGCCATCTCATATTTGCCTTCCTATCTCTAATGCTTAGCAAAGTGCCTGGCACATGGTAGGTGCTTAATGAGTGCTTATTAGTAGATTTAAATTGTTGTCGCCCTAGATTCCTTCTATCATATGAGTGCTCTTTCCCCTTATTTGCAGAGTTTGTGACCTTAAACTGATTATAGGATATTGTGCTAGGAGAGGGATAGGTCCTTCACAGAGCTGCCAAAATAATGTTTTCCTCCCCAAACCCAAGACATTGTAATTAGCCTTCTGCCCTCAGCAAAGCAATATCTCACTCCATTTTCTTATAACTCTTTATCTAGATTTCTTTTTTTAACCAATATCACATTCAGTTTTGCTTTACACTTTTTTTAAAAGAGTGTCTCCCTTCTTGAAGATTTTTGAGAGGGCTATACTATGTATTTTTCCAGAGTCTTCTGAATGTTTGTTAAATTTGATCCCTTCAAGTCAATTGAGTATTTTTTAAAATTGTATGTATGTATTTTTTAAAAACTCTGTTAATTTCAAAATACTTTTGAGACATAAAGCTGTTGAACTCAATACAGGTTGTATATAAACATATCAGGCCTGTTGTCCGTTTTATTGGCCGATGGAGATTTTCTTTCAGTGTTTTTTTAAAAAGGGACATGATAGCACAATTTAAACAAATGTCATTCTGCTGTTTTAAAATGCCAATTTCAGCCCCTTTATAAATGAAATTGACTTCAAATATGAAGTTGATGCTACTGCCCCTTGTTCCTTTGTTTAATTCTAATTGATGATCAGTTTGCATTGGCCCTGTCATTCACTAGTTATTTTGACTGAAAATAGCAAAGGGGAACACGAGAGGATTGGGAATGATATTTAAGGAAGCAGCCTGAGTCTGCAACAGAGGCTCAGAAAGGCACTGAACCTGCTGCTGTGACCACATTGATATCATAGTCTTACTGACTTAAATTACTAAGTGGAAGATTGAAATGTTATGGTTTTGTGACTATTAAAGACTGAATGTTGAAAAATAAATATTTTAATTTCTAGGACAGAAGAAACACTGCTTTCTGAGTCTATAAATAAGGGAGTTGGCGTAGATGACTTCTAAGGGCCTTTTCTACTCTAAAACTGAGTACTTTTGAGATGGTCCCTGAGGACTCTTCCAGATCTCTTTTTGCTTGGTATCAGGATTTTTAATTAGTTCAACTAACTTTGTTATCTAAACTCTTGATCTAATTCCTGCAGGACTCTGCCTGCCTTGGTATGGCATCGACAGAACTGGTCAATTGTTCATTCCTATGTGCACCTTAATACTGATGAATTGGAAGCACTGAAGATTTGCACAGGTAGCAGTCATGTTTACAGTGATAAGAAAGATGTTTCAACTAGAACCAAGGGATTATGACATAGAGAGTCTTTTATTGTTAAATTCCATGTGTTAAGGATTTTCACTTGTTGATGTGGGTCAGAATTTTGTCAGAGACTATTAGTTCCTTTGGCCATTATCATTATTTTGTTTTAGGCAGATTTAAAAGATGCCATGCACATTTGCCTTAGGTTATTTAGTAATCTTTATGTTTCCGATCATATTCTTATATTCAAGAAAAGAATTAAACTTTTTCTTTAAGAGAAGGATATTAGGCATATATGACCACTACTAACTACATGATTGCCTACCATATGATTCTTATTATTGCAGTATTATATAACAACTTACATTTGTATAAGAAAAGTTTACAGAGCTCTGTTCTCCTGGCAACCCTACGAAGTAGCCATTTCACCATGATTCTGTGATTCTACTGGCTTTACCCCCTCCCCCAACATGTTATTTCATCACTGTATGGAATTCTTGGTTAAGAAATACCCACTCCTGATGCAAATCTTCCACTTTTTTTTTGCAGTTGTTAGTCTTAGAGGCCTGGGGCATCAGGAGGTTATGACTTATCCCAGTTTATTCTGCCGATATGTGTCAGAAGCATGACATGAACCCAGCTCCTTCTGACTCTGGGGCTAATCTTCTGTCCATAATGTCACACTTAACTCTATTTTCTGGTGACACTCTAAATAAAATAATACTAGGTAACTAATAAAAAAAAATATTGGATTTCAAAATCCAAAAGCCTATTAATGTTTGAGTTAGCTGATTAAAAAGACCTCCACTGGAGAGAGCTAATCATTTGAATATGTCCCCAAAAGAGAAAATTCAAAACAAACAAAAACTTTTTTTTATACTATCATAATTCCTGATATGAAGAGCTATGCTTTATTTTAAATTGTTTTCTAAATTACATTTTATTCTGCTTTCACAAAAATCTACCTTCTTTCCCTTATCCCTTCCCTACTGAGAGAGCAAGAAAAACTAAACCTTACTTACAAACAATTCACATACTGATTTTGTGAAAAAAAAGTCTAAATCTGCACATTGAGTTCATTGTTTCTCTCAGGAGGCGGGCAACCCAAGTCTTCATGAATTCTTTGAAATTATGGTGAAATCTCAAACGTCAGAGTCTCTAAATCTTTCAGCGTTGTTCGTCTTTGCCATATTGTTGTCGCTTTACAAGCTGTTCCCTTGGGCCTCCCCTCGTCACTCTGGATCAGTTGATTGAAGTCTTCCCAGGTTTCTCTGACACCAGACCTTTCATCACTTCTTATGGCACAGTAGTACTTCATTATGTTCACGTACCACAACTTGTTCAGCTGTTCCTAGATTCATGGGCATCCCCTTGATTTCCTATTCTTTGCCACCACAGAAGGAGCTCCTGTAAATATTTTTACACATGTGGGTCTTTTTCCTCTTTCTTTGATGTCTTTAGGGGTAGAAACCTGGTAGAGGTATCCCTGAGTCAAAAGGTATACACAGTTTAACATTTCTTTGGGCATTGTTCCAAGTTGAATAGCTATGAATTAAGGAAACATCTTTAAGTTCCTCTACTAAATCCTGAAGTTGGAACAGTTTGAGTGGTATGAATTTGTAAGTCTCATATGACTCCCTTAGTGAATAAAACAGTACTGTAACAGTTGCAGAGATTTTAGATATTGTTCCTTCTGACTTGTTCATAATCAGACTGTTCTCCTTGCCTGTTTCCAGTCCCTGAGTAACCTCGTTCTTTGTTACACAGGTTATGTTGCTGGATTTGTGGACTCTGAGGTGAGCAGCAGACCTGATCTTTATGATGTATTTGTGAATCTGGCAGATAGTGAGATTACAGTTTCTCAGCCTGCGAAAGGTTAGTTCTTTGTTTTGTAACTTTGTTAACATAGGACACATGCCAAGGACAAACTACCTCTTTCAGGTTGGTTCTTCAAGAAACATTACTTTGGGAAGGGTATGACCTGCTTTGTATGTGCTGGAGAGATTTCCTATAATATATTGTCTATCTAACTAGTAACTGCTGTTAGACTCAAGAAGCTGTTGTGTCTTGTCTTTTCATTCTCTGCTAAGGAGGTCCCTTAGCTCTGGATCGATGCCTACTCTCTGTACAGGGTCCAGTCCTGGTGGAAGCTTGGCCTCTATTGAGAGGTTAAGAAACCTTTCATCCAAATATCTAGCTCTTTATACATCCTTGGAAAGTTTATTTTAAACTTCTTGTTTGGCTCATGTCTAGTGTCTTCCCACAAGAGCTCTCATTAGTTTGTGTTAATAGAAAGACTTAGATTAAGATTTGGTAACTATTTTCATGCACAGTGTGTGTTGACAGAATCTTACATGAGTGATGGCAGTAACTGCTTTTCTACTCTGTTGACAGGTTGAAACTTAAGACCATAAAGACACAATTCAGTTGCCAGGATTATCCACGTGTGACCTTAAGGTCACAGGTTCCCCACCCTTGGATTAGGAATTCAGATTTCACCATGACGCTGCACCAGCCCCTCACAGTGGATGTTTCCTGGCAAGCCAGGCCAGGCTGGGGCTCATTATCCAGCTAGAGATCATCTTTTCTATGAGTGCTGTGGTAGTTACAAGGGACTCCTTCCAAAGCACAGCTGGCAACCACTGATGACCCAGAAATCACTAGGCCATTAAACTCACAGTGTTACCTAACAGCTGGGACTCAGTCATCTCAAGAACTGTGTGTGATCAGGTGAAGGAACACAAAGTAGACACAGGCCCAGGTTTAAGCTCCCCTGACTGAGTTCCCCAACTTGATGACAGGGTGGAGAAGGGCCAGCCTTCCCTCACTGGACATGGGAAGGCCCAGAGTTACAGGATGCTGACAGAACCCATGTGGTGGGAGACTTCTGGCAGGCAAGCTCAGTGTATTCATAGCATTGTTATATTCCAGAATATTTCTTGTTCAGTAGTTTAGCCTAGTTAGTAGGGTGGTGCTCGGTGAGTGTGAACGCAGGCACCCAGAGATTAAGCACACTTCCTGTAGAATAAATTATAAAAAACTATAAATTGAGGCTCATCAAATTTTCTGGTTACCTGAGGATGAGGTAGAAACTGCTAATAAAATAAAGGTTTTGGTTTGCTGGTTTTGGTTATGTTTTACTTTGACAGCTTCTGGGTATGAAAATCACAGCCTTTTAAGTTATTTCTTCTCAGAAAATCATAGCTAACTGAAAGTCATTAAAACACTTGGGACCACCTGAGTTGCTGAAGTGTAACACCCAGGATTGTCCCATTTACTTGCAGCGCTCTGGTTCTATGAATGTACTATCCCAATCAGAGTCAACAGAGCAGTATTTTGTTGTATTTGGAGTGAAATATTAGTATTTCATAGTTAGAAGGCAAGAATGTATATAATTTAACTGGTTCCTGTTGATTGTCCCCTCCTGTTTTTAGGGGGCTTTTGTGCATTGATGGTACAGTGTGACCTCTACAGGGCTAAGAAGAAAGGTGTCTTTCATAAACTCTTGCCAGCAAGACAAATTTTAACAGCTTAAATTGTGCTTATAAGGTAATAAGACTAATTCCACAAGGAGCCCAAGGACAGTGTCTCATTGTTTTAGAGCCGTGCTCTATGTAAGTCGTATTTGAGAACCTTAGCTTAGGTTTTATTTTAAGAAACAGAAATAAAAGGGGCTCTACTGACAGCAAGCATATTTTTTCCTTTGATTATACATGGTAAGTCTTGCAAAAAAATTTACGTTAGCCATGTCACAAAAGAAAACACACACATATACACACACACAAATAAAGTAAAAAAATATGCCTTCATCTACTCTCAGAATTTGTCAGTTTTCTCACTCTGTAAGTAGAAAGCTTTGTTCCCGGATTCTTTGGAGTTGTCTTGGACTGTTGTTTTGATCAGAGTAGCTGAGTCTCTCCTAGTTGACCTTCCTTCCAGCTTTGCTTTCACTGTGTATGGTGGTCTCCTGGTTCTGCCTGCTTCACTTTGCATCAGCTCATTTAAGACTTCCCAAAAGGAAACCATCCTGCTCATGATTTTTTGTATCATGACAGTATTCTGTTACAATCATATACCACAGTTTATTCAGCCATTCCACAATTGGTTGGTATGCTCTCAATTTCCAATGCTTGCCACCACAGAAACAGCTGCTGTAAATACTTTTGTCTATGTAGGTTCTTTTCATTTTTCTCTGATCCCTTTGCGATACAGACCCACTAGTAGTAGAATTGCTGGGTCCAAAGGACATGCACAATTTTATAGCCCTTTGGGTATGGTTCCAAATTGTTCTCCAGAATGTTTGGAGCAGTTCACAACTCTACTAACAGTGCATTAGTGTACCTATTTCTCCACATCTCTTTCAACATTTGTCATTTCCTTTTCTGTCATGTTTGCTAATCTGCTGAATTGTTTTAATTTTCGTTTCTCTAATGAGTGATTTATTCACTAATACTCATGTCACTACTGATAGCTTTGATTTCTTCTTCTGAAAACTACATCTTCATATCATATGCCTTATTAATTGAGGAATCGCTGTTTTTTATAAATTTAACTCAGTTCCTCACATAGTTGAGAAATGAAGACTTTATCAGAGAAACTTGCTATTGATTTTTTCCTCCAGTTTCTTGCTTTCCTTGTAATTTTGGATTCATGGATTTTCTTTGTGCAAAACCTTTTTAATTTCATGTAATTAAAATTATCCAGTTTACCTCCTGTGATCCTCTCTATCTCTTGTTTGGTCGTAAACTCTTACCTTACCCATAAATCTGACAGGTAAATTTTTCTGTGTTCCTTTTATTTACTTATGACATTACTCTTTATGTCTAAATCATTTATCTCTCTTGGTATACAATGTGAGACGATGGTCTTTGCCCAGTTTCTGCCAAACTACTTTCCAGTTTTTCAAGCAACTTTTTGTCAAATAGTGAGTTCCTGGCACCAAAACTTAGATCTTTTGCTTTATCAAACACTAGATTACCGTGGTCATTTTCTACTAAATCTATTCCACTGTTCCAGCATTATTTCTTAGCTAGTACCCAATTATTTTCATGATTACCATTGTCTAGTATAGTCTAAAACCTTGGTATGCCAGGCTGGCTTCCTTCACATTTTTTTTCATTGATTACCTTGATATTCTTGACATTTTGTTCCTCCAGGAGATTTTTAAAATTATTTTTTCTAGGCCTATAAAATAATTCTTTGATAGTTTGATTGGCATGGCACTGAATAAATACATTAACTTAGTTAGAATTGTCATTTTTCTTATATTGGCTGAGCCTACTCATGAGTAATTAATATTTCTCAAATCGTTTAAATCTGCCTTTATTTGTATGAAAAGTGTTTTGTAATTGCATTCATATAGTCCCAGGGTTTGAAGCAAGCATATTTTAAAAAAGCAATTAATTTGAATTTTGTTTTCCCTTTAATTTTGATATAGAGCACATGCATTACCTCCTAGCATGGTATTATTTTGCTGTCACAGCACAAGTCTTTGTGGTTGTTATTTGTATTTTGAAAGTCTCCTTAACTATTTGTTATGTTTGTAGACTAAAGGATAATTATTTCACATATGTCTTCAAATATAACAAGCAGTTAAGGAATCTTATTCTACAAATTTCCAAATATCTGTCTGACATTAATATTCTTGGTGTGTCACAGAAGCCATGACAATGGGGAAACTACACAAAGAAATTGGTCAACTAATTGTTCAGTCTGCAGAAGACCCAGAAAAGTCAGACAGCCAAGTGATTAAGGTAATTCTTTGATTCTCTAAATCAATCAATCCACAAACATTTTGAAAGTGCCTCTGATGCTAGGCAATGCAGAAGCAGAGGAGGAAGAAGGGATGGTGAGGCAGGTAGGAAGAGAATGAGGAGAGAGGAGGAGAGGGTACTGAGAATCTCAAAGGAGAGAGAGTGGTTAACAGTGCAGAGCATAAAGGAGGATAACGACTGAGACAAGGCCATCAGATTGGGGATTTATAAATGGCGTTGGTAATTTGGAACAAGTAATTTCGGAGAAATGATGGAGTTGGAACCTGTGCTGGGCGGGAGGTGTAGGAGCGGAAGTGGAGGCACTGTAAGTACATGGCCTTCTTGGTGAACTTGGCTAAGAAGATAGCAGATGCAGGATGCAGATATAAGAGGACAACAGGGATGGGGGATCTGATGAGGATCTTTGAGGATGGAGGAGATTGTGTGGCCTGAGGTAAGGGATGAAATAGTAAGGAATGATGTTGGGGATTGTGAGGAGAAGGATTAGACAGGTGAGAAGAGGAGAAAAAAGTAGTTCTTGATAGCCTTGGTTTTTTTTCCCCTCAGGAAAGAATGAGGCAAGGGCCTCAGGTGAGAGGGTTGGAGGAAGGTATCCTGTTTGAGAAAAGATGAAAGGTTTGAAACAGCCATTGTGGAGAGTAGGATAGAGAAGGCAGTCAACAAACATTTGTTATAAATGCTGTAGGATAGAGAAGGCAGTCAACAAACATTTGTTATAAATGCTTGCTGTGCGCTAGGCAATATGTCTTCAACGAGCTGATCTTCTAATGGGGGAAGCAACATGCAACCATTGTCCATATAAGCTAGATGGTGGAAGTGGAAGACAGTGTCAGAGGGAAGGCTGTAGCTGAGGTCAGGGAGAGGCGCCTATGAAAGGCTTCTTGCAAAAGCTGGCGTTTGAACCAAGTCTGGAAGGAAGCCAGGAGGTAGAGATGAACGAGAGCATCCCAGGCATGAGGAGCAGACATGGGGCTGGGAGATGGAGTGTTGTGTTAAAGGAAGAGCAAGAAGGCCTTTGGGCCTGGTTTGTTGAGCACTTGGATACCAGGAGTGATGTTGTCAGCACTGTGCTTCTGGAAAACAAAAACACTTGGACAGTTGTGATGAGGATGGGTGAGAGTGAGGAGAAACCTAAGAGAAGGAGACCAGATGTGAAGCCTTGGAAACCTGTACCAGGGCAGCAGCTCTGTGACAGGGACAGGGACATGTGGAAGAGATACCCTGTGGTGGCAGAAGCTTATTGATATAGTAAGGTTGACCCCGTGCGGTGAGTCAGGGAGAAGATTTAAGTTTGACTTTGGGTGACTAGGAGGAGAATGGTGGTACCCTCCACAGTGACGAGGAAGGTCAGAACTGAAAATTGTGGGGATGCCCATCAGCTGAGGAATGGCTAAACAAATTGTGGTGTATGTTTGTGATGGAGTATTACTGTGCTGTAAGAAGTGATGAGCTTGATGATTTGTGGAAAGCATAGGAAGACTTGCACGAGATAATGAGGGATGTTTTCTCCCTCCTCAAGACAGCAAGCAGTGTTATACATGTGCAGTCATGTTAGACACATTTCCACATTAGTCACATTGGGAAAGGAGAATCAGAACAAAAGGGAAAAACCAAGAGAAAGGAAAAATGAAGGACAAAAGAAGGTGAAAATAGCCTGCCTTGATCTGCCTTCAGACTTCCTGTTCTTGCTTCGGAGGCGGATAGCGTTTTCCAGTGTCCTGGATCCTGGTATGGCTGAGAAGAGCCAAGTCTGTCATAGTTAATTACCACACAGCGTTGCTGCTTGCCATGTATAATGTTCTGCTTCTGTTTGCTTCACTAAGCTAGCTGAACTGAGAGTTCATTTAACTCTTCTCAGATTTTTCTGGAATCTGCCTGCTCATCATGTCTTAGGGAAGAATATTATTCCATTCCACTCACATGCCACAACTGTTCAGCCATTCCCCCATGGATGGGCATCCCCTCGATTTCCAGCTCTTGGCCACCACAAAAAGAACTGCTATAAGTATTTTTGTACATGTGGGTCCTTTTCCCTTTTTTATGATCTCTTTGGGATACAGACCTAGGAGTGGTAAGCAACATTGTTTTGGGAACAATTTTGAGTGACCAAGTCATTCTGTTATAAATACCCAAATAAACTGCAAAGATTTTATCACACACACACACGCACATTTGTGTCTAATGGTAGCCACGTAGGGAGAGAATGGAAGGCAGAGAAAAAAGGAAAAGAAAGTTATATAATGAGTTTGTTGTATATTTAAAAGGAATAACAAGTTGTCCATAATAGACTTGCAGCTTCAGATGCAATCCTCTTTTTTCCTATTCTACTTTGTTAGGGAAATGCTTGTTTTATTTCTTAAGTTTAGAATGAAAAAAAAGAAAGTTCAGAAAAGGGGAGTTTTTTGAGGGTGGATTGCAGTGAGGCCCTGCTACTTAGTAAAGTATCTTGAAATAGAATTTTCCTCTCTTTGGAGCACAGTACCTTTAAAGAGGATCAGTTCCATAGGAAGCTTGCTTATTGGGCAGTTGACCCAGATGTATTAAAAGTGATGTTTCATCACATTGTAGTGAGAGTGTTATGTGTTGGTAACATTGTTACAAAGTAGTGTTCAAGGTCATGTTACAGAAGATGTGCTTAAAGAATTAACCTTTGGTGAATCTAGAAGTTACCGGCATTCTTTTCTTCTTCCTTGCCTGTTCCCAACCTTCCCTCCCCTGATTGGTTGATGACTTTATGATTCACTTAAAAACAGTAGATGAGGAAGAAGAAAGAAAGTAGAACTGGTTGTTCATTTTATAGAAGAGGAAAATGAGACTTGGAAGGGCTGAGCATCTTACCTAACCAAGGTCCTCCATTGGTAGATGTTGAAGGTTGCATGGGGATCCACAGGTTTTCTGACTCCTCACTCCAGCATTCTTTGCACCATCCTTAATGCCTCTCCAGATAATCCTCTGCAGATTCACTTATCTTTGTACATGTCTAAACTCCCTGGAGGGTATGAACCATTTCATGATGTTTTCCTTTGTATTCTAGCACCTAAGCCACTGAAAGTATTTAATACATACTGGTAGAATTGCTCAAGTCACAGGACCTGGAACTTGACTATATAGAACCCGAAGCTGGTCCACAGTCTGAAAAGAAAACTCCCTTATGCTGTTCAGTGCTGGTCACAAATCAATAGGTCACTCTAAATACACTTAATTCTTTGCATGCATGTATATATGTACACATCCCCACACCCCAAGTATACACATGAACCCACATACCAACCCTAAGTGTACATTCTTGTGTGCATATTCCCAGGCACCCACACAAATATACCCACAAGCATTCCCCCCCAACAAGTGCACACACAAGCACATGCACACACACACATCCCAATCAACACACACAGGTGCATGCAGATACACACCTAAAGAACACATGCACAGATGTGCTCGCATACACACGCACACACACACCAAGTACACACACAAGCACATGCATATATACACATCCCAATCATACAGGTACACGTATACACACACATCTCAAGAACATATGCACAGACATGTGCATATACACACATACACATACCAAGCACATGCACATACCCACTATGCTCCAAAGTTGCCTCCCAGCTATTAACTTTGGTAAAGAATTTGGGCCTCAAGTTTTTCACATCTAACATATACATTTCTTTCTTCTGTTAAAGGATATTTCACTTAAAACAAGAGAAATCTTGGCCAATCTGGCATCATTTGCAGAAGTTTCTGATGATGGAGAGAAACCAAAACTCAGCTTTGAGGCTCTGAAACAAAAACGATTTCCACCAGCTACAGAAAATTTTCTGTGTCATCTTGCAGCTGCCGAGCAAATGCTTAAAGTCTGATTTCCTGATGGATTGTAGAGCTGGTGGTCTTCTTTACTGTGATGATCCATTAATGTCCAATTTTAAAAGTAGCAAAGACAAACGTTCTATTTTTCATGATTTATTTGAAAGTTTTGACATTTGATTTGTAATACACTGATGTACCTCTGGAAACGCTTCTCATTTTCTCTTTTCTCACAGTTTTGTAAAGTCAGTAGAGTTGAACAAAATGATGAACTACCACAGATGTTACAACTCGGATCCTAGCATAAGAACAAAAGGAACAGATGCTTTTCAGTTACAGAAAACCAGAACCTTCAATTTCGTAATACAGAAACAGTCCAGCTGATCTCATTACATAGCCATAATAATGGTTTATTTTCAGTAAGCAGCCTGAAATTTTGCGTTGTAATCTTCTGCGAAGAACTTGACTTCCTCATGAGGAACTCTACTCTCTGAGCCAGACAACAGAAATTCTGCAGAATTATCTCAAAGATCATTAAAAAAGACCCTGCAGGAGCACTTTCTTGTATAAAAGAGTTCATTTTCTTGGCCTTTGAACATTTTGCCTGTGATATTTGGTTTGCAGAGAATTTATACTTAGGAGTAGACAACTTTAATAGTTCATATTTATATTGTTACAGAATTAAGCATCTGGCTTCCTAAAGCCATCAATATACTACTTCAAGTAACCGTGTACTAGAAAATACTCCTTGAGTATAGAGGAAGAGATTATTTGTATATCATACATAGATGTCTGTGTGTCAGAAACCACTTTTACAGTCAATAAAGGAGTGTGAGAATCACCTCTTTGCTAGAGCCAAAACTTAAGGAACCATTTTCGTTAAATGGCAAAGCAACTATTCTTGTTCACATACTATAATTTTTTTTAATAATTGGAAATTTTAAAAAAATTTCCAAGTTAGCATGAATGTTCATACTATGTGTGCCAGCTATTTTGTTTAATGTAGTTATGTATTTGCTTTTTCTTAATATAGCACTGACATCTTAAGAATCCTTGCCAAGAAATAGAGTCAGTACGGAATTGAGTTAAAAGCTTCTGTCACTTTCTTCTTCTGAGTAGTAGAAGGCTCTTAATCAAACATTTCTTTGTTTTTCATTTTGGTCTTTAAATTGAGAGGATGTTTACTAAGGGGAACCAAGTGAAAACTAAACCTGCACTTTATAAAAAAGAATAGCATGTATAACATGTTTATTTTGTGTCTATTTTATTCTGAGTCTGATTTGCTACTTATCAGTTTTTAAAACCACAGATTCATTATATTATTAAATACAATTTTTTTGATACTTGACAAAGATTTGGGTGGTTAAAATCTATCCTCCCTTTCATTTCTTACTATAACTCTGACCAAATGTGGCATCATGAGCAGAATTATTGAAAAATTGCAACCACAGAGCAAAAAAAATTTACATTGGTCAATTAAAACCTTATCTCTTGGCTTACTTTGTAATTTTATTCTGTAAATTATACATGGGATAACTTTTCCCAGAAGTCTCTACTGCAATTTCAAATCAGACCATTTCTCTTTCCAAAACAATAGCAGCAAAGTGTTAATGTTTCCACACATTCACCTTTCCATCAGCCAAAACCTACATTATTTGAACGTTACCTATATGCATAGCGTTAAAAAAAATTACTGTTTTTAGTTTTTAGTCATCACAGTGTCATATTCCAATGTCTTAATGAAGTGTAAGGAAATGGGATGATGCTGGTTTCTCAAAGGTTATACCAATGATGCTAGGCCATGCTATAAACTCTGGTGGGTTCAGAAGCTATAAAGGCTTCAGGTATGGTCTTGGAGATAGACTGCTACCCAGGGATAATCCCAGGTAGGTTTAGAAAGAGTCATCACAAATAGGTTGGCCAATGAGTGATGAATTCTTTTGACCATATCACATGGAAGTCACATTAGAATCAGCTGTTTTTGTGCAGTCAGATCAGCTAATTAGAGACAAGGACAAAACCTTTGGGGAATTAGAAGAAAGGTAAATATGAAAAGATGCTATGAACAATTAAAGCAAATCTATTCAAAGAAGCCATCGTTGTCCAAAAGTGAAAGGTAGAAAGAGGTATAATAACCATTTTTGGTGGAAATTTATGCAGTGAAAAGCCACAGAGAAGACCAAAAGGGCAAGGAAATCACCATAGCCAAGCCAACTCAATCCAATAAACATTTATTCACCATCTACTATGTGCTAAGCACAGGGAATATAGTTAATAAAAAGAAAGCCAGCACACACTTAGTCGTTTTAACATTCAGAGGGAAGTGGCAGCCTGAGCAACACCAGTTTATAGTACAAATTCATTTATAAAACACTGGGATAGCATGGTATACTTGTGAGAGAGCTGGCTTTGGAGACCTGTATTCAGATCCTGCCTCTGACAAGTACTGGCGAGTCACTTCACCTGTCAGGTTCTCTTGGCAATTCTAAAAGACTAAGTTGCAGATTAAGGAGTTGTGCTGCATTTGTTGAGAAAATTTACTCTTCTTGGAGTTCTCATATAAGTAAAATCACCAATTAGATCCAGTCCCTATACTGGATAGTTGAGTATAGTTGAAATTGATAGATGGTAGTTAAAGCATAGTTGAGAGCAGTAAAAGCAAAGAATAGTAGAAGCAAAAATGAGTTAATAAAGAGCTTGACAATGGGATTCAACTAATTTGTATCATATTCAGAATATATATTAAATCAACAGGAGGAAAGGTGATGGAATAGATTGGTTAAATTTATATAACAATCTTCTACATGGGGGTCCCAGTAGCCCTAGGTGCTAGTGCGTCCTCTTCCCTTAATACTTTGTGCTGATTTTCCATATAATTAAATGTGTTGAGGACTAGAATATCACCTTGAGGACAGGAACCATTTCATCTTGCATTCCCAGTGGCTAGCATAGTACCTGACATTAGGCACTTAATAAATGCCTGTTGATTGATCAGTCATCAAAAACAATGAAACCATTTGGTTTCACATTTGGACTAAAAGCGTGCCTTATCAGAAGATTGGCTGGGCCAGACTAAGTACTCAGAGAAAAATATACTGGAAGAGAGACTGATTTGAAAACACTGGAGGATCATTTGCCAGATCTGTCAGGGATATCAAAGAATGGAAATCTTCATGGATAGTATTACTGCCCACAAAATGATGATTGAAAGGACGTCAGTAATTGCTGACCTATACACTTTCTCATCTTTATAAAGTCTTTGTGAGACTGGTCTTCACTCAGGTGACTTAAAGGCTCGAAGAATGCAAGATCCCATTTAGATAGCTTTAAACATTGTAAAGCAGGACAGGAGGTGGAGAGATGGGAACGATGGCTGGAATGGTGGCAACACGGTATGGGCATGGCTCTGGTAGCTGAACAGTACTTTAAATGGTTTTAAGTCATTCCTTGACACAAAACCAAATTTATTTAAAAATAAAATTTTTGCACTGTTGCCTTTTGTACTCCACGTTATTTTTACCTTGACTTCTCCCTTTCTTGAACTCTTGCTTATAACAGAGAAAAAAATTGAAGAAAAATCAACTGACATACCAAGAATGTGTCTGTCCAATATTCTACACCTGTTATTCTTCACTTATCTACTTAAGAAGTAAGATAGGTTTCATCATTAGTTCTCCAGGACAGAGGTTACTTATTATGATTAGAGCTTGATCACTTTTCAGCATTTTACATATATGCATATACATAAAACAATATCTAGACACTGTACAGTATTTGTTCTCCCTGGACTTCACGAAACTTAAAGCACCATATGTTGACTCCTAAGTATTCCCTTTTTTCTCTGAATTCCTTGACATTCATTTTTTCTTGTTGTGTGGTAATAGTCTGCTTCATTCATGTACCACAATTTATTCAACCATTCTCCATCAATGGGAAACCTGTTTCCAATTTTTTACTATTATAAATAGTAATACGTTGATACATGGGACACTTCCCTCAATCTTTGGCTTTTTTGGGGAAAGGTTTATGTACAACAGTGGAATTGCTAGATCAAAAGGTATATGAACAGTGTAGTGATTTCTCACCTAATTTCAATTTATTTTTCTTAAAGATTAAATCAATTCACGGTTCCTTCAAGAGTGTTAATTCACAGGCTTATCTTACATATACCTCCTCACCTCCCAAACTAATTCCATTTTTTACCATCTTTCTTAACTTTGCATTGCATGAGGAGACAGCCCTCTTTAAAACACGTACAAAATCAATCAATGTTCTCCTGGTGATGCTGTATGATTGGAAATCTTTGGAAGGATCAGTTTGCAGGCAGACCAAAGATACATGTTAAGCATAAATGGGCTGTAGACTAGTTCTGGTGCTAATCTAGTTTAAAAAGTATCATAAGGGAATTTATCCAAAGAATGTGTGATCTGAAATGAACGTGGGCTGGTTCTGTAGGATGAGTGAAGGATACCAAACAGCTCAAGTGCTATACTGCTAGCCAATAGATAGAACTTAAAAGATCACCTCCAGCACGCTGGGCACATCTCTCTGGAAGCTCTATGGAAAAACGTGGACAAAAATCAAATAGGATAAGAAAACAGAAGGCTTATAATCTGCACCATTGTGTGAATCTCAGCACTGGCAAGATCATTGATCCAATTAAATATAAAAACAAATATATATATATATATATATACACACATACATACATATATATATACACACATACATACATATATATATATACACATACACATTCATGTATTTTGTGTGGGTATGTGTGGGTGTGTGTATAGCACTGATCTGATTTTTTTTTTTACCCAGTGTAACTGTAGCTCAAGATCTTTTTTATATAATGGAAAATGTTTGGAAGCATCTCTTGTTACCCATATTAAACTATTCTAGCTATGGTAAAAATTATCCCTCTGGCTCATCAACTCTGTCTTTAAAATATTGATTTAAGTAGAGTTCATCAGTTTGACAAGGTTTCTCTTACATGATTTTACGAAAGACAATTTGTTCTATAGCATGAATTAAGTACCTGTCTTTCCCAGAGAGAAGAAAATTTGTTTGGTTATCATCATGGTGGATGTTTGGTGCATAAGCGTATTATTATATCTAACCTCAAGTCAAACAAAACCATAATTTATAATAAGGAAATTTATGCCATTAACTATGTTAGGGATATCGAGCATTACTAACCTATTTTTCAAACACCAAACAATAGGTTTTATACAAATTTTAATAAATGGTAATTTCAGAATAGTATATATATAAAAATTCCATCACAGGACAGGTACAACTTCATGGGGGCTGAATGTGTAAAACTGAACAAATTCTTTCCCCTCCCCAACCTTTTTTTTTTTTAAATATACATATACCTATACAAACACACATAAATCCTCCCCCCAATGGCAAAAATATACTGATTTTGTGATCTGATTCTGATTCCAGACTCCCAATAAGGGGAAATTGTGCTGGAGTCAAAAAATAATACTAAGTCCTGACTGGATCCAGCTAAGGCAGAACAATGTTATTCTTTCCAGGCTATTGGTTTACAATCTTTTTTTTTTTTCAGTGATTAAGGTTTATTTTTATTTTTTTAAAATTAAATTATTTTATTTGTTTTCAATGTTCAACGATCATTTCTATATATCTTAGATTTTTTTCCCTTCCCTCTCCACTCCCTTTCTGAGACAGCGTGTAATCTTATATAGGTTCTACACGTACTTTCCTATTAAATACATGTTTCATAGAAAAATTAAAATGAATGGGAAAAGCCATAAAATAAAACAAAACAAAACAAAACATGATACAAAAAAAATGATCTGTTTCTTTCTGCGATCCAATTCCATAGTTCTTTCTCTGGATTTGGATGGCATTTTGCCTCAAGAGTTCATTGGAAATTTTTTAAGTCCATACATTTCAATGAAGTACTTGGTCTACCAGAAAAAATTCCTCGCGCACTGTGGTTGTTGCTGTGTACAAAGTTCTCCTGGTTCTGCTCCTTTCACTCAGGATCAGTTCATATAAGTCTTTCCAGGCTTCTCTGAAGTCTTCCTGCTCATCGTTTCTCATAGCACAATGGTATTCCATTACATTCATATACCACAACTTGTTCAACCATTCCCCAATTGATGGGCATCCCCTTGATTTCCAGGTTTTGGCCACTACAAAGAGAACTGTTATAAATATTTTTGTACATGTGACACCCTTTGCCATTTCTGTGATGTCTTTGGGATAGAGTCCTAGAAGTGCTATTGCTGGGTCAAAGGGTATGCACATTTTTGTATCCCTTTGGGCATAAATCCAAATTGCTCTCCACAATGATTGGATCAGCTCCCAGATCCACCAACAATGAATTAGTGTTCCAACTCTCCCACATCTCCAACATTTATCATCTTTCCATTAGCCAATGTGATAGGTGTGATGTGGTACCTCAGTTGTTTTGATTTGCATCTCTCTAATCAATAGTGATTTAGAGCATTTTTTCATATATTATAGATAGCTTTAATTTCTTCTTCTGAAAACTGTTCATGTCCTTTCACCATTTATCAATTGGGGGATGACTTGTATTCTTCTACATGTGACTCAGTTCTCTATATATTTTAGAAATGAGGCCTTTATCACAGACACTAGTTGCAAAAATTCTTGCCCAGTGTTCTGCTTCCCTCCTAATCTTGGTTGCATTGGGTTTGTTTGTGAAAAAACTTTTCAATTTAATGTAATCAAAATTATCCATTCTGTATTTCATAATGTTCGCTATCTCTTGTTTGGTCATAAATTTCTTCATTCTGCATAAATCTGACAACTACACTATTCCTTGCTCCCCTAATTTATTTATAGTATCAATCTTTACACCTAACTCATTTATCTATTTGAACTTTATTCTTGTATATGGTGTCAGGCTTTGGTCTATGCCCAGTTTCTGCCACACTGTTGTCCAATTTTCCCAGCAATTTTTGTCAGACAGTGAGTTTTCATTCCAGAAGTTGGGGTCCTTGGTTTTATCAAACAGTAGATTGCTATATTAATTGACTACTGTGTCTTGAGTACCTAGCATATTCCACTGATCTATCCCTCTATTTCTTAGCCAGTACCAAATGGTTTTGATAATTGCTGCTTTAAAATACAATTTGAGATCTGGTAGGGCTAGGCCACCTTCCCTAGCATTTCTTTTCATTAGTCCCTTTGATATTCTGGACCTTTTGTTCTTCCAGATGAATTCTGATACTGTTTTTTTCAACTCTAGAAAATAATTATCTGATAGTTTAATTGGTATGGCACTAAATAAGTAAATTAATTTAGGTAGAATTGTCATTTTTATTATATTGGCTTGGCCTACCCATGAGCAACTGATTGATGTCTTTCCACTTACTTACATCTGACTTTATTTGTGTGAAAAGTTTTGTAATTGTGTTCATATAGTACCTGGGTTTGTTTTGACAGATAGACTACCAGATATTTTTATAGTGTCTACCATAGCTTTAAATGGAATTTCTTTTTCTATCTCTTGCTGTTGGGCTTTGTTAGTAATATATTGAAATGCAGATGATATATCTGAGTTTATTTTTTTCTTGTAACCTGCAACTTTGCCAAAGTTGTTTATTATTTCAATCAGTTTTTCACTTAATTTTCTGGGATTCTCTAAGTATATCATCTGCAAAGAGTGATAACTTAGTTTTTTTCTTTGCTTATTTTAATGCCTTCAATTTCTTTTTCTTCTCTTATTGCTACAGCTAGCATTTCTAATACCATATGGAATAACAGTGGCAATAATGGACATCCTGTTTCATCCCTGATCTTATTGGAAATGCATCTAGCTTATTCCCCATTGCATATGATGCTTGCTGATGGTTTTAGGTAATGTTTATTATTTTATGGAAAGCTCCATTTATTCCTATGCTTTCCAGTGTTTTCTTTTTCTTTTTTAAATATAAATTTATTTCACTTTTTACATTCATTTTCACAAAATTTTGGGTTCCAAAATTTTCTCCCCATTTGTCCCCTCCCCCCACCCGAGTACACTGAGCATTCTAATTTCCCCTATCACCAATCTGCACTCTCTTCTATCATCCCTCCCTTCTCTTTTCCCCATCTTCTCTTTTGTCCTGTAGGGCCAGATAACTTTCTATTCCCCATTACCTGTATTTCTTATTTCCTAGTAGCAAGAACAATACTTGACAGTTGAGTTCCAACTTCTCCCAATCCCTCCCTCCCCACCCATTTCCTTTGGGAAGGCAGGCACTTCAAT
>CM053769.1:534415217-534438748 GCA_028658325.1 Potorous gilbertii | reverse complement strand
CTCATTGGAAAAACAACTGACCTGGAAAGTAGATCCAGGAGAGACAATTTAAAAATTATGGGACTACCTGAAAGCCATGATCAAAAAAAGAGCCTAGACATCATCTTTCATGAAATTATCAAGGAAAACTGCCCTGATATTCTAGAACCAGAGGGCAAAAATAAGTATTCAAGGAATCCACTGATCACCGCCTGAAAGAGATCCAAAAAGAGAAACCCCTAGGAATATTGTGACCAAATTCCAGAATTCCCAGGTCAAGGAGAAAATATTGCCAGCAGCTAGAAAGAAACAATTCAAGTATTGTGAAAAGATATCAAGTTCAGAAAGGGGGAGGCTGAAGTCCCCCACTACTATAGTTTTGCTATCTGTTTCTTCCTGTAACTTCCTTAACTTCTCCTGTATGAATTATTTGGATGCTATACCACTTGGGGCATATATGTTTAGTAATGATACTGCTTCACCACTGTTTATGGTGCCTTTTAGCAGGATATAGTTCCCTTCCTTATCACTTTTGATTAGATCTGTTTCTGCTTTTGCTTTGTCTGAGATTAGGAGTACTACCCCTACTTTTTTTACATCAACTGAAGCACAATATAGTCTGCTCCAACCTTTTATCTTTACTGTGTGTATGCTCCCATTTCAAATGTGTTTCTTGTAAACAACATATTGTTGGATTATGATTTTTATCCGTTCTGCTGTCTCCATTTTATGGGAGATTTCATCCCATTCACAGTCACATTTACTATCTGTGTCTTTCCCTCCATCCCCTCACTCCCACCCTTCCTTTCGTTTATGCTTTTAGTTCTCCCTTCTCCTCCACAAGTTTTAATTTTTGACCACCACCTCCTTCAGTCTTCCCTTCCTTCTTTCAACCCCCTCCCTTTTAATCCCCTTTCCCCTTACTACTTCTTCCCTCCCTTTTAGCCTCCTCTACCTTTTCTTTCTCCCTTCGCCTCCTACTGCCTACAAGAGTTAATTATATTTCTATGCTTAAGTGAGTTTGTTGTTCCCTCCTTGAATCCAATCAGATGAGAGTACTTCTCAAACAATGCTCATCTCCCTCCCCTATTTCCCTCTACTGTAATATATTTTTGTGCCTCTTCATGTGATAATTTATTTTTTTCTGCCTCCTCCTTTTCACATCTCCCATTACAATCCCTTCACAACCTTAAATCACATTTGTTATCATCACATCAATTAATTTATACCCTTTCCCTCTATCTTTGTATCCCTTTTATAATATCATAATAAATATACAAGTTGAAAGATTAACAAGTATCATCTTCCCTTATAGGGATGTAAACAGTTTGCCCACAATGAGCAACAAGTTTTTTTTTCCTCCTGTTTATCTTTTTATGCCTCTCTTGAGTCCTGCATTTGAAGATTGAATTTTCTATTGAGTTCTGGCCTTTTAATCAGGAAGGTCTGGAAATTCCTTATTTCATTGAATGTCCATCTCCTTGCCTGAAATATTATGCTCAGCTTTCCTAGGTAATTAATCCTTGGTTGCAGTCCCAGCTCCTTTCCCTTACAGAATATTGTATTCCAATTCCTTCGATTTTGTAATGCAGAAGCTATATGGCCCTGTGTGATCCTGACTGTAGCTCCTCAATATTTGAATTGTTTCTTTCTGGCTGCCTGCAGTATTTTCTCCTTCACTTGATAGTTCTGGAATTTGGCAATGATATTCTTTAGTGTTTTTAGTTTGGGATCCCTTTCAGGAGATGAATGGTGGATTCTTTTGATGAGTATTTTGCTCTCTGGATCTAGGACTTCTGGGCAATTTTCCCTTATGATTTCTTGGATAATATTGTCCAGGTTCTTTTTTCATCATGGCTTTTCTGGTACACCAATAATCCTTAGATTTTTTTCTCCTGGATCTATTTTCCAGGCCAATTGTTTTTCCAGTTAGATATTTTACATTTTCTTCTATCATTTCATTCTTTAGATTCTGTTTGACTGAGTCTTGATGTCTCATATTCATTAGCTTCTACTTGCCTGATTCTAGTTTTTATCAAATTATTTTCTTCAGTTAACTTTTGCATTTTCTTTTCCATCTGTCCAATTTTTTCTTTTAAGGAGTTATTTTCTACAGTTAGGTTTTGTACTTCCTTTTCCATTTGGCCAATTGTCCTTTTAAATTCTTCTGTGAAATTATTTTTATATTTTTAAAGTCATTAGTTTTTCTTCTATTTCTCTAATTTGGCTTTTAAAATCCTTCCTGGACACTTTGTGCTTCAGAAAGCAGAGGCCAGGTGAGGTCTTTTTGGTTTCCCCCTAGATACTCTGGAGCTAGCTGTGTTAAGTGTGGGGGAGGGGTGTTCTGGCCACAAGAGATCTCTTCAATTGAGCTAGAGCACAGGCAAGCTCAGCAGTTGGTGATCCCATCTGCACTAGTGTCTTCCCAATTCCCTTGGGGTGCTGAGGCATGCCTGGGATCCTAGTGTTGGCGGTTGCTGACTTCACCCCCTCCAGGGCTCAGGATCTTCTCCTGGTTTGCTGAAGTGAGGCTGTCAGGGACAGCTCTGATCCTGCACAGGTCCAGTTCAGCCACAGCAAGAGGAACCTTCCTTAGCGATCTTCCTAGCCTCACAGACTAAGAGATTGTTTACCCCTTCTGCTGCTCCCACTGTTCCAGGGTTTTTTCCAGGGAAATAATCTCTGGGCTCATCAAGGTCAACAAGGGAAGGGAGATAGCAGTTACGGTTCACTCCGCCATCTTAGTGATTAAGGTTTAATCTATCGGTGTAGAATCTTGATCAGCTAGGTCAGAGAGTGAATGGGAAGTGACTTTAGTCAGCAACCCTTGAGGGTTGATCCTAACATCAAAAAAGATATCTGTGACACAAAGACCCTAAAGCTTCACTGTCATCAACTTCAAAAAGAGAGAAAAGGCATAAACGTATAAGCCTGAAATCTTGAGAAAATAGTATTTTAAAGGAAGGACTATTTTGGTACTCAGGTACAAGGTTGGCCTACTTTGGATTCCTTCTAATGCTGTCTCTCTGAGTAAATGCCATGAGAAGACAAGCCATATTGAAATTTCAAACTGGTCTTTAAAGTCCTCTATTATAAAAAAGATCTGTTTCCTCTGTCAAGGACTGGATTTCTGGTTCTAGTGAGGTCCGCTGTATCTGAAAAACAAAGACAAATTGGTAAGATTTGCAATATAGTTTCTTTGTTGCCCTAGAAATCTAAGTAAACAAAACAAAGCAAAAACAACCTTGTTCTTTATGATACTTTTATTTCAAGCTTAGCCTTTTACAAGTCTCACAAAGACACCATAACAGTGTTTTAAAACATACTAATTAAGATGTACATGAAAAAAGTCCATCTTAAAGCTATATTAAACTTTTGGCTTTTTCATGCCTATTTGATAGTATTCCACATTCTCAACTAGTATATTTTAAAATGTCACAGTGTCTTTGAGAAAGAGCATTCATCACTGTGAAATACTAAACTCAAAATAAAGAATTGCTATAAAGAGCAAGGTTGTTTTAAAAACATATCTTTACCTATACGTTTTCTCGTATGTGTGTGTGTGTGTGATTCATACTTCTAAAGAGCTAGAGTGTAGAGAGTTGAGAATGAGAGCAGGGGAAGGGGAGGCATCTGTCGTGGATGGCCTTCTCAAGCCTTGCCACAAAATGCAGGAAAGAAGGATGGATGAATCAGATTGTTTTTTTGAGGATAGAGATATGTGGACATATTTGTGAACAGTAAGGAAGTAGGCAGGGAGAAACTGAAGAGAAGTGAGTGTGGGGACAATATGGGTGCAGTCTATTGGAGGAGACAGATGGAATGAGATCACTGGTGCATATAGAGGTTTTTGATAGGATGAGAAGGGTCACTTCAGAGAGGGTAAAGGAGGAAGTAGTTTCAGAAGGCATCTTAGTAATGTGATATGTGGAGGAGAAGTGAATGAGTGTTAGGCAAATGGTTTCAATTTTTTCGGTAAAATAGTAGGCAAGAATCTCATCTGAGAGGGTGAGCAGAGAGGGAGTCATGGGAGATTTGAAGAGGGATGAAAGAGTCACTGTAGTGAGTAGGATAATTAGGGAGATGGAAAAGGATTATTTAACATCAGTTAAGGCCCAGTTGAGATTATGTAGCATAAATCTGTAGTGGACCCAGTCGAGATAAATGCATGATTTTTTTCCACCTTCATTCTGTAGCATATGTATAGGAGCAAAGGCAGTAGATGATGGGAATGGTCATGGTCCAAGACTGAGGCTTGGTGAAGTACAGTTGGCAATATTATAAGAGGATAAAGGACTCGAGAAGAAGATAGTATAGAATTGAAATGGTTCACCAAGGGATTAGATGAGGAAAGGAGAGTATATCTAATGTGGGGGGGGGGGGGGTTGGGAGAGAACTGGGTGGTACGTATTCTCAATGATCTTATGTTCTAACGGAGAAGATAACAAGTACATATTAAATACATATAGCATAAATTCCAATATATAGAAGGTAGTTAGGGAGGCAAGACAGAAACAGCTGGAGTCCTCAGGAAAGACTTGATGAACATATAGCACTTCAGCTGCACCTTAGAGGAATAAAAGGACTCTGAGGCAGAGCAAACATAGGTGTATTCCATGGGAGGATCCAGTTAGAGATTTCACTCAGAGGTCTCGGTAATACTTATATGTCAGATTTATCTTTTTTGTTACAATCTAGTTCCTTTTGTTCATTACTTAAACTTTGAGAGTTTATGCATAGATAGAGGAAGTCATGCATTGTACTATTTACTCCTTTCTTGGATTTTGTTTCCTGTAAATTTCTGACTGTTTCAACCACACTTCTTCCCTCTTTGGACTCTATACAGTGTCTGTGGGCAGCTAGGTGGTGCAGTGGATAGAGCACCAGTGCAGGAGTCAGGAGGACCTGAGTTCAAATCTCACCTCAGATACCTGACACTCATTAGCTGTGTGACCTTGGGCAAGTCACTTAACCCCAATTAACTCATCCTGGGTCATCTCTGATTATCCTGATGAACATCTGATCCAGATGGCTCTGGAGGAGAAGTGAGGCTGGTGACCTTCACAGTCCTCTCTCACTCAAAACAAAGTCAAGTGCAAGTCGTGTCATCATTTCTCTGATGGCATGGTCTTCTTCGGCAATGAAGGATGAACATACTTCTAAAACTTGTTAAAATTTTTTGGCTTTTTTTTATCTACATAAATATATTTTATATATTTATATATAAATAAGTGTGTATTATATTATACATTTATTTTTCATGTTCCAAACAAGGGTTCACCAGTAGGATAGCAACCTGCATGTAGCCTCCCTTGCTGTAGCCATCCAGCATCTTGGAAAAGTCAGTTTACCTACAAGTGGAAAGCAGTTTAAGTCACTGGCACAAGCCAGTGAATTCCTACATGATCCCACGGTGAAGCAGAATAAGTTTGCGTGCCTATGGTTTGGGGCATTGTCATAGGACAACAATGACAGTGGTGGGCTTATGTCCCTCTCAACCCTAGCACAATCACCTTTATGTACCTCTCTAAAATGCAGAGTTGCCATGAAATAATCCTTGCATCCATTGCAGGGGTTGCTCCATGTTTTAGACTGAAAAAGTTTTGGGGGGGGGTCTATAAAATCAGTGGCATGTTTGGTAGAGGCTGTCATTGGGAAGAACTGCTCAAGAAGCAATCAATGACGTGTAGTGACATAGGATAAAAATGGAGGGAGAATAAAGTCATCAACCTCTGTGAGAGTCAGATTCTGACACCCACACAGCTCCTCACATAGTAATATGATGCCAGCTTCCCCATAACTAGAAATTGTGCCAGAGCAAAAAAAATGATAGTACATTCTGGCTGAGAAGTCTGCAAAGGCAGGACAACCAAAGAAAAATATTTGGTGGGTTCTGTGCAATTTACTAAATATTACGCCAAATGAAACTATGGAATGTGCAACAATCTTAACAGTAGATGAACACCAAAATGCTTGGGGAAGCCCACCCATTTGGACTTTGTAATCTGGGTCAGAAACTTGATTTTAAAAATTATTTTGATAACTATATTTCAATATAATTGGTTTCCTTTCTAATTATATGTATTTAATTTTATGTATTTAAATACATTCTGAGAAGAGATCCATAGATTTCACCAAACTGCCAAAGGGATCCATGATAGAAAGAAGGTAAGAACTCTCATCCTGTATAAAGGACTAGATTCTAAAGAAGTCAGTAAGTGAAATGCAAAAATACCCACCTTGCAAAGAGGCTTTTATACCCACAGGTAGTTAGGTAACATAGTGTAAAGTGTGCTCGATTTGGGGACGGGAAGGCCTGAATTCATATCCTGTCTCAGACACTTATTAGCTACCCTTTGCAAACCACTCCAATCTTTCTCAATCTGTTTCCTCATCTGTAAAATGGGAAAAATTAAAGCATCTAATTCACAGGATTGTTGTGAGGACCAAATGAGATGATATGGGGTGTCCCAAAATGTCTTGGTGCCTTTCAAAGCCATTAAAGCTACAAGAATAGTACAAGTTAAACACTTTGTATACCTATGTAAGCCTGAACTATTTTTATGGCAAAAAGTACTGGATGCCACCTTTCTTTGCCAGTTAATAATCACTGACATTTACAGGTATAAGAGATAGGAACTGCATTTCATTGGTAGAGGAATCTCTGCAGGTAAGGAGACCCTCTAACGATGATGGCGGGCTTTTTCTCAGCAATTCAGATATCAGGAAATAACCTAGAGCAAGGGGGTCACACCTGTAGCCTTGGGCTGCATGTGGCCTACTACACTCCCCAGTGCAACCTGAACCAGATTAAAATGATCTGGTTTTTGTATGCTGGAGGTGTTAATTAAAAAAACTTGTAAACATATAGTTTTCTAAGTCAATATGCTGTCCACAGGCATCCTTATGCAACAAGAGGAGATTGACTTACTTAAGTGCCATGTCTAGTTTATAGTGGAGGCAAGACTTGAACTCAAGTCTTCCTGGCTCTGAGGCCTCTCTGTCCATTACATTATAGCTGCCCTTCTCTTTTTCTCCCTCACTCTTTCTCCGTAATGGTCATGTATGTATGTATATATGTATGTATACACATAGTCTGTATATATATATTAAATATACACAAATGTATATATACTAATGCATTATATATTAAATGTGTTATCTACAAATGTACTTTATATAGCACTTTAAAGTTTTCAAAACATTTTACATATATATATCTCATTTGATCCTCAATAGTCAATGATAAGTACTACAGGTATCTTCATCCTGATTTTACAGATGAGGAAACTCAGGCTCAATCAGTAAACATTCATTAGGCACCTACTATGTGCCAGGAACTGAAGAAAAGTGCTGGGGATTCAAAGAAAAAAAATGCAACAGGCTGAGGGAAATTATGATGACTTGCTTATGGTTAAACACATAGTATGTGTCATAGATAGGAGTCAAACCCAAGTTTCTTCTGGTTCCAACTCTTCACTATGCCATATGACCTGCCAGTAATGCTACATTTAAAAAGCCTCTTATGCCTACGACCCATCCCCAAAAAGATCCCAGGAGTGCTGTGAATGCATGCTCATTCCAAGAGTATTAATAAATTCTGACTTTCTTCTTATCCCTCATCCCCAAGTGAACTTTGATGGTAGTGATGACATAAAATTCAGGATCACTATAACATGGTTTGCAGGGGGTTCTTCTATGGAACAGTTGCTATATCAAGCTTCTATTGTGGCCTTAGGGAATCAGTAAATGTAACAATGATTAGGGGAGCTATGTGGCACAGTGGATAGAGCACTGGGCTTGGATCTGGAAGACTCATCTTCCTGAGTTCAAATCTGGCCTTAGACACTTACTAACCATGTGACCCTGGGTCCTGTTTGTATATGTTTACTCATTTGTAAAATGAGCTGGAAAAGGAAAGAGTAAGCCATTCCAGTGGTTTATTATCTTTGCCAAGAAAACCCCAAATGGATCATGAAAAGTTGGACATGATTGAAACAACTAAACAACATAAAACGACTTGCTGGTGTAGAAAGAGATAGAAATGGAGGAAGGGATACCTAGGAAAGTCAAAGGAATTTAACATACCACACATTTATTCATTTTAAGGTTTCTGATTCCTTCAATTCAAATTAGTAAATATTTATTAAACTCTTGGTGTGTAGAAGGTCTTGAGTTAATTGATCAGGAGACAATAGATAGTCTCTGCTCTCCTGAGGCAGGACTCAATAAAGGCTGAACTTAAATGATTCTCAGTAAAAACATTCAAAAGGGAACTTACCTGCCCTGTCTGTGGAAACAGACAAAATGAAACTGGTACCATCAATGCCATCACCAGAAGAGTCGCATTTAACTTCATGACCATCAGAAACTTTGGATTTTGATGGACAAGGTTGGTCCTGGGAAAAGAAAGTTACACCTCCTAAACTCTGCTACAAAATTATACTAGCTTCTGAAGCAGGCACTTGGCAATCTCATAAATTAGTAATAATATCAGCGTCACCAGTTTTATCACCTTCATTGCTATTTTATATCTATTCCCATAACCCCACGAAGCCACACCAAATGTTGTATACTGTGGCTCTAGAGTTCTACCAGGTAACCCTCCATGTTCTGACCTGCTGCTTTCTCCTTGCTCATCTAGCAGTTGATAGGGAACACCTTTCTCAACTATCTAGAAACCCACCAAAGCCCACCCTGAAGGTGAGGAGGAAGGATGCACAGGGCAGAGCTCCAAATAATGAGAACCAGTAGGTTGGCTGTTTATAGACTCATTGTAAAGGCAGGGGAGAGTAGCCAAGGAAGGCACTGATGTGACTCATTTCTAGCTACATTTTTTAGGGCCAAAGTTGAGTAGTCAAAGTGTCAAGAAGACCTTTTTCTCATACTTGCTTCTGATGAGGGAAGTTAGCCCATTGAATCTGCTGTCTTCTGTTATTACTCATCTGGGTTTAACAAATAGAAGACCTTGGGTCAAGATAAAAAATACAGACCCATGTTGAACAGTGGCCTTAAGAGGAATTAGACATCGGAGATCATGCGGTCTCCAAAGTGAGGACTACGAGATAGTATGGGTATGCGGCATAATTCCTGATCCCACCTTCAACTGCTAATGGCTCCTGCTTAAATTACCTTGCATTTATTTTATATTTATTCTATTTATATTCATCTTGTATTCTATTTATATACATAGACATATTATATACTTATATGTATCTATAAACATGTATGTATAGATATATATGCACATATGTTTATGCATGTTTTCTTCATTAAAATTAAAGCTTCTTGTGGCTAGGGATTATTTATCCTTTTTTTTTATCCCCACTTCCTAGCATAGTGCTTGGTACACAGTAGGCACTTAATAAATGCTTGTTTATTGGTTGTTGTTTCGAACAAAACCACATCTACCTTTATTCCCCAGCTCTTCTCCCACTCTGCCCCTTGTTTTATTGAGTAAACACCCAAAATTTCCTCTCCTGAATCAGACATCAGCCCATCAGGGCAATTATAACCTAACCACTACATAGATATCCACAGCAGTAGGTGGTGCAGATGCCATTGGGAAAATCACACACACACACACACACACACACACACACCCACCAACTCCCCTAACACACACATTTTCCTACCCTCACCAGATCACCTCATGGCTACGGTAAGTACCTCTCAAAGAGAGTAAAAGCCCCTAACTCTTCTCATCTTGACTGGGACAAAGTAAATCATACAGGACAATCTGTCATGGAGGGGTCGTGGTTTTCATAACAGAATTCATTACATTATCTTTCTCCCAGACCTGTCACTCTTCCAGACTTCTTTATTTTTGATGAAGGCACCACCATCCTTCCACTCACCAGGTTCACAGTCTTCATGTCAATTTCTCACTCTCCCTCATGCCACATTAGCTAATCAGTTGCCAGCTTTTGTTGTTTCTACTTCCGTAACATCTCTTGCATATTCTTCTCTCTATTCACACAACCATCATCCTAGATCAGGGTCTTTTCTGGACTATCCAAAAGCTTCCTAATTGGTCTCCTTGCTTCAAGTCTCTCCTCATTCCAAATTATTCTTCTCACAGCTATTAAAATTATTATTTTAAAATGCAGGTCTTATCATATGGTCTCCCTACTCAATAAACTTCAGTGTTCTACTGACTCTAAGATCAAACGTGATATCATCTTTATCTTATCCTTAGTAACGTTTTGTGTAAGTTTTATAATACACACAATTAGTACTCTAGTAGCAAATGTATGTAATTTACAAATTTTATGTATATATTTACACACACATACACACACATATTGGAGTGCATACTCAAAAATTTTTATACTAGTAGGGATGTATAATCATGTAAAAAGTCTGGAGAACATTGATATAATCACATTACCATTTTACACTGAGGGAAGTAAAGTCAGACAAAGGGGGTTATTTGATAAGACATCCAAGTGTGCCAGAAATAGGAAAGTGATAGAGCCAGGATCCAAACCCAGGTGCTCAGCCTTGAAATCCAGGGTTCTATATATTCACAATCTCCTCACCCTCCAACTTACTCACCCCAATTTTAACTGGTTTTAACTGGTTATACTGAGGAACTGGGGAGAGGGGAAGGAAAGGAGGAGAGTATTGAAAATAGTTTTTTTAAAAAGCAGTATTTGTTTTTTCTATAAAAATTGGGATATAAGACTTCTACTTCTTTTGAAATGACAGTATTACTTAGACAATATTGAGTTAGCTCTTACCTTTCAAAAAAGTATGCAAAGACACTTGAAAGAAGCGTTGAAGTCCCAAAGAGCAAACCCCTAGACAATGCTGTTTCTCCAACTGCCTAAGAAAGCACAAAGTAAAGTCAGGAAGCTACATAATTTTAACACTATTCTAAAATGTATCAGACCCCTTTACCATTTTTCTTCCTCTAAGAACTTTTGGTTATAATGGTCACCACTAATTGTAGCCTTCAAATGTGAAAAATAAAATGGCCTTGTTTAAGTGAACAAAGGAACTGCACATAAACATTAAAAGTTGAACTATAGTGGTTAAAGCTCAAAGCCTTCTCTTTTCTTTCTTTTTTTGGTGAGGGCAATTGGAGTTAAGTGACTTACCCAGAGTCACACAGCTAGTAAGTGTCAAGGGTCTGAATCTGGATTTGAACTCAGGTCCTCCTACTCCAGGGTTGGTACTCTAATCACTGCGCCACCTAGCTACCCCTAGCCTTCTCTTTGCAGTAAAACTTTTTCAACATGAACACACAATCACAAATTCCTACCTAAGAAACAGTAAGAAACGCCCCACCCCCGGTCACCCCCGGGTCACTTGTCTTGGGAACTTCTTTCTAAAAGATTTAATTAGAAGGGAAGGCTGATATCATTTAAGGTCCAAAAAGCTTCTAGTGGGATAGAGACAAATCCTCTCCATTTAAAGTATAAAACAGAATAGGTAGGGAAATGCTTTATTGCTACCCACTCCTTATGCTGGCCACCTAGATCAGCACTGCCTGATCGACCACAGTTGGGCATAATGCCAAACGTATTTGAAAAACAAAATCTTGCACTTACAGAGATAAACACAACAACTATAATTCACATCTAGTGGAGGGAGAGGGGAAGGGGAGGAGATGGACTTCCTCTCTTCTTCAAACAGAATATTCAGTCCTTTCCCTGAAGAGTTAGCAGATAGGAGAGCTCTACGGTGGCCCACTTACCTTTGCCCCAGCTTCCTGTGACAGTCCTACAACGTTCCCATTCTTGTCCATGACCCGAATTCCGTTCTGGTACTCATGGCTTCTGCTCACCACCACATTAAATGTACTTAAAAAGGCTGCAGTATGATTCAAAAGCAAAATAAAACATGGAGATTGCTTTCTAGTCAGCTAAATTTATCTCAGACATAATTGTGTCACTCCCAGAACTTAATGTCAAAATGCTTCAGAGATTTGCAGCAGAAATAACTGAATCTGCACTCTGGTCAACCTAAGAATTCAGTGAAATAAGTAATTCATTTTCTTATGTTGCCTGTGTTTCCAGCCAACTGAAATAGTTGGTCATCTTTTTTTTTTTAATCAATCTTAGATATACTGCAAATTAAGTTATTACTAAAGAGAAAGAAAAATCTCTGAAGGATTGGCAGATAACAACAGCTACAATATGACGGAGGCTGAATGTTGTCCTCTCCCTCCCATGAAAAAATCCAAGGAATTTCTTTTAAAAAAAAAAAAAGAATTTAGAGAGGATTCTGGGAAGATGGCAGAATAGGTCTGAAAACTTTCAACTCTCTAAATTTCCTAGATAAAAAAAAAAAAGATAGAAAATCACCTCAGACAGAATGTAGAGCAGCAGACAAAAATAAAAGTTAGGGTTAAGCAGTTGTTCTCCTCCTTTTCAGAGACAACCTCCCTTCCCCTCACCTCCAAAGATGTGACCCTCCAAGGAAGGAAGTATAGCCTGAGTGAAGGGCAAACATCTCCAGGCTGACTGCAGAATCAACAAACAACAAATCCTGGGGCAGCTGGGTTGGGTGGCAGCTTCAGCCTTAGAAATTGTGAGAAATTGACATCTCATGGACAGTGAGGGGGGCGGCTCGGAGAGGAAAGGGTGTTTGATGGCTGAGTAGTAGACTGAAGGACCTTCTACTGTTGAGGGATATCAAGCACAACTGTAAATAACAGACACGTCCTCAGCCCCCACTGCATGGGAGAAGGAGCTAGCACACACCTGATGAGCATAGCATCTGTCGTTGCTGGCTATGGGTACTTGTAGGAGAGCAGAGTCCCTGGTTTCAGTTCCAAGGCAGAGAGGACAGCTGTAGTTTGCAGCCACCAGAGGGAAGGCAGGGAGCAAGATCATTTGTCGGGACAGTGTGGCTAGGGGCCTAGTCATGGCTTAGGAGTGGAGAGGAGAATCTAAGGTTGGGCCCTGGGACAGACCTCAGAAAAAAATTGTAAGGAGGATCTGAGGCTTGGGGCATCATTCCCCATACCTCGGGGCTATAAGTTGATTATACTAATAGCTGCTAAAAAACAAAACAAAAACAAAATAAAAATGAGTGAGCAAAGGAGAAAGGATAGTTACTATGGGGATAGAGATGATCTGGGTTCATATTCAGAGAAAGTTAATGAAGCAAAAAAAAAGCCACTCCTTTTTCAATGAGAAATGCTAAATGGCCCCAAGCACAAAAACAGTTCCTGGAGGAACTT
This sequence comes from Potorous gilbertii, assembly GCA_028658325.1. NCBI lineage: Eukaryota > Metazoa > Chordata > Mammalia > Diprotodontia > Potoroidae > Potorous > Potorous gilbertii. Next base: position 534,425,577 of record CM053769.1, on the reverse strand, counting down.
AAAAAAGGACTTTAGAAATCAAATAAAGAAGACTGAGGAAAAATTAGAAAAAAAATTAAGAGAAATCCAAGAAAATCAAGAAAATTATGAAAACAATGACTTGAAATACAGAACCAAAACTTAAGGAAGAAAATAATTCCTTGAAAATTAGATTAAGCAAAAGGAAGCTAATAACATTCTAAAAATAGGAAGAAGGAAAATACACAAGTAATGTGAATGGGATTAAATAAAACGGAAACTGATTGAGAATTTGAATTCAACATTATGTTGCTTTCAGGAAATGCTATAAAAATGAGGGACAAAGATAAAATAAAGGTCAGGAGTAGAACTTATGCAAAAAATTCACTTATTCAAAAAACTGTAGGAGCAATAATCATGATCTCAGAAAAAATTAAAGTTAAAATAGATTTAATCAAAAGGGAAAAATAGGGAAACTACACTATGTGTCAGCAACATTATTTAATATTGTTTTAGACTATTTAAAATAGCTAGACAATATAAAATACTTGAGAGTACCTGCCAAAACAGACACATGTGAACATAAACATAAAACATTTTTTACACAAATAAAGTCAGATCTAAATAAGTGAAATAATATTTATTGTGCATGGGTAGGTAAAGCCAATAAAATGACAATTTTACTCATTTAATCTATTTATTCAAAGTCATACCAATTAATTTACTAAAAAATTATCTTACTGGGTTAGAAAAAAATAACATCAAAGTTCATATTGAAGAACAAAAGGTCAGGGACTTCAAATAAAACAGGGAAAAAAGATGTAAAGGAAGTAGATTCAGCAATATTAGACCTTAACCTATATTATAAAGTGAGGGCATTGTTGAAGTACAAAATAGATAATTTTAATTATTTTAAATTAAAATATTCTTGTATAAATAAAACCTATGCAGCTAAGAATACAAGGAATGCAGAAAACTGGGAAAAAACTTTAATAGATAATTTCTATATTGGATATATGTAATATATAGGGTTCTGTATAGGATATATAGGGTTAGAATATTGCTGCAGTATAGGAAAGGATGAGCTGGTTGATTTAGAAAAAATGGAAAGACTTGGACTTATGAAGTAAGATGTTATCCACCTTCAAAAAACAGATGGTAGGAGGAAATGAGTATAGTATAGTCTTACATATATGTGCATAAGTGTATATATATGTATATTCCTAGATACCTATATATATATCTGCACTTGATTGCTGCCTTGTTTAGGATGCAGGAAGGGTGTGGAAGGGTGGTGGGGAGGGAGGGGAAATATTAAGTAAAAAAATGCACAGCAAAAAACAAAAAGAAAACCTACAAGGAAGCAAAGAAAAGCTGGGCAGCTTTGAAAACAATGCATAGTATTTATTTTATAGGTTTTCTTGAAATGGAAAATTACTGTTTTATGTTGAATTCTTTGTGTTTTGTACATGGCAATATTTTTTCCTTGTTTTGATTTTTAAGTTTAAAATAAATAATACAATTTACCAAAAAAAATGAATTTAAAATTGTTTTGAGGCATTTGGTTTTTTATACCATAGTTATTTCCCAATATATTGCTGCCTATCCAAAGAACCTCCCTTTTAACAATGAAATCCTATTTAGCGAAACTAACCAACAGAGTCAACTATAACTGATAGTTTATGTGACATTCTGCTCCAGTATTCCCAGGAAGAAAGTGTGTTTCACCTGTTCTCTGAAACCAAGATTATAGGATCATAGTCATAGAGCTGGGATGACCTTAGAAGCATCAATCAGTTCAACAATCTCATTTTGTAGATGTGAAAACTAAGGCTTAGATGACATGCCCAAAATTAGATAGGTGATAAGTAGCAGGGCTGAGATTTGCTTGGTCACTGAATTTAAAATTTACATGATCAAAAAGTGGAAGTTGGGTTAGAGAACTAGGATATTTTCTCTCTATCATGATATTAAACATGGTGATAAAAGAGAAATAGCTCATAAAATATTTATAATCTGAAAGAAGGAAATGAATACAATCTGGGACCCAAACAGGTAGGCTATAAAACAGTTTTGTGCTGAGATCCTCACAATATAGTTAGAAAAGGAACAAACTATCTATGCAAAGGAATAGGAAGGAAGATGTATCTCTTTCCAGAATGATCCAAAGTGGGTAAAAACCAGTCTACTACTGTGTTTCCAGTTCTCATCTACTTACCCAGAAGAGGGATAGGCAAGATTTTGGTAACAGCATTCTGAACAGAAGGTCCTTTTAATGTGTATCGATTCATCATCAAAAGAGGGGAAATCTAGGAAACCAGAGAAGTATCAATTCATTGTAATTTGACCTATATTTATAATGTACCTCTTCTGTGTAGAGGTATTAGTGCTAAGCACTAAGTTACAAAGCTGAATAATATAGTCTCTGCTCTCAGGGACCCTACAGGTCTAGTGGAGATGGGGCTGGGGAAGGAATTTAGCACATACACAAATAATTACAATGCAAAACAGAGGTTGCTAAATGGAAAAGCAAAACACAGTGCTATATGAGATCTGCAGAAAGAAAGTTCATCTTGGTAAATAACAGGTAGAAATTAGCATAGTATGGTCTTACATATATGTGGTAGAGGGGCTGAAGTCGCTACTAGAGGTATATTCAATTAGCACTGAAAATCAACTGCACATTTAGCAAGCGATTTAGCTAAAAACTTAGCCTATTTCAACATATGTCATGTATGAAGCTAGTTGGTTATATTACAGGTGGAAACAGAATTATAATGTGATCATCCTATAATTAAACTACTGAATTATATATAATGTTCAAGATTTCAAACAAGACAATGGATATAATAGTAAAGTACTAGATAAATATGAGTTATTAATATTTATTGTGATTAATGACTTTAGAAGTTCTGAGAAATGGTGACAATGACACTGGGTTTGTTTTTCTTGTGTCAATACAGATTTGGGATTAAAATTCTGTTGCATAATTTAATTTTAAATTCCTTTCCCAGGGTCACAGAGTCAGCATGAGTCAGAAGCAGGATCGATTCTTCCTGCCTCCAAGGCCAATTCTTTGTCCCCTATGTTCTTGTCTCTCTCTTACAAAATTTCTGAGATTTTAACAGTTGCTGAAATACATTAATAGAGGGAGTTTGTATCTAGGGAGTTCCTTATGTTAATGAAATCACAGAGGAAAAAATAAATTAATCTTACTTGGGTAGGGATGTCTAAAATATTCTCATACAGTAATTAGAAAAGTTACAATTTACGATTTTATGTGTGCATAGAAAATAAGGATCAAACCATTTGTGTAAAAAGTTGTCTCCCCATTGTTCAATGATGACTAAATATTTTATATTTTTATTATTATAGTTTTCAAATGAATTAAATGAACCCAATTTCCCAACTGATGACAACATCCCCCAAGTAAAAAGGAAGCTATCAAATCAATCCCAAAGGTGATATTTTCCCTAACCATGATTTTTTTTAGGGGCCCAGATCAGTGATTTCATTGACGTAGGAATTTTCCATGTGAAATCTTCTTCCCCTGATGCACACTGGCAACTCATTAAATGACTTGCCCCAAATCACATAGCTAGTATATGTGTGAGTCAGGTCTTCTGGACCTCATTACCTCTTGTAACTCTGACATAATATAAGAATATTATTTAAACTGTATGAAGATAAACATCATGAAAAATATAAAGCATTATGTCAGTTTTGCATAAGCATCTGGTTTGAGAAATCAGAATGTGATTCAATGGGTCTTAACAAAATACCTACTCCAAAAAATGTTGTAGAAATAACTGTAGTTATCCCAAGAAGTTGTCGTTCAAGAGAATATTTTGCCTAAGGGGGAATAAAATCAAATTACATATTTAGTGAAGCACTTATTCATTATTTGAGGATTATAATAAATTCTCTAAGGGATGATGCAAAAATAAAAGGTTAATTGCTTACTTACATGGATTGCATTTCCATTTGTTATGCTGAATTCAGTATTATATGCATGGATGAAAAACTGCAAGAAATAATGTTGGAGGTATTATATTTTTAATTCAAGCGTGAAATAATTTACTGATCATAAAATAGAAACAGCTGTTACCTGAGGGAAAAGAGCAGCCTTTATTCCTTTATATTTCTGCAGAAATAGGAATACCTTGCATGAGGGAAACAAATGGAAAAGTGAGTTTCTTTTAGCAAACCTTGCTTACCTCAGCTGGTACATGAATGCTACAGTAAGGAGTTCATGGATGGACACTGTGCTGTACTGGAAAGAACAAAGGGTTGATTTGTACTCAGAAGACCGAGGCATAGGATTTTACTACCTGTGTGACTTTAACCTCTCTGGTCTTAGTTTCCTCATCTGTAAAATGAAGGAATGGAGTGGATGACCTTCAGTTCCTTCAACAATTTCATTTGACAAGTATAGTGTCTATGTTCTAGGAACCAAACTAGTGTTAGGGGTTTAAAAGCAAAAGCAAAATAGCCCCTGCCCTCTGGGACTTACAGTCTATTTTTAGCCCTGCATTCTATGATCAGTCTATACCTTGATGTGGCTGAGAAGATTCAGAAGAGCACTTGGATGACAAGACAAGGTGAGTAAGATGGAGGGGAAGACTAACCAACAAATGATATTTATTAAGCATCTCTTATTCGCAAGGTAGTGTTAGGCACTGCAGGAAAGAAAATGAACAAGACTATCTCTGCCCTCAGGGTATTTGAAGAAATGTTAGTCAATAATTGATAAACATTTATTATGTACCTACTATGTGCAAGTAACTGTGCTAAGCATAATGTTGATTATATAAATACAAAACATAACCAGTAACATATTATATAAAGTGAGAGTTGGAAGGAACCTTTTAACACATGAGGAAACTGTGTTCCCTGAGAGATTGTGACGTACACAAGAACAAAGAGACAATAGCAGAGGCAGGTCCCAGACCCCAGGTCTCCTCAGTCCTAAGCTAAGCTTCTTTCCATTATACCATATTGCCTCTTAGAAATGACAAACTTTAGATAACTAGTCATTTTTTTCTATATATTTTTATAATTTATTTTTAACATTCACTTTTTAAAATTTCAAATTCCTTCCCTCCCTCCCTTCCTCTATTCCTCAAGAAGACAAGCAATGAGGTACTGATTATACATATGAAGTCATGTAAAATATATTTCCATATTAGACATGTTGAAAAAAAAAAAGCAAGAAAAATAAAGTGAAAAAAGTATGCTTCAATCTGCATTTAGAATTCACCAGTTCTCTCTCTGGAAGTGGACAGCATTTTTCCTCATGGGTCCTTTGGAACTGTTCTGGATCACTGTCCTGATCACAGTACTTAAGTCTTTCACAACTGATCATCCTCAACAGTTTTGCTGTGACTGTGCACAATGGCCTGCTGGTTCTGCCCACTTCACTTTGCATCAGTTCATGTAAGATTTCTCAAGATGGTTATTATTTCTTATAGAACAATAGTACTCCCTCACATCCATATACCACAACTTATTCAGTCACTCCTCCATTGATGGGCATCCTCTCAATTTCCAATTCTTTACCACCGCAAATACAGTTGCTATAAATAATTTTGTACATACAGGTGCTTTTCCTTTACTTTTATCTTTTTGGGATACAAACGTCATAGGGATATTCTGGGTCAAAGGGCATAGTTCCGAATTGTGCTCCTGAATGATCGGACCAGGAAAACTAATAATATATTGTTTCTGTTTTCCAATGTGAAAATAAATAGTATGTGGAAATAATGAAAAAATCATGCACAATGAGGATATCTTTAAAAAGTCTATTTTTTGGCTACTTACCAGAGGTCCAGTAATAGGCAAAAAAGCTAATGAAGAAGAAAAGGATCATTAGTGTAGGCCAAATATTTTGTAATTAATTGCTCATATAAAGGAAAGGTGTGAGAAAGGGTAATTAACCTAAAAAAAAAATCTTTTATTTCTATCTTGGTGACAATTTTTTTTTTTCTAAAATCACTGAACTAGAGAATTTTGGAGAGGGAATGATCAATGGGGATAATTTAGTTCGATGCTTTCATTTTACAGATAAGGAAATTGAGGTGAAATGACACATCCAATGTCACACCACAAATTAATGACAATGACTAGAAACTAGGTCATCAATTTCTCACTGGGTTCTGAGTCCAGGAGTCTTTCTATTTATTAATCATGTAATTTTGGGTAAGCCAATGATCATATAATTACTATATATCAAATTATATTATATTTTAAATAGATAATGTACATAACACATATTATTTATTATTAACAACAGAAATAATAAATTAATATATTATATTAATATATAATTATATATTCTAATAAAACAATTATATATTATGTGTGATATAACTAATTTTACTTTTTATTATTCTGAGCTTGACAAATATTTCCATATACAAAGAAAAATTATTAAATATGAAACTATGAGCCTCTATTATACAGCTTCCTTTTTTAAAAGGACATAATAAAATCATGTTTTAGAGTTCTCCTATTTGTCTGTGTTTCTTTCTGTTTTTTGCTGTACACTTCAAAAAATGTTTTCCTTGACCCTCTTTTCTTCCTTTTCTTCTAGTGGAGCATCACTATCACTAGTCCCCTTCAACCTTCAATTAAATGAAACAAAATCAATAATAACTTCTAAACAAAATAAGCATGACCAATAACAGCAAATCCACATATAGGTCATGGTCAAAGCTGTACTTCTCATTTTGTACTTCTAGTTCCTTATCTCTGTCATGGAGAGGGTAGCATACTTCATTAGTAATCATTTAGATCTGTGACTGATCATTGCATTGATCAGAATTCTGAAGTCTTTTAAAATGGTTTTTCTTTATAATATTATAGTCATTATGTAAACTGTTCTCTTGGATCTACTCATACTTCACTCTCTATCAGTTCACAGAAGTCTTTTCAGGTTTCGTTTCATCCATCACTTTTTAAGGTATGACAATATTACATTCACATATCATAATTTGTTCAGCCATTCCTAAATGATGGACATCTTTTAGTTTCCAAATTTTTGCTACCACACAAAGTATTGCTCTAAGTATTTTTGCATATCTGGGCTCTATTCCTCTTTCTTTGATCTCTTTGGGGGAGTGCTGCTAGGTCAAAGGTATGGAACAGATTAGTGATTTTTGGGTTCTAGTTCCCAACTGTTTTCCAGAAATGATTGGAACAGTTCTCAGCTGCACACAACACTGTTGGAACTCAGAGTTATTTTAGTTTGCATTTATAATTATTAGTGATTGGAGGCAATTTTTAATATGGTTATGATTTCTTTCCTTGAGAACTTCCTTTATATCCTTTGACCATCTACTGGGTGAATAGTTTTTGTTCTTTTATATCTGAAACAATCCACTCTATATCCTGGATAGCAAACCTAAAGAATATCAAAGAAATTTGCTGCAAAGATTTTTTTCCCAAGTTAATTGTTTCCCTTCTGATTTTGACTACATGGAATTTTCAAAGCTTACCAATTCTATGTAATTAAAATTGTTCATGTTATCTCCTGTCATTCTCTCTGTCTCTTGTTTGGTCAAGAACATCTCTCCTATTGAATTGAATAGTTGAAGAACTTCTTCCCCGTTTCTCTAATTTTTATGAGTATTCTACACCATGTATCCATTTGGAACTTATTGTGGTATATGATATGAGATGTTGACCTAACTTAATTTCTGACATCTTGCTGCCCAATTTTCCCAACAGTTTTTGTTAAATATTGAGTCCTTACCCCAGTTGGAATCTTTGGTTTTACTGAACACTGTACTACTGTGTTCACTTCTATCAGTACATCATGTAAGTTTTTTAATGAGTACCAAATAGTTTTGACAATTACTGTTTTATAGTTTTAGATTTGGTAATGCTAAACAGTTCCCCTTTACTTTTTCTTTCTTTTTGTTATGTCCTTGAAATCCTTTACATTTTGCTCCTTCATATAAATTTTATTATTTTTTTTTCTAGCTTTCCAAAGTAATTTTTGGTAGCTTGACTGGTATTACGTATCATTTCACATCTCTACATCTGATTTCTCATCTGTTAAATGAGGATGATGCCTACTCAGTCTATTTCAAAGAATATTATGTGATAGTAGACACAAAGTACTTTCTAAGCATTAAAGTGCTATACATAGGGAAGGTATTATTAACATTGTTATACCCTGCTGCCTTTGGACGAACAGTAATCCACTTTCATTTTCCTAACTACGTCCAGTACAATTAAAACAATGAGATCACTTTGATGATTCAGGATCTGGCAGTGCCTCGTGATTATCATTCTGAACTGACCCTGCATGATGGGTGTGAGAAAAGTGCTCTGCAAATTTTAAAAGACCTTCCAGAAGTAAGGTATTTTTATCTTATTCTTCTCACTGGTTTTGATGGGGCTCAAGCAGAAACAGTCCTTGGACAGGTCACTATCCTACTACTATTCTTTTCTATTTAATATTTTATAGACTATTGTACAGGTGGATAAGAGAAGTGATTCTTGTAAGTTATTAGCTCGCTAAAAGTGTTGTTGGTACAATTTCAGTAACAGGGATGAAATAAATGCACTTCGTTTGTTCTCATGTGATTTTAATTTGTTATCCCCGGTTACGATGGTTTGAAAGCTTTTTGTCCCAGGTCGCTTGGGATCTGCTATGCTGATATTCACTAAAATTCTAAGTTTCTAAGTTTTTATTGATCAATGGGATGTCTGGGCAACTGTGAGCCACTATTCAGTTTGTGATAAAGGTCTGTGCCCAGTACAGGTTACTGGTTGTTTTCCAGGATATTTTTGGGTTTGTATTTGTAGAATGTGAGTTTATTATTTAATGCAGGTTCCCTGAATCTCTTATTGGTTTTGGTTATTCATCTCATTCTCATCTTTTTCATTATAGTTGAGAAACAAGGTGATATATTACTTTAAAAATATGTAATATCCTGGGGACTATTACACATGTGGATTAAAAAATGGTTTTTTTCTAAACTGGATAAAAGTATTAGAACGTATGCTCATATAATAACTACCATTACTGCTATTATCGTTTATGAGAACAAGTAAGTTAATCACAACAAACAAGCTGATGGAGCCCTTACAATCAATACTTTTAATGAAAATATTATAATTTAACAAAGAATTTTATTGAAAAATATTGCTTTTTAGGATATTCTTAGAGAAACTGATAATGAGGAATAATAAATCTTTTGCCACCTAGTGACAGAAAAAATATGGGAAAAAAATTCCTTGATTATTTACTTACGTATAAATATCCTAGAATAAACAAATTTAGTAAAAGTTTAATTTTATATTTTTGTAAAGGAGCCAGAATGTATCTTAAGCTGCCTAAGTCTAAAGATTTAACTTAAATTATGGTCCAGACTTAAAAAGGAAAGTTCATTGCAATGTTAAATTGTTGGTTTTGAGAATGCACTTCTGGGATGAATAAGATGAGATTCCTATTAATAAAATGTTTTAGACAAAGGCCTAAGATCAGTGCAGAATATTCCCGATAAGTTATAAAGATATACAAAAATATTCAGTAAGAATTAGTATTTGTTGTTATTAATACATGACATTATAGTAAATATATATTGTATCTATGTCATTATTACATCATTTATTGAGTCAATTACATTAATGTATCAAAACCAAATGCAGATTCTCATTGAACATTTTAGTGTATACATACACACACACACACACACACACACACACACACACACACACACAGTGCCAAATATCCCTAGATCCCCCAAGTATTTGCATGTTTACTAGTCCCTTCCTCATAAATCCTTCATAAGAAGGAAATGAAAATTAGGTGAGCCAAGTTTTTTGTTTTAAATTTTACATAGGATTCAGTGCTTGCAACAAGACTTTTGAACACCTGCTGAGGCACTCTAATCAACTCACCTGCAGGCCTAAATAGCCTTGGAATTACATTCCCAGTATCAGGATGCACTGTTGCCTGTAAGAGAACAAACAAACTCTTTTTCTCTGAAAGAAGTTATAACAATCACAAAGATTATGCCAAAAAAGCTTTTCTGAAACTTACCAGGCTCTGTTTCCAGGCTTTTTGTATCTAATTCAATGAGAAAAGAAAATGATTCTTATCTTTTTAAAGACAGGCTTGTAGTTCCTTCCCAGCCTTCTTTCTTGGCATTTTTGCTACAGCCTCAACAACTGGCTGCCTTTTTGCCCTCCTCAGACATAAAAAAGGAATATTTGTTTTCTGTTGCATTCAAAGGATTCAAAACCAAAGGCAAAAAGCATAGCCTGAGTAAAGCAACAGGATAGGAATTCTTTCCAAGGAGAAAGGGAAAAGCTACAGCTAATAATTCTTAAGGCCAGTTCCAATTCAGTTGGTAAGGGGGGAATTGTAAAGTCAATTACTAGAAAGTAA
>CM053769.1:534317200-534414717 GCA_028658325.1 Potorous gilbertii | reverse complement strand
ATTATTTCTGCATCAGGGAAATATAACCTACTTTTGAGAGGACTCAGTTTCTAAAGCATGTACAATCACAGCCCGCTGCCAATATACTTGGAGGCTTGGGGATCTTTCTGAAATTTGGGATGGAGGGGTCTTTTCCCTCCTCAATTCAGTGTGTGCACTGATATCCTGTCTCCTATTATTAGGTGACTGTGTGGGAACAAAAAGTTTCTTAATTAGCTTCTGAGTTGAAACTGAGTGTGCATACCAAAGGTAAAATCAGAAAAAGTACTGCTTTCTTCCACGGTAGTGAGTGAAGTAAGAACTACTGTAAGCCTCCAGGTGGGAGGTGAGGCAGTAGTAGCAGCAGAAGCAGAAAAAGCAGTGGCTTGCTGCCTGACTGCTCTCCCCAGACAGCCCCTATGTGGTCTTTAACACATGATGTGGTCTCTGTTTCTTCTTTCCTGATCTGAGGTGGATGAGATCCAGAGATGGAACAGGTCAGGTTTGACCTAGTGAACTTCAAAAAGTCAGAACAGACACTAGACATGCAGCCACTGGGGTACATAACACGTAATACCTTCAGAGCCCTGAGAGGGATAGAGAGGAGGAAGAGGAGCCTTACTCTGGGGATCTGACTATGCTGGGAGAATGGTTTATAGTTCTGTTGTCAGCTCAAACAATTTGTTTAAGCTGCTTATGAACGTGAATGAATGAAACTGTATTTAAATTTCACAGTTATGTGAAAATTCTACATTCCTTGAATATGTAAAAAGGGATCCTGACAGTCAAGATCTTTCCTGATGACATTTGTGATCAAAGCCCAGGCCTCAACGAACTGAATGAAGAGTGTGCCAGAAAGCAGAGTGGTCAACAGAACTGTCTTAAATCTGTTTACCTGTTGGCAGCTTCTGAGGACGCTGACTACCTCTAATAGGTCAGTTCTTGTCTACTCATTTAATAAATATTTACTTAGTGCCTATTTTGTGTATTAGATGCTAAGGATAATACAAACTGTGAATGATGGGGAATAGCAGGGGGATAATAATCCAAGCAATGAAGGTTTTAAAAATTGACTTTGATTGTATTTCTTTCCTCAGCTTTCCCTGTATCCATCAGCTTTATCTGATTATGTTTCCCTTAAGTTAACTTTAAAATAAAGATGTCTCCATTGAACAGACACATCAAGAGAGAGTGGTCCAAAGGCCTGCTGGTCAGTAGGATGAAATAGGCTAAATCAGCAAAGGTACCAGAATGGTTCTCCTTTTCCAGCTCATTTTACACATGAGGAAACTGAGATGAACGGGATTAAGTGACTTGCCCAGGATCATATAGCTAATAAGTGTCTGAGGCTGGCTTTGAACTCAGGTCTTCTTGACTCCAGGCCCAGTGCTTTATCTACTGCACTACCTAGCTATAGATAGATAGAAAGATAGATGGTTAGATAGATAGATAGATAAAACGTACTTTCTCTCTCCCCTCTAGAAAGTTCAGAATTCTCCTTCTAAGCTCTCTCAGAATTTAGGAAAACTAAAATAAAAAAGAAGGAACAAAAAAGGCAAGGGGCCCCACCAAAAGGTTTCAGCTTTTTTAAACGTCATTCTTCTCCAGGTGCAGGCAGTTTGGAGGGAAAGGAAGTCTCCCAAGGCAGTACAAACAGGGCTCGGGGCTCTGTCCCTTCCTGCCTCCATGTGGCCCGAGTTAGGGAGCTGCCTGCTGTGGCCAGCTGCCAGCACAGCTGTTCCTGTCACTAGAAAGAGGAAGGCCCAGAGCAGGGCAGCAACGCAAAGATCCCAGGGAGCTGGAGAGCCAGGCGTGGGAAGGAAATGCTAAGCAGTCTGAAGCCACTCACAGACAGAGCAGGAAGGCAGAGGGCTAGGGAACAAGGAACCTGTGCTTTCTATACAGCAGGTTTCCACATGGTCATTGTGCGGCTTCTAACCTCAAAACATTCCGTGGCTCTATCCTTCCTTCATGAAATCACAGCTCCCCAGCTTGGCCTTCAAAGGCCTATCACAGGGCTGACCCCATTCTCCCAAGGTAACCTTATCTTACTGTTCATTAATATGAACCTTGCTTTTTAGTCAGGCTAATTTCCTCCCTATCCCAGGTCTTTAACTAAACTGGGGGCATCTAAGGACATTTTCCTCAGTTGGAGGGTACTGAAGTCCAGACTCAGAATTTATCAGCTCCTACCTCCTGCCTCCATCTTTCAAAGTGGCATGAAGGATTCTGGGGTATCTGCTCCTGTTCTGGGATTTTTAGAGGATTCATTCTCATATGACTACCTAGGATAGTCTTTTCATATCAAATCATCGAGAGGAGAAAGAGGAAAAAAGACATATCTTCCATTTGCCAGTGTTCCCAAGACTCCTGTCACTGGCTGCGCGAGTTGTCGGTAATATCAAGCCCCCAGTGTAACATAACCATCAATTCAAACCATTGCTTGATGGCCTGATACTGACCCACAGACCAGCCTGCCCGAGACTCTGATAGAGAAGTCTAGAGAGAAGGAGGAAAAATGAGATGGGGAAAAAAAGACCTCAAGAGACCTCTCCTCTGCCTTTAGTGAATTCTAACTTGAGGATAACTTGGGCAGAAGAAAATTCCATGAAAAGCAGGTTTTTGACAAAACTGACTGTCTTCTCTCATGAACAAACAACAGCACAATAGATAATTATCAGTTGTTCCAGATTGTCCATGCTTTGTGCTAAATGTTTGTACTTGTCCTATCATTATTTGAGGTCCCATCAATATCAAGTTCTCATAGCCAGCCCCGTAACTATTCCTGGAGCACACCATGACTACTCCTGTTTCTGTACCTTCCTTTTAGTTTTCTGCTCACCTGGAATGCCTTCTTGGCTTCCCTTCATCCCTTCCTTCAAGGTCTTTCCTCTCCTCCAGGAAGACTTTCATAACTACCCCAGTCCTCATTAATTTCTTAATTCAATTCAATAAATTTTCAATAAATAAAAAATTATCAAGTGCCAGGCACTGTGCTAAGTATATATCACACAATTTACGACTTAATTGGGTTTAATCTTCCATCATTCATTCTTATTTCAGGTATATTAGTTTTGTCTCTACAACACTGTAAAGTTTCTTAAGAACTGGGACCATATAAAATGCCTGAAGGAGCATGGGAACTCCCTCTGCCAAACCATAGCTCGCAGTCCCTCTGACTTCATTGAGGATATGAAGGAGTTACCCAAGCCAGAGGCAAGATTGGAACCCAGGTTTTCCTGACTCCAAGCCCAGCACTTTATCCACTAATCCGGGTGTAAGGGAGCACATCTATCTTTTCCTATTCTGTATGTCTCCAACAGTACCCTACGTAGCTTATGTTTTCAGCAATTACTGTTTGAGTGATCATGGGACTGGGCCCAGTCTGGATCTTGATTCCAGTGTACCTGGCAGGGAGCATTTGAGGAATGAAGGCTTTGGCCCTTACCATTTTACAGATGGACTTGGCTTCATCAGAAAATTTGTGAGAATACACCTCTTCAGCCTCTAGGACTCTCCTGTCCACCTCTTCCCGCTTCACTCTCTCTTTCCTCCCTCGGAAGGGTGACTGTCCAGCAATCATCTCAAAAATGAGGCAGCCCAGGCCCCAGTAGTCTGGACTCAGACCATACCTCTGGTTGTTCAAGACCTCTGGAGCTGAAAGAAGAGGGAGAAAGGATTGGAAAGGACTACTTGATGACGACAAGAGTAAGATTATGTGTGCCAAAGTGAGGCCAGAACTCTTTCTTGTGTCCAGAGACCCAGCAGGGAGGATTAGTACTATTTCCAAACCAGTACATCCTAAAGGATTACTTAGGAAAATACTAGCAGTCCATGACTAAGATGAGAGGCAGACTCTTTTCTTAAGAGCATGCAGTCTTACCTCTTTTCCTAATCTTGGCGTGGTCCCTCAAGTTAGTTTGGGTTTGTTGTTTTTCCCTATAAGGAGTATCTTATAGATTCATCACAGAGATGCAAAAAATACAAATCTAGCATGTCATGCTATACAGGCAAACAGATGTATAAACATGCAAGAACACAAACTGCCACATGATGTACTTTCATGGGAACACAGATATCCAGACACAAGTACAAATACACACGTGAGTGCATGTGCATGAATAGATACTTGTTTGTGTTCCCAGATGTGTATATGCTCAAAGGTACAATGTGCATGTATAGACAAACACACAAGGGACCAGAAACACATGCACATACTTGTGAACAGAGACACAGGTATGCAGAGAGTCACAGGTGCATATACACACCTGTTCAAACGCAGCCATAGACACTACTCAAATGTGTGTACACGTGGGCAAGGCATGGGCGTGTTATGTGTTTATATGTAAATTAAAAGGCAATCACCACCATTACATACATGTGTGTACACACAGGAAAGGCATAGACATGTTACACACTTATGTGTAAATTAAGATGCCAATATTAACACCTTCGCATATGTGTACATATAGGTATACAAAAACACACAGGCACACACATCAATGAAAGATGTGTGGCCATACAGATACAGGTACAAATACATGTGGCACAGGGATGCAGATACTCATCCATGTGAATCCAACCATATGGGTGTATACACATAGATGCACATAGGGTGCATCTATATGTGTGTGTGTGTGTGTGTGTGTGTGTGTGTGTGTGTGTGTGAGGGTATGTTGGTAAACCAGAAGGAAAAATACACAAGACATTTTTAAGTTTGATCTGCACTATTAACATTTTCTCTAACACCTTCTTAAGTCCATAAATCAAGAAAATAATAACTCAAACCCTGATTTGCAGCATTTGGCAGCCCTCAATGAATAAATGCTCACCACTCTGAAAATTTAATTCCCAGTTCTCTTCAGTCAGTTTGTGCTAGCTCCATAAACCTTCTGCATATGTGCATAGACATACACATAACATCCTCTAATGTGTGGATGGAAAAATGTAGACATACATACAAGAAAGTTTCCCAAGTCTATCACAGATCTTAGCCTACGGATTTCCTGGCCCCAGCATCAAACTGTGAGTTCTGTGAGTCAGAAGACACACCGCTGCTGGAGCCATGAAAGCCTTCTGAGGTCTCATGGGAAGAACACTCCTATTCTCCCACCCAAAGGAGTGGGGAGATGCCAAGTACCTTTCCTCCAATGGTGTTAACCTTGTCTTCAAGACCCAGAGGGAGCGCATAAAGCCCCACATCCTCCTGTAACTCTTGCCCAATCTCTTCCTCACAAACATAAAGGGCAGTGGTTTGAGGGGTGTGGTCAACAGGGGGCACTGTTGAGTATCTATAGGGTAGTCTTTTGCATTATTAAGGTTTACAAATATGGCTGAGTCAGTGCTTTTGTCTCTAAAACCAATTAATTTCAGATATTAAATTAAAAACAACAACAAACCAACACCCTCTGCTGTCTCACCCCTAACAGTGCCAGGGTTTCATACATCTTGGTAAGTGTTGTTGTTATTTTAAACAGCAGGGCTTTCAGGCCTATGAGGTTTTGGGGGCCTGCCACCTGAGTCCCCAGATGGCTTAGAATTTATGAGGAGGCTGTTCTCTCCCTGTGTCTCCAAAGGTACGGGTTGGCTTGGGACTTCTGGCTTGGGCATGGATGCCCACATAGGGCAAGTCTACTTTTCCTAAAGGCATTAACAAGAGAGGGTGTTCAGTACTACACGCTTCCAGGAAAACCTCCCTGATTTAATGGCTCAGAGTGACTCATCAGCAATTTCAGGGAAGAGAAAGCTAGGGCAAAGAGGGAGGGGATGGTGGGGGAAGACTGGCTCTAGCCCCAAACCATCTAAAATCCCTGGGGACCCTGATGACCCAATGCTCCCTTCTTACCCAACTGCTTCCTCTGGGTGGGGCTCACTGCCTTCCCAAGAAACAGGGTGAATAGAAAAAACAGGTGATCAGGATACTTACCCATATAACCTACTGTTCCTACCCTGCCCCGGATCAAGTCTCCTTCAGGAATCTTCACAGCTAGACCCAAATCAGATATTCTGATATGGCCTAAGGAAAAGGAAAAGCATGGGAGAGACTTTATTCGATGACAGATAATTAAAGGGACAAGCTGGTCAATGGTATCTTTCAAAACAGCACAGTCTAATGAATAGAAAATTTCAGATTGGAAGAAAGGAGACCGAACCCTATTCCCTGCTCTCTCCCTAATGGCCTGTGTGTTCTTGGGTGAGTCACTTTAAATACCTCTGCACCTTAGTCTTCTTATATTTAAAATGGGGATGACCACAGGGTCCTAACAACTTCACAGGCTGTGAACATTTAATGAGGAAATGGGTGTGAGAGCTTTGAAACGCTAAAGCATTACATAAATGTAAAATTAGTCTTTAAGACCAAAAGGCCTATATATAGTTTGAATGATGCCACTTGCCTTCGGAAAGTTCTGGGCAATCTAGTTTGAGGACAGAGGAGGTGTTATATGGTAGAAAATGCAATGTACTCAGTTTTGGGAGACTTGGTTTCTCATCTCCAGTTCCCTACTTAGTTGTGTGACCTTGGGTATGTGCTAGCCCCTCCAGTCCTCCCCTTTAGAAGTCTCAGTTTCTCTATTTGAAAAAGAAGAGGATGGAAACAGATGATTTCAAAGATCAGTTTGTAGCTCTCACAAAAATGATAGGCTTTCTGGTCTCCAGTTTCCTCATCTGTCAAAGTGGGGAGAGGGCTGGACTGCCTGACTTCTAGGAGCTCTTCCTTCTCTAATTATGATTCCAGGTTGATTTATATCTGAAAAGGACCCTTTCCTAGATCCTCCCCCAAAACTGCTTGACTAGCCTACACCTGAAGACTTCCAGTGTCATGCTTTTGCCCAAGGCAGGCCATTCAATCCTGGGAGAGAGAACTGATCATTTTTCTTTAGAACAGGTATCTCATACAGTGACTTGTACATAATACGTAACTAACAAATGTCTGTTAAATTTTTTTTGGACCTAGCCAAAATCTGTCTCTCTGGAACTTTTATCCACTGGCCCACAGTTGTCTGCTCTCTGGGTCAAAGCAAAACAAGTTTCATCCTCTTCTGCATAACCAATCCTCAAACATATGAAGCTGTGGGGTAGGGCCCCCGCCCCCTGCTAACATTCTATGATTCGAGGAAGTACTGAACTGATTTTTGGTTTGGCAGATTCGTTCATGGGAAACATGTGAAATTTTCCTGACATTTTATAACAATTTGCTTAAGGGGAAAAATTATAAACTGATCTGAGTAACAACCACCACCCCTGCCCTTTCTGGAGTAGCTGTTTTTTTTCTCTTCAAGAAAGAAGAAAGGAAAATTTGCATCTGGACTGGAAAAGTCTGGGAGATCCAATTAGAAGACCTCATAACCCAGGAATGACCAAAAAACATGGATGAGACCTTGCTCCTGAGAAAGTTCTTTCTCTAGCTCTCCTGCAACCCACCGGGGCCTGCCCGTGTCCTGGCAACAATCTGATCCCAAAGACACGGATACCACCATAGTCAGGGCGAGTTTCCCACATCACACAGGTTTCCGCTTCACAGCCTGGGTCACCCTCATGGCTTGATTCTGAGAATTCCATCCAAGGTGATGTTTAACCCAGATTAGTCTCTCTTGAAAAGAGCTTCCTGAATTTTCAGAAAAAATGCTCAGCCTTCTTCTCAGTCTTCCTCATAAAGGCTGGAAAGCTGGGTTAACAGGCCTGGGAATATTCTCTCAGGCTAGGGATAGGCAGGCAATAGCCGGATTAGTAGGGGTCAAGAACAGACCGCCCCATGGGTGTCACCAGCAAGAGAAATCCATGTGACCTAAGATTTCTTTCAACAAATCAGTTCACTGGGACCTTGGCAAATGATAAAGAGGTAGCATGGCATAGTAGAAAGAAGCCTGGATTTGGGAACAGAAGACCTGGATTTAAGTCTTAGCTCTGCCATTTACTAAATAGCCTTGAAAAAACTACAGAACTTGTTTAGAGCCTCAGTTTCCCTACCTTTAAAATGAGGGTGATGATGAAACAACCACTAGGGTACGAAATAACAGAGGCATGGGGATAGTCTTCAGCTGACTAAGGCCAGGAAAAGTCCTGACTCTTTCTACTGCTGATGCTGACACCTTAGTGTACTGCTGATTTTTCAATGATTTTCCTCCTTCCCCTTTTAGGTCCAAGGTCTGATCCTGACATGACTGATGGGCAGCAGAGCTGGGTTCTAGGGCTATCTCCAACAAATTCACTGGGTGGCCTCAGTTTCTTCATCTACCAAATGGGGAGAATGATAACTCACCAAAGAGGGCTATTAGGCTTGAATGAGGTAACATACTCAAAAAAGTTTTGAAAATTACAAAGTAAAATTATCAGTCACGATTCCCAAGAAACAAGGAAGACACATGCTGCCCACCCCTTGACAGGAAGGAAATGGACTCAGAATGAGACAGATTATTGGACGTGGCCAATGGTGGAATTCATTTTGCTTGACTATAAATAGGTTACAAGGGCTTTTTACCCCCTTTCTGAATGGGTGAAGGTGGGAAGATATAAGGAAAGAAAATAAATGCTTGTTAATTTTTTCCTAAATTAATTTTTTAAAAATCCCATATGATACAGATATAAGGCATTATTTGGTCCTCAGAGATAAAGAGTTTAAATTGTCAACCATCATCATTAATATTAAGGAGCATTATGGTACGGTGGATAGAGTTGGAGTTGGAGTTGGAGTCAAGAAGATAAGAATTCAAATCTACCTCTGATACAGGCAAATCAATTTCTCTGAGCCTCAGGAACCCTCTGAGACTAAAAGTTATAGACTAATTGTGATCTCAAAAGCAGCAGAAGCACCCCCACTAATAACATCATAGGTCCTTGACATATTGAGGTGATAACAAGGGGCAAAAAATCAAGAGTGAAATAAGACTAGAAATTTTTTATGTGAATAAGAATTGGTGTACATGTGTGCAGAGAGGAGAATGGGGGAGAGGAGCTTTGTCCAGGGCTAGTTGCTCATCTAGTACAAGGTACCCTTGTAGAATTCTAGGATGACAGGTCACCAAAGCCTCTCAATCAGTGTAAGTCAAACCTGTGAAAGTTCCTTCTCTCTAAACCTCTTTGGGCCACAAAACTACCAGAGAGGAAAAGAATTTCCCAGAGCCACTCCCTGACTTACCGTAATCATCTAAAAGGATATTTTCTGGTTTCAGATCCCTGAAAAAGAAAGATAAGAGGCATTTGAAGGAGGGCGTTTTGGAGGGCAGAAGCATGTCACAGACCCAGGCAAGACTGGCTATGCAGGTATGATAACCCAGCCATACTCTATTTGGATCAACCAGGACTTGGAGATAAAAGTGCTTTCTTTCCTGCTCCCTTGGCTCCAGCCTACTAGTCTCTCTCTATAGCTACCACACCCCAGGTTTATCTTGTTTTTTTGTATTAATTCAGTGAACAAATATTCCCCTTTGCCAACAGCATCTTCCTGTCCTCAGTCTAGTGACATAGGATGGGAAGGAGGCTGGTTAAGGACCAGTCTCTGGCTCTAGTCCAAGACCTTGGGTACTTCGGATGATGAGGAGACTTCAACATCAGGTCTACACTGATAGAAATGGAACAAAGTCTACTGGGGTTGATAAAGACTCCTGTTTTCAAAACAGTCTGAGATCAGGACAATGAAAACTAATAGAGGGATAAAGCATCAGCTTTGCATTGTGGGGTAAATGAAAGTTAGATTGGAGGGGAAAGAATGAATAACATCAAGAATAAAAAAACAACATTTTTATTCAAGAGTAGGGACCTAGATAAATAGAAGGGTGGAGAGTTCCAGGTTTAACTTAAAAAAGAAAGGAAGGACAGAAAGGGAATAATGTATATATACAGTGTGACCTTTCCCATCTTGAACTTGAAGCTCATCTTTCCTTGATCATTGAAAGAAACTAGACTGGTTAGGGGAGTATTGGAGGGAAGGAGAAATACAAGGCTTCTAATAAAAAGGTTTTTATCTGCTGGTAAATGTATATTAGGGAGACCCTGAGGTGTGGTGAATGTGCCGAACTTGGTTCAGGAGGTTTCAGTTCTAGCAGTCCCAGCTCTGCCACTTAACCTGTGGGCCCTCCACTATATTGTCTTCTCTGATTTCCCAAGTTCTCATCTATGATGGGAGATAAATAACACATTTTAAAAGTAAACGATTTTGATATCATTTTGCAGCTGCATCTGGGAACCTGTTAACATCCTACATGTAAATCTCAATATTCTATCTGCATTGAAACCAATGTTCTTAACCTAATGAACTGTTTAACTGAAGCAGCTGTCCTCAGAGGGGGCCATTAGCACATTAAAATGTTGTTTGTGGAGCCCAGCAAAGTGACCCTTTGTGCCTGTATTTAGGGTTGGTTCTCCAAGGCTATGTGATTTCTTGAAGAAAAATAAAATAGCCCCTTGCTGGGCTAAGAACCTTAACAGGGCCATCCACCACCATTTAAAGGTTAGAATGACATGAGTACATTTTCCTAATTTTCTGATCGATGGTGGATACCAGGCGGAATGTCCCTATGCCAGCAGTACCTCCTCAGCCAATGGCCAGAGGGTATGTGGGTATCATTGTTCTCTCTCACCCGGGTGATCTGTAGGTGGGAATGAGGGTCCCTTCCAGCTCCAGCAGTCTGTGGTTTTGTGGA
This sequence comes from Potorous gilbertii, assembly GCA_028658325.1. Taxonomy (NCBI): domain Eukaryota; kingdom Metazoa; phylum Chordata; class Mammalia; order Diprotodontia; family Potoroidae; genus Potorous; species Potorous gilbertii. The sequence continues at coordinate 534,404,098 of CM053769.1, read as the reverse complement.
ATGTTTATTTTAAAAGGAATAGGTAAGTGAGCAAGAGTTTCTTCTTTCAAGCCTCAGGGAAAATTTTTGGACTGGTTCTCTTTTCACTTCAGTGAAAACAAAGCAAAACCAGAAGAGTGGAGATGGCGCTGGGGTGGGGGGCTGGGGGAAAGTGTGTACCTTTGAGGACATTCCTGCTTGTTTTCACACCCCCAAGACAAACTGCACTCAAGTGCACTATTGTGCCCAGGCTCCTTGGTAAACAAACCCAGAGGAGCTGACAGGGCTGAGGGCTGCTACGGGGCAGGATGACAGTCCGGGAGGGCGTGCACCAAGGAAATCACAGAAGTGATTTGGGTTCTACACCCTCTTGGCTTCTTCTGTCTCCTCTGTAGAAAGCTTTCATAGGGTTTTAGTAACTTGTCATTCTCATTGCGAGAAAACACTAATAAGGCTTGGGTGGGCACTGGGGGAGCGGGCATAGCCAGTAAACATCAATCCTCATAGAAGACAGTTGGAGAAATATTGTTGCATGAATTTTGGTTATGTACTTCTCTCTACTCCCCCCCGCTCCCCACCAATACAAACAATAAAAAAATAAATTAAAAAAGAAAACCTTGGTGGGCAAGAGCACACACACCACTTAGGGTGCGGACTTACTCTTGTATTTGAGGTAAAACTTTCTGTGAACCTACTGAGCAAATTTTCAGGAATTTGGAAGGATTCTTAGATATAGGATCTACGGTTGCCGGCCTTCACCCACCTACCTACTTACCTACATACTTACCCACATTTCTGGGTTAACTGAAGGTTAACTTGGTTCATGGGACCACCCAGTTAACAAGGTGGAGAGGAATATATCACCCTTGGAAGTGGATGGGGGGAGAGAATGAATTAGAATAATACTTCATCCTACAGTTTCTAGATCACCTGTAGGGAGGCAGTGGGGTAGAAAAATCACTGTCCTGGGCACTAAGCATGGCTAATTCTCCAGGTGACCCTGGGTAATGCATTTCCCTTCTACTAACCTCTCCTCCACATAAAATGAAGGGGTTGCTTAGGGTGACCTCTAAGAATTTGTCCATCTCTAAATTTCATTTTAGGTTCCACTAGCATCTGGTGGTCCATGTCCTTGCTCACCTGTATACAGTATTTTCTCTGTGAAGATCTTCCAAGCCACAAAGGATCTCTGCCGCATAAAACAAGGCTCTTTCCTCCTCAAAACCAGGATTTCCCATGTTGTAGATGTGAAACTTCAGGTCACCTCCATTCATAATGGTCAGAACTAAGCACAATGCATCCTTTGTTTCATAGGCATAGGCTAAGTTGACCTGGGAATGAATTCATCGGTAACACCATTGTGGCATAAGAAAGACAGACAGTCTTGTTTCCTCTTTTCTTTGGAAAAACCTTAAAGTTGAGGGGGAAAGGGGAAGCAGCAGCAACAGCTAAATGATATTCCCTAGAAACCAGCTGGCCTTCCACTGACCCCTGCCATGTTGCCCAGTGACTACAGTCAAATTCTAAGTCTCCAAAAGGTGGAAGTGAGGCAGAATTCCTGGACTCACTAACTTCCTCTCATTCAATGGATCTCCAAATGCAAACCACAAGTGTACTGCAGGGGATCTCCAGGCTGGGCCCCTGGCACATTTGCACTTATAATAGGACTATATCTATGCTTTTGTTTCTGGCCTGAAGGAAGTCTTTACCCAAGAGAGTTAATCAAAACCAGGCACTGTTTCCCTGGTATCTCCTCCAAAGCTGTGCCAGTTTTCTTTCTGTGCCTTCCCTTCTGGTGAGGATTTTCACTTATTTTTGCTCTAGCAAGTGCCACTGGGTGGACTGGGGTCTTCAGGAGCCTCTCAGACAGTCTATAGGCTGGAGATATTTGAGAACCACTGCTCTAAATAAGCAATTCAGGACTGATCCATTCAGGCTAAGTCTGGCCATTTGGGTTAGCACAAATGCTAGGTGTGCCAGTCAGAGAGGTACGGCCCCTATCTAATTCATTTGAGGTGGATGTCAGCAATGTGTTTGGCTATTTAATGGATGGCCATCTTTTCGTCATCTGGGCCTCTAGAGCTAGGCTTAAGGCCTAAGGGCAGGTTATACCATGTGGCATCCTTCCTTTCCCCTACCCTTTCCTCTCCCTCTAAATATTCTGACACTAGTGAAACCTGGTTATAATGAATATCAAAGCAAGCCTTGATCACAAGATGTTATGTTAAAATATAAACATCAGGAAAATAGCACACAGCAGAAGCCTGGGAGGAAAAAGGTATGTATCACTAAAGAGAAGTGAGAAGGTTGAAGGACTGGGCTTCTATATGCTGAGGCCAGGTGTATTTTAGCAGCTACTTCTTCTCAAATGGGTGTCCCCTCCTACCTCCAAAAAAAGGGATGCCCCATAAACTATAGTGAATGGCCTGATTTCCATTCCTCTAGCTGGGATTCCAGTGTAACTCTGTGTCAGCAACACTGGAAAGAGATGGATGAGCCATTAAAAGCCGTTGGCCACAAACCACTCAGGAACAAGCACGTTTCTACCTAATATAAACCCCTCTCTTCACTTTCCCAATAGAGCATTCAGAATAAAGTCCCATCTTAGGAAGGCAATGCATGTAGGAAAGATGGCACTGTGATAGGCATTACAAGCACTGATAAGAGTTTATCTTCCAAAGGGAGATTTTATTCACTGGACAAGAGCCTGTGGGGCCAAAGAGCCTGTTGGCATCATCTGGATTGTTCCTGCGGGCCCATTCTGGCTGAACAGGCCTCCTTAATGTTCACCATACTACAGTGGCTTGGTGCCCAGTGTCCTCCATGCCTGAAATGCAATCTCTCCTGACCTGGGCAGAATTCCTGGCTGCTTTCAAGGTTCAGCTCAAGTATCACCTTCTTTCTACACGATGCCTTTCCAGACCTCCTTTAAAAAATACACTACTTTGTATATATTTTACATTGATTTATTAAAGTACCTATTATCAACACCCCCTCTATCTCATAGAATGGAAGTTTTTTGAGAGTAAAGACATTTTTACTTTTGTCTTTGCATCTCCAACACCAAACAGTGCCTGGCATGCACAAGATATCCAATAAGAGCTTATGAATGAAATGCTTGTTGAATGACACCCCAAGAGCCCCGATTTCTATTTTGTCTTTTCACAAACACCATACAGGCTTTATTGGCCTTTATTGGGTTTAAAGCTATCTCCCCTTCGAGTCTAATTCACAGCATGAACTCCTTCTTCAAAGAACAACAGGAGAAATAGTAAATGATGAAATCCTACTCTCTGACTCTAGAGTGAATCCTGGCCAGAATGCTAGCTCCTGGGTCCGAGCTGTGGGACACCTTAAATGAAGTCTCTGGGAGATTTTAATAATCAATCAGTTTGGTTGAGGTCAGGAAGTACTCCTGAACAAAGAGAATAGCCCTTATTGATTGAGAACCCTTAATCACCCCTTTGGAGATTTCCCCTCTCTTCAACAGACCAGGAGAAAAATTCATGACTTTAACAGATGCCAGTTCCTTTGCTGGTCACCAACTTGTATCAATCAATCAGAAAGCATCTATCAAGTTCCTGTTATTTGCAGGGGACTGTACTGAGTTCTGGGAATAAAAAGGCAAAAATGAAACATTCCCTGCCCTCAAAAAGTTTACACTCTTTTGGGGAGAAAGGGAAGCATCACACGTGCATGCACACACACACACACACACACACACATGCACACACTTATGAGAAGGGCTTTTTTTATGTGCCCCTCTTCTATTCTTGTCCTCCCAAAGGATTTGCTGACAGAAGAAGAGTTGGGGCACAGGGCTTTCTAGCACTATTGGATTGTCCCTAAGTACTTAGAGAAGCTTTTGGTTCTCTACTCATTATCTGAGCTGGCATACAGCAAGGGTTTATTTACATCTTCAGGTAATAAGCTCCACCCAGGAGGAAGACTAAGCTGAATTATCCCCTCCTCTCTGGACACATCCCTAAGGAAGTCTCCTTTTTACTATCTATATTCATGACAATATTTTAAATATACAGTAAAAAGACAACTAATTTTTAGCAACAATAAGAAAAGTGTGTTTTTACCCTAAGGTCCTAAGGGAAAATTTAACATACCAACTCAATCTCTATAGAAAGCAGGATTTCAATAAAGTCCTGGGGAATGAAGACAAGAACATGCTTGTTAGGCAAACTTTGAGATCCTTCAATCAAGAATATTTAGCAAGAGTCTGACATGCAAAGGGCACTGGACTGAAAGTTTCAAAGCTCCTCCTTGGGAACTGGAATTGTTTTATTCATTGTATTTGGTACTTGGCCTATTGTGGATGCTTAATGAATATTTGTTGATTGCCCAACTGATTTACTGATTGAAAGGAAAGGGAAGATAGTGTTCCAGCCCTCCTGGAGCTTACTGGAAGTATAGTGGATTGGGTGTCCGGTCCCAAGTCCACCATTTGCTAGCTCTATGACCTTGGGCAGGTGATTTGCCCTATCTGTTCAGCTGTTTCTTCACCTATGAAATAGAGGGTTTATACTTGTTGATAGGTAAGGTTCCTTCTGGGACCATGACACAATTCTAAATAGGGAGAATAAGTCCCAGTTCTACTACATTCAGTTGTCTCTTCCCAGGCTGAATTGTATTCAATACTCACAACAAACTGACTGTTGACTTTTTCTAAAATCTGCTTCTCATTGAGTGCCATGGACTCTCCTTTCCTCTTCTTTATCCTCTTCTTTTCTAGCCGCTTGCAGGCATACATTTTCCCTGTAGCCCGCACCTGACAAGCACAGACCTAGAAGTGAAAGAGAAAAGAATCAGACTCTGGGGCTTTGCAGAAAGAGCCCTTGAACTAGATGGACAGAGAATGAGCCACTGTTGAGTGGTTAGACTTGAGGTTAGACTTGGACAGAACTCTGAAGAGCTACTGTTGAGCGTGGTCTGATCTAAGATAGTTAGACTTGGACAGAACTCTGAAGATCATCTTATCCAGTCCCACCATTTGACAGAGGAGGAAACTGAGGCCCAGAGGGAAGTGACTTGCCCAAGAGGGTAAGAAGCAGAAACAGGGTTTAAATCTGGGTCCTCCAGCTGCATATTTAATGCTCTTTTCACTCTTTGAGAATTAAGATATAACCCTCAGCAGACCAAGCGTACACAGTAGGACTCATGTTGGATGTGAGAGAGTTTTCCAAGTGGCTTAGATTCAAGGCTTCCTAACCAGTGTTTTGGGATACCCAGGTTGTTACCAATTCAATAAGCAAACATATCTCAATGTTATACTTCTTGGTCACACAGACTATGGCTGAGCCCCACTGGGCCAGTTTGCTGACAGTTAGTGAGATAGATAACATTTATCTTTGGTGCCCCTAGCCTACCTGCTTTACTGTTTCCCAGTTTGATGGTGCCCTTTAAGTCTATCCTACCCATTCCCTCAGCGACTGTTGGTACTTCAGGTCCTTTTCTCCCTTCCCCCAACACTCCCCCTCCCCTAGCCAAACCTATTATCTGGAAAGAGTCTGATTAGCTACAGCATAAAAGACTTAGAAATTCCCCAAATGTTGTCTATATGCCCAGGGAGCTATAAAGAAGGCTCAAAGCCTATAAGCCAAAAGAGCAAAATTCTAATTGTGGAATTTCAGGTATCAGTCAATTTGTAGAAAAGGTTCCATCGAGGAAGGGTTCCTCCCCCTACATCAGCCACTACATACCTGCTTTGCCCACTTATAATACTAACTCTGCTTGACTACATGACCTGCATTTTTCTTTTTGTCCTCTTCCTTGCTTTCTCAAATTAGAAACTCCTCCGGGGATCTGATTTATCTTGTTTAGTGGTTTCTTTTGGGTCTGACTCTTCATGAGACTATTGGGGGTTTTTCTTGGCAGAGATACTGGAGTGGTTTGCCATTTCCTTCTCCAGCACATTTTACAGAAGAAGAAATCGAGGCAAATAGAGTTAAATGACTTCCTCAGGGTAACATACTAGTAAGTATCTGATTTGAACTTGGGAAGATGAGTCTTCCTGAGTCCAGGACCAGCACTCCATCCAGTGTGCCCCCTAACTGCCCCCTGATTTATCTAAGGGGACACAGACCTGTGACTATGGAAAGGACAGCTTTCTTTCTCCTCACCCTCATCACTGACATCAGCCTATCTAGGGTTTCCAAAGTCCTCTGCTCTCCTCCCATTCTCTCCCTCAGCAATACTCCCATACCAATACCTTACTCCAAGGAGAGTTGCGGCCCATGTGGAAATGGACAAGTGTCCCCTAGAATAAGAATGTTTGGGGAATCCTGGTTGAGAAGCCTACTTGGGGCACAACCCGAGGGAAGCAGGAAATCCAGCCAAAATTATAAATACTTTAAGTTACAAATATTCTTCATATCAAGTTTCAGAAATCACTCACCTCCCCGAAGCCTCCTTTGCCTAGCACTCGATATTGCCTGAAAGTGTTTTTGGTCACTGGTTGTCTGGAAGAAACCAAGAAGTAAACATTGGCCTTACGGCATTAAGATATTTTTTCCTCCTGTCTTTGAAATAAAAAAGTGAGCCTATAGATGGTAATCTTTGCTGCTGCTGAGGCTATCTAGTAACAGCTCTGCCATAAACAAGTTGTGTGGCTTTGAGCAGAATCACTTGACCTTAGTGGCCTTCAGTATATTCTTCCGTAAATGTGAGAGGCTGGCTGAGATGATTGCTTAGGTCTCTCCATCTCTGTCACCCTAAGGATATATGAACTTCTAGACTGATCACCAATAAAATGAGAACCAGTGTTTCATAGGACACTAGGGAACTACTCCTTTGGGTAGTTTCAGATAAACACCAAGAAAGTGTGTTGGGTTTGGGTCTTCCATTCTAACAATAGACACTGAGCTTTCCTCTTTCTGAGGAAGGCAAGTCACAAACATAGAAGGGAAAAATTGAAAAAGTTTAAAAATTGAATCTAGAAGCTGATTTAAACACACTTTTTTGTATTGTATCCTCTCTCAAATGCAAAGGATAAAACTTCAGCCACTTATTAGCTGGATAACCTTGGGCAGGCTGTTTAATCTCTTGGAGTCTCATTTTCCTTATCTGTAAAATGGGGTTAAAAATTACCTAAGCCTCACAGGCTTGTTGTGGGAACCAAATGAGATAATATACATCAATCTTTTGTAACCTCAAAGCATCATATAAATGTGAGCTACAGGATAATGCTAGGAGTGGTGATAATGATGGTAGTGTCACAAGGAAGGGGAAAAGAAAAAAGAAATGAAGTCCAAAGCAGGACTGGAAATAAAATAAAGGTGATGATCTGGGGTAATGGCATGGTGCCGAGCAGTAGTGTCAAACTGAAATAGAAATGGAGGCTTAATTGTACCTAAGATTCCTGAAGGTTACATGTCAACTTAGAAAATCATGATGTTAATATTATCTATGGCATCATCTATCATAAATAATATCATCTATGTTTTATTGTATTTTTACTTATTTTGTTAAATATTTCTCAATTATATTTTAATCGGATTTGGGTTGTATTCAGGAGTATTGTAAGCCACACATGGTGCATAAACTGCATGTTTGAAACCTCTGGTGAAGAGGAAAATAATACTAGAGTTGGAGTCTAGAGACCTGGGTTGGAATCCTGGCTCTGCCACAAGGTTACATTGGGAAATTTACTTAACATCTTTGAACCTCCATTCTCTCCTCTGTGAAATGGATTTACACTGCCTGCTTCACAAGGAGACTACTTAGGAAACCCTTAAAACCTCACAAATGTGAGTGGTTGATCTCAACTACACTTGAGACCAGATGGTCAGAAGAAGGGGAATGCAATGTTTTTTATGCTACCCTCAGTACTAAAGCCCTGGATGGCATTTGTGAAAGCAGACAATCTGAGAATACAGGTGTGAAGACTTGAGAATATAGAGATCTTGTTATTCAGTTGTATCTGATTCTTTATGACTCCTTGGACCATACTGTCAATGAATTTTTCTTGGTGTAATTTGCCATTATCTTCTCCAGTAGCTTTAAGGCAAATAGATGTTAAGTGACTTGCCCAGAGTCACACAGTTCTAAGTGTCTGAGATTGAATTTGAACTCAGGTCTTCCTAAATCCAGGCCCAGCACAATATCCTCTGAACTCTCTAGCTACCCCAGTATATAGATTATGGGTGACCATGATGATATCCCTGCCTTTTTTAAAAAGGCTAAATGCAGAACTTTTCACTGAAATCACTTTCATAATAAAGACAAGTCTAGTTAGACCTTTACCAATGAACTTAATTCATTATAGTATGATGAGCTGATTAAAGAAATTAGACCAATTCTAGAAAGGCCCAAAATATTCATTTGAATGACATCTACATGGAAAACTAGAAATGGGTCAATTTCTCCCTTCAGTAAGCTAAAGGTTAAAGTAAATGTTAATGTTTCAATTTCACTAGAAACCATTCTGTAGGTACATAGCCTATTCCCCTTACAGAACCTCTTTGAGAAACCCAATTTAGTTTCTGGCAACTCTGTTCAGAATTTATCAAGTTTGACTTAGATGGGATGTCCCAGATGTTCAGAGGGGCATGTGGTGTAGTGAAAAGAATACTAGACAAACAGGGAGGAGGCTTGGGTTCTAGTTGTGGGTGAGCTACTAATGTATTCTGTGAGTCTTCATCTCCCTGGGTTGCAGTAACTTCCTCTGTAAAAGAAAGGAATTGGATAAGATGACCTCTTAAGGTTGCTCTAATATTCTATAGTTTAAAGATCCTTCCAGCTGTAAGAGTATGTGCTTTAGTGATTTATTTGCTGAAGAAGTAGAGCTTAATCCTGATAAGTATGAAATAATTGCCTACTCTGCAAGAATCCACACTCCTCTTAATCTTTCTTATGCAAATAAATCAACCAGAGGGCCTGTTTCATGCCTTAAGAACATACTATCAGCATGTACTCTACACTTAGGCCTTAGAAGCTTTTCCTACTGAGCTCTACTCCAAACCACATCAAGCTCTACCAGCTCTAACAGTTTACGATAGAAGAAGAACAAACAGTAACTCTACATTACCACAGAATCCAACTGCTATAGGAGGAGTGTAAGGCAATTTTAGAGGAATTGCTTGGTTACCCAAGCGGGGAGAAGAATCCCTTTAACACTGAAACGGAGAAACATTAACTGGGCAAGAACCTACAAGTAAAAAGGGGCAAATGATCAAATTCTGAAGATAGGTTAACTCTTTGGGAACTGTTTATTCATTTAACAAGTTTTTTATTTTTTTCAAAAAGTTACTATGGATCATGGTTCTAGAAGGGATGTTAGAGATCATCTCTTCTAGTGGTCCTCAAACTTTGAGAGTCTGTGACGTCAAAACTATGTCCATAATAATATTGACCTCATTTTTCTTTTAAAATTCTCTTTTTTCCAACTTCATATCTGTCTGAGGCCAGAATTTATTTATATACTTCAACCAAAACAACATATCACAACAGATCGAATGCAGAAACAGATATGAAAATCTAGTTGTCTTCGATTAAGCCAAGCATTAAAGAGATCTGCAAAAAATAGGTAATACAATGCCACTCTTCTAACTGTATTTTTTTGTTTGAGGAAATATGGTTGTTTTTCATAAAAATATCTTATTTATATTAAAATGTAACAGGCTTTTATTTTTAAATGAATTAATACTATTTTAAAAATGATTGATTTTAATTTCTAGTATGGTAAATATCAATAGATATAACCTACATAAATAAAAACTCTTTGGCACTCTCAATAATTTTTAAGAGGGTAAAGGATCTTGGGCCCAAAGAGTTTGTAATCCGATGACTTCATTTTATAGAAGAGGAAACTGAGAGGTAGAGACTTGCAAAAGGTCGCTTAGGTAATAGATAACAAAGCTAATGTTCAAATGCAGATCTTCTCTGACTTCAAATCTCTGACGTTCAACTACCCATGACTGCCCCAGTGTGGGTAAGGCACTGTGTTAACCACGAAGGGCACAAAGATGAAATCAGACACCCAACTTTCTAGAAGCTCATAATCTAGGAGACAGAGAAGACCTGTGTGAATAACAATTATGTAAATGAGATAATAAATGCAAAGAAGAAGTTGATACCAAGTGTCATGATAAATCTGAAAAAGGATCTTTCCAATTTAATGGCATCACAGCTGATTCAAGGTAGCAGTTCCCCCAGTTCTTCCCTTACTCCCTGCCCCAATCCATGCACAGACTAAAAGAAACAGTTCTTTCCTCCTAACAGTATGATAATCCAATGGGAAATCTTATTTTCACTAATGTCAGCGGATTTTTATGGTGTAATCAAAGCCACCAAGAAAAGATCAAGGTTTTCATATTTTTTCTTCCCCCTTCCCTTGGTGTCTTTGCATATGGAAATGCTGATATTCATTGATGATTTTCTAGCTCACAATTTTAAAAATTAGAAAGAAAACAACATGCTGCCCAGGAGACCTGGAGACTAATTGGATCTGCTATAACAAGGACCCTCTACAATAGAAAAGTTAATTGTTCTAGCACTCTCAATTCAACTTGAATGATGACACTTCCTTTATGAACCTTGTAACATCCAGATATGGAAATGCTTTATTAATCTGGGTTAATAAAGTCTTTTTATTATTTATTATTTATTTAAGTTTTCTTGCCCTTCTTCATCATAGCACTGAGATCCTTGCAGGATATACCAGCACAGCACAGGATATATCAGCCCCTTCTTAAGTATGGGCCCAATAACACCCTTAGTCTTTAGATCAAAGAACCAGCCTAAATCTAGAGACACTCTTTTCTAGAAGACTGACCACCAGGGAAATGATCTTTTCTGGCCATAACTCCTTAAAAAGACCATTGACTAAGGCACTGGTGGGGTCGGGGTGGAGGTGTGGCTGCTGTTACCTGTGTTAGTAATTGGACTACTCCATAAATAAGTCATGGGTGTTTTAAAGTATTCAAGGTAGATCACTAAATTATGCAGTGAAGGGCTATACAACAGGTGGGTATAAACTACTACTCAGTACCAATCACAGAAGGCAGAATGGAAGAGCTGAAAGGAGCCTTCTATCTAGTGCTGCTGCCTCACATTACAGATAAGGAAACTGAGGCCCAGAATGGGGCAGTGATCAACTCAAAGATACAGTGAGTGAGTGGCAGAGATAAGGTAAGAATTCTAGATTTAGGGCCAGAAGAGACCTAGGAGGTCATCTGGTCCAACTGTCTCATTTTCAGATGAGGAGTGAAATGCCCTGTCCAGAGTAACACAAATAATAAATTGCAAAGTCAGGATTTCAAACCCAAACCTTCTGATTGTGTTTTTAACCACTGCGTTTAAAATCCAGGCCTTCTGACTTTGTGTCCTGGTCTCTTGATTAATAGCTTACGTTTAAATAGCAATTTATAATTGGAAAAAATGTCTCTGATAAATTATGTCATTGGATCCTCATAACAACATTGTGAGATAAGCAGTAATGATAGTATTATTATGCCTGTTTTATGCGTGAAAAAATGGTGTACCAGAAAACTTCGATGACAAGAGGTGGCAGAAGTGGAAATCAAATTCAAGCTTCTGATCCCCAATCACAGGTTCCTTCACACTGCCTTCCTATACCCTGTGGCTTTTCTAAATATTTACTCAGTACAATGTGCCCTCTTGTAGCTACAAAGTAGACTCCACTGAGCCACCCTTTGCTTTTTCTGTAGAAGGGATGGATTGGGGCCGACCCATCAACCATACTCTCAGACTTTCTTGGGATATGTTGGCAAGAATATTGGCTGAGGCCAGGGAATGGGAAAAGTAACTTGCCTGATACAGGGATTGAATTTTTGACCATGACCTCAATGGCATAAGGTCTTATCCACTGAACTAATCAGGCAGAGGCTACATCCTACAAGGCGACCCAGTAAGGAGGTTACCCTCTCTGGCCCCTAACATGCATTTTCAAGATGGAGACAACGTTAAAACAGGAACACTCAAAGAAAAGAGACTACTGTCTCTAGAATGCTTGAGTAAAGGCAGGGAGAAGAAGGAAGAAGGACTGAAATAAGATTTCACCAGGCGGGAGCTGCCAGTCATCACAGCTTTAGAAGAGTCTCTTCAGAGGAAAGTGGCCAGCTTTGGTGTTTACATAAAACAAGGGGAGGAGGGGAGATGGATCCTGAACTGAGAACATTTGCGTCCCCAGCTTCCTTTGCTCCATGACCACAGCAGGTTCAAATTACAGACAGTCTCAGTGGCCTCCAGTGTACATAAGTCTTTGGGCTTTGTGCAATGAAATAGTTCATCTCAGGAAGCCTCTCCTTTGTCCTCTCCTCTGACAAAAGAAGTTCCTGTCATGTTCTTTGCCCTTATACTGCATGATTGCCCTTGCTTGATCTATCAAAGATTTAGCTGTGTATCACATTAAGACAAGGACCACATGATATACTGGAAAGGCTACATGTTAGAAGGGATGGCCTGACCTGGCAACTAGATCTAGCTCTAACTCTACCACTAACTGGTGCTGTGGGATTGTTAGTGAATTCCAATTCCCTGGCACTCCTCTATCAGTTACAGAACTTTGCAACTAGAAATCTAGTCTAGTCATGTAGTCATGTAGTCCAGCCCCTCCCTTATAAGGAAGAGTTAAGTGACTTGCCCAAGTCCTCAGTCTCCAGAACCAGCCCTCTTTCCACTGTAGTACAGGTATGGTTCTTATGCAAAGCATTAACATATTTGTAAGATCAAAGAACTCAAATGACCCACACATGACATGTGTGAGCAAGCCTAAACACCCACACACATACACACCCACACACCACACAGATCTGAGACTTACCTTTCCAACCACTTCCACTGGAGAAACCTGTCAAAATACATGCTATCCAGGTATTCTTGAAATGGTTCTCCACTTAGGTAGTCTAGGACAGATCTATCTCAGATGAAAAAAAGACACACATTTATCATCCAGAGCTTATAATAAACCAGGGCCAATTTCAATACTTTAACATGCAGGGGCCTTGTCTACTGACACATTTTTGGAGAGCAGAGACGGTGACTTACAGGTGCACGGAACCTTCAAGGTTATCTAGGCCACTCCCCTCATTTTGCAGTTAGAAAACTGAGGTCCAAAGAGATTGAACGTCTTGCCCAAGCTTAAACAGACAGCAAGGGGCAGAGCTAGGTTTCAAACTCAGGTCAAGTGATTGCAAATCCAATGTGGTCTTCACTATATCCTGCAGAAACCCTGGCAGTAATATGAGAAGGAAGTGTATCCATGGCTGGTAGTGGTTTGCCTGTAACTTGTCAACATGGAGAAATCAGAGGGTCACAAACACTGGGGATGGGGAGAGTTTTCAGGAATCTCAACACTGTTTGGGAATACATTGTTGCAGTCAGAAGCAATACTCGTTCTGCAAAGCAGCCCTTAGCATTTCTCTCCTAGTTATGGACTTCTTTATTTAAAGCTGATGCTTGGTGCTGGTGTTGCTGGTGGGCTGAAGCAAAATACTCACAAAGCAGTCAAGAGGAAACCTTGAAGACCTTGAGGACACCCTGAAAGCCAACCTCAAACAACATGACCCAGTGGTGGGCAGACAGCTGAGAAAAGACAGGCAGAACAACATGGCGGTCTTTGAGCAAAGATATGGACTTGTCTGAGCTGCAGAGGCAGAGCAGCTGCTGGTAGAGTTTGCTCAAGGCAGTAGAAGCTGCGGACTTAGGAAGAATTTTCAGGGGCACACAGCAGTGTAGAAATGACCATGCCAGTATATGATTCTTTTTTTGCCACGTCTATGCATCCAGAGTGTAAGTGGCATTTTGAGACTGGGAAAATGGGGATATAAATTTAGATACTAAATAGTTCTTGTCGTCATGGACTTCATAGTCTAATAGGGGATCAGAGGAAATAATGTATATGAATCTTCTCCTGTCTCTGCTTCTGGTTCTCTGGGGTACATCACCATGCCTCAGCTGCCTTCCTCCCCTGGAACATTCCTTCACCCCCGCTCCCCTTGTCCCATCAGTGAGTTCTTCCTGGAACCTCCATGCTGAAGAAGAGGCCAGTCTTCTCATCCTTCATTCCTCCCCAGCTATGCTTTTCAATCTTCAGGTCTCACCACCACGATCCCACATGGGCACCATGACACACCACCCTCTCTCCCCACCTAGACCCATTAGATTGTATGGTCCTTAGAGGTAGGGTTTCTCTTTCTTTTTGCTTATATTTAGATCACCAGCACTTAGCAGTTTGACTTGTTGATTTTACAAACTTTAAAGTGCCACATACAAGTCAGCAATCACTATTTTTAAGGGAAATGAAGGAACAGCTCTAATAGACAATATTATAAGAGCATCAGTGAATTACAAATTAAAATTACAAGATTATGTACTATGTGGGACATGAGGGGGAAGATTGTTACATCAGGAAAGACTTCATAAGAGAGGTAGCATTTGAGTTGGACTTTGAAGGATGGATGAATTAATGGGTGAAAGTGGGGCGAGAAGACATTCCAGGCATAAGAGAAAGTAGAACCAAACATATAAAAAGAAATTTGAGAGGTTCAAGGGGGAAGAGTAAGAAGTTCAGTTTGGGTAATGATATTGGAGGTTGGAAGGCGTGGCAAGAGAAGGTGATATATAGTCCAAGTTGAATGTCTGATAGAGAAGGCAGGGCAGATAGATGTTTTATACAAAAGGTAGGGCTTTCCATACAAAAGCTAGGAGAGAAAGCTCTTGCCAATTCACTAACAACTGTACATGCATACAAATCAGACAGCCACGGAGGTTTCTGAGAAATTCAGAAAATCAAGGAGCTAGGAGTCTAAACTTTACTGTACACTGGGTTCCTCAGCCTGCAAGAGATCTGGGGCAAGCCATAGATTTACTGCATGCTTCTGCCACCCAACTGGGGCAAGGGCAGAGTCTGTCATGCTCTTACAGGAAGATAATTTACATTGGGAAATACTGGTCTGGTGAATTCTGAGGGAAATGATTAGGTTCATACCTTAGACTGACAGTGAAGGGCTACTTCCCTATGAATAAGTGCTGATGAAAACAACTGGATGGGCTTAATCCAGGGAGAGAAAGGGAATATTTATTGGGATGTCTCTCTAGCCAATACACATTGGGTGGCCTGTTTAAGTAGTCAATCCCTTTAAACAGAATCAACTTTAAATGAGGTCAACCCCAAATGGTACCCTAGGAAAAGAAAGGTACAGTGTGGATAGCATTTACAAAATAAATATACATATATGATTCACAGTCTGACCATTACTTCTGTGTGACAATGATCAAGTCACTTGATCACCCTGGGCCTCAGTTTCTTAATCTGCAAGATGAAATTGGTTAGATTAAATAGATGATTTTTAAGGTCACTTCCAACTCTAAATCTATGATACTATTGTATGTGTGTGTGTGTGTATGTCTGTGAATAATCTTCTACTCAAATATCACAAATATTTGGTGTTCATTTATCTATATCCAGATGCAAGACGTGCACATTTGAGGGCATATTTATAACATTACAAATAATGTAAAATTCCTTTTCTATATATTCAGTCTTTACCCCAAATGTTGAATTACACTGTTTCAGGCCAGGTGCTCATAAACCAAACTGTACATTCTCTCTCTCTCTCTCTCTCCAAAGGCAGGATTGTTTCAAACAGACTGGAGGCCTCTGTTTGAGGACATTTTGTTCTGCCCTAGATGATGTAATGGAGATTAGGGAAATGAGCCCTGATGTCATTCTCCATTCTGGCTTGCACTTCAGGCCTCTCTGTGCATTTAGTTATTCTTAACCCTGGTGAGGCTGCAGCTTGTTCAAGGCTTGCAAGAGTACCCTATCTCAAGTCACAAGTTAGCTTTTTGCCACTGGCCCATCTCTTCTGGGGCCCTCGACATCCAGAGATATCATAGTTGACCCTCACCAAGGCAGAGGGAGGGTAAAATGTATAAATATATGCATATGTTATATGTATTTATACACATATATATATGGATGTACACACATATGTGGAGTGAGAAGAGGGGTAGAGAGGGAGAGATAAAGAGAGTTAAAATACTATGGCAGAGTATGTAGATGTTTTTCCAATGGTGTATTTTAGAAACCCTGCCAAGAATAAGTTCCTATCATCCTCATTACATACAGCATCCATGTGGTTATACTGTAGTGACCACTGCCCTTACCTGCCTGAGGACCTGATCGATTTCATTTCATAGAAACACTCCCCTTTTCACTTCCCAACCTCTTAAGAGTCAAGACGAAACTTTGACCCTTGGCTACCCAACCACTTCCACATTCCAAGGCTATGCAAGCCCTAACTGTTGTCTTTCTCTAGTACCTCACACTTCACACACCTAATCTGGATTCACAGAAGTGTGATGGCCAACCATCTCAACTGGATGGGAAAAGCTCTCAGCTCATGGCACTGAGAACAGCTGCAGCATTTAGATTTCTTTTTTTCTCTCCTGCTACATATCTGACCAGCTACTAAGTTCTCCCTACTTAGGGTCAACTTGAGAAGTTGTCATTGTCTGGAGACTCTATTACACTGTTGTTAGTGCTCTGATGCTGGACCATAGCACGCCAGTACTGTCGATGGGGCTTTCTTGGCAAAGACACTGGAGTGATCTGTCATTTCCTTCTTCAGTGGATTGAGGCAAACTGACATTAAATAACTTGCCCAAGGTCACACAGTTAGTGTCTATGGTTGGATTTGAACTCAGGTCTTCCTGATTCCGGCTCAGCACTGAGCCACTTAGCTGCCTCTTCCTTTTACATTTGGGCCTCATAACGCTGTACACAGAGGAAGACGAATGGTAGAGTACTAGTGACTGGAGAAAGGCAGCAGAGGGACTTTGAAAGACAGCACTCCCACCAGGGGGGAGAGTAGCTGGATGCACAGACGTCTGGAGTGGGAGCCAGAATGGAGAATGACGTTATGGCCTGTCTCTTCCAATCCCATGACATCATCTGAGACAGGACAAAATGTGCTCAGAACGAGGGCATGGGCCCATCTAGCACAATCCTGCCTTTTGGGGAATCAAAGGAATGTGTGTATATGTGTGTACATGAGTGAGTGCTCAAGTGTGTGTGGGGAAACACACACACACACACACACACACACACACACACACACACACACACACACGGTTTATGAACACCCAGTATCAAGCAAGTGAGTTCAGTGTTTGGAATGCAAAATGCTCCTTTGGCTCCATCTGGGGAGCAGCCTGGTAAAGCTGCCCTCACTAAGGCAACCTATTTCTCAGCAGACAAAGAGGGAATAAGAAAGAAAGAGCCCCTTCTTCTGCTTTAGGAAAAACTGATGGCTTTTGAAGTGCTCAGGACGGGAAGAGGCTGGGGGAAGGGGGAGGGGAAAGAGAAACTCCATCCCATTGAAGGTTTTCTGGAAAAACCAGGCAGAGCAAACTTTGCACATTCCTCTGTCGAAATGGACTGTAGAGCCACTTAATTTTTATTCGCTTTGAAACAGAGATGTTTTCTTTGGATTTGCCTCCTTTGTATCTTTTCACATAATGTGGAGTGTATGGCTGGTTTGCTTGGCTGGGTGGGACAAGCTGGTGAATACCTGACACGCCAAGTGCCTGAGCGTGTCCCCTTATAGAATGGAATGGAAATGCTCCTTCCTATTCATACTAATGGAGCAATCTTGACACCCACTTGACATGGCATATCTGAAGCAGCCTGAACTTCATCTCATCTCTGGACACAGAATCTCCCTCCCCATCTCTCCACTCATTCTATCCTCTTGCTGTGTGTATAACAATGTACCAGGCTTTATATCTGAAAGCTGCTGACAATCTTTGGTTTCTCTAGCTACTTAACAGAGGCATGTATAATGGAGTGGGGAAGAGGGGCAGTCGGTAAGAATGGGGCTAACAGGGAGAACTTACTTTGCACAGTGAGAAAACAGTTCTTTGCAGGGTCTCAGTTCAAGTTTCTCCTCCGTTTGGTGGATCAGGTCTTGGCTGACTTCAGTGACGTATGCTGGGGACTGTGATAAAGAGAAAATGGCGGAGAGAAGTTGGTGGAGGGAAGCAGCAGGATGAGCAGGCTTCCTGGAGACAAGAATTTCCCATGGCGATCCAAAGTTGACATCTTCAATAAATCTTGAGTCCAGATCTGGACAAGAAGACCACAACTCTCAACATTCCTGCCCCACAGTGCCTACTTTTCGCTGTCTCCTTCCCTTCTTCTTTCCATATTCTAAACTGGGTCTACTTCTAGCCATCAGTTGCCTTGCAAAAGCTTTGGAAGGCATAATGGAAAGATCACGCACCTGGAAGTGATCTCCTCTTCCCAGAAACCTTTTCTGTCTTTAAGGCTAATGTTAAATCCTGCCTCCTCTTTGAAGTCTTCCCTGATTCTGCCTGTCAACAATTTACCTTGATGATTTTGCCTCATTTCTTCTTTTCTCTGTCCCTACCTCCCTTGTATTAATCACATCTGTGTATTTTTATCTCCTCAGTAGAATATAAATTCCTTTAAGGCAGATACTACCTACTAACTTCAGCTCCTGCCTTGTACATAGTAGGAGCTTAATAAGTATTGAAATGAATTTGTATAGGGAGACAATATTATAAAGTGGAGCTCTAGCTCTTGTGGCAGAGGACTTTAGTTCAAATTCTGACTTGGCTGCTTACTATATACATTACCTTGGGTGAATCAGTTAATTTCCTTCCATTCAGTTTCCTAAATGGTAAAATGAAGGAGTTGGACTAGACAGGGCTTCTTAAACTTTTTCTACCTGTTGTGTGACCTGAGGGCATGCGTAGTGCAAAGTATGCATGCTTTGTGTTCAGAACCAAGGCTGTGGTGAAGTTGTAAGATGTGACACAGGCAAGTTCAGCCAGAAGCACTCCTTGGATTCATAACCTGTTTGATTTTTAACTCATTTTTGGTTGTTGCATGCAGACAGCTTTCACTGCTGCCAAATTTTTTGTGACCCCACATGAGGTCACAACCCACAGTTTAAGAAGCGCTTGACTGGATGACTTCTCAGGTCCCTTCCAATCCTAGATCTGTGATCTAGTGTGTTCATAGATACACTAACTATAGTCTGAGTTTCTTCAACTCTAAAGCAGAGCCAATAATCTCTGTCCAAGATTCCCTGCAGGGTTTTTGGGAAGCCCAAAGGATACAATGTAACTGCACTTTGAAAGGTTCTTGTTTTGGTACAAATATAAGGAATAATTTTTATCATTATCTTGGGTTGAATTATCTGGTGTGTGTTTCAAAAAGAAAAATGCAGGTGTTTCCCAAAAGAGCAATGGAGTATCAGTTCAGCTTTCAGATGACACAGGTAATGTTCAGGGAATGTTGGAAAGAGCCTTATGCTGGTACTGGGAAAGAGCTGGGAACTGGGAAGTTCTGACTCTGTGGGACCCTGAGTAAGTCCCCCACTTTGCCCTCTAAGTAATCCTTCTTGGGTGCTGCCAATGGCCGATGGAGCCAGGATGGGGGAGAAGAAGTAGGAGTCCCAGTTATTCACTCTCATCCAGATGTTTGAGGAAGCTGACTCACGGTCTATGACATAATCAGCCTTTTTAAAAAAAATAAATTAGAGTGATAATTGGGGTGGGTGGGTGAGGTAGAGACAAATCTCTATCCCCAAAGAATGCTGATTTCATCTGAACAGTTTCCTTGCTGTTGAAATGTGAATATTGCACTGATTATAATGTTGAAGCCCACTTGGGGGTTTCATTGGGGAATTTTAATTTTTTGTTTACAGAAATAGCCAATTGTGTGAACTCAGCATTTTCTCTGTAAATGAAATAAGGGCTCATCTTCCATTTCCCATAGTCCTGAATGAATATCCAGCTCTTCTTTTCCTACTGTCCTTCCTCCCTGGAGTCTTTTTATGATGATGAGCTTCAGCTGCAGCAGTAGAATTACTCCCTCCCTCTCTCCCCAACCTCTGAACATTAGGAGACTAAAATCTATAGGGTAAAGTTACTTGCCCAAGGTCACACAGTGAATGAGTTTGGGGCTGAGGCAGGAATAGCACCCAAATCTCTTTCCACTTCTCCACATTCTATAGTGAGAAGTTCGGTGGGAAGCAGAGAAGGGACATCAGAGAGAAGCCTAATAAGTCACTTGGAGTCTTCCCAGAGGTTTAGTAGATGATCCAGAGGGAAATCTAAGAAAGGAGGAAAGGATGGAGGTGTGGGTTCCTTATCTAATTTCTTTTCTCATTTTATAGTCCCTTGACTTCATGTCCTCCATTCAATCAGGAAATTGGTGGTTCTAGACCCTATCCACCCAAGAATTACACTGAAATGGAGCTCAGATCTTTCAACATTACCACTCCCCCTCAGGCCTGAAACTGTTTAGGAAGAAAAAAGCATGTTGCATGCTGTTAACTGAGTCCTCAGAGAGTGCCAATGAATGGAAACTGCATCTAGGAAAGGAATTGGTGTTTAACCCAGCTTTTGGACTAGCTGAAAATAAAGCTCCTGTAGCTTGGTCGCTGGGATGTCACCACCAACCCCTCTGACACTCAGCAGAGAGCTCCACATTCCCCTATCCTCAACCGGGCTCCAACCTGTCTTCCCAGCATTCTTTCCCGATGGTCACTTCCTTGAAATCCACTCTTTAGATGAGGGGTTCTTGTTCTTGGCTCTGTGAACTTAACTGTGTTTAAATGTTTTGACCGTTATGATTCAGAATAATTGGTTTCCTTTGTAATCCCATGTACTTTATTTTATGCATTTTAAGGCACTATTACTGAAAGAATAAATCTATAGATTTCACCAAACTGCCCAAGAGGTCCATTTAAGGTTAAGAATTTCCTTCTTTTAGATGAATTGGGCTACCTGTTGACCTCCTACTAGTTTATCTTGACCTCTCCCACCTCCAAGCATTTGCACATGACCTCTACCATGCCTAGATTAGACTATTTTCTCAAATCTCTGCCTTTGACATCTTTTATTTCCTTAAGACTCAACTTAGGTTTACCTCTTCCAAAGTAGGTTCCATGACCTGCCCAGCTCAAAAGTGATCCCTGCTTTCTTGAATATTTCTTGGTAATGTTTGACACTGTTGACTACCCACTCTTCCTGGATACTATCCTCTCTCTGAGTTTTCATGACTAATGACCTCTCTTGGTTCTCTAACTACTCCTCAGTCTCCTTTGCCTGATCATTATCCATGACCTCATCCACTTCCAGCTCATTCTTGGCTCACTCTGTGGTCTGCTCCACCTACACACTGACTTCCTGGTCCCTTGGGAATGACTCCACCCTGAAGCCTACTCAATGGTGAGTCCTTACCTGGAACCTCCAGGTCATGAGAAGGCCTAGACAAACTGCTTTCAGTTTCACTGGGACCTGCTCTGGCCCCCTCATAAATACCCTCCTTCCTTCCCTTCACCCGTTCATAGCTTCATAGGCCTGATAGTGATGCGTTCTTGCCTTTTGGCAGAGAGGAAGCAGCCTACAGGTGCAGAATGAGCCATATACTGTTAGATACACCCAATGTGTTGATTTGTTTTGTTTTAATTGTACTTTTTTTAAAGGAAGAGTTCTATTGATGGGGAGGGAACAATAACTGGGAAATGACATTGATGTTTTTAAAAAGACATAAAAAGGAACTTCTGATATCAAGATGGTGGAGTAAGGAAGGAATACTCTGAAGCGCTCTCAAATTCCTTTCCAAACAATTAGAAAATCATCTCAGAATTGATGCAGGAGCAGGGAAGCAGCTGACCAGCCTGGCAGGCAAGGTCTGTCTCACGGAGGGGTAGGAGGGTAGCAAGGTCCAAGAGCAGTAGCAGCAGTCAGTCTCATAAAAGGGGCCATCCATCAGCAAGGGCCTACTCTCCTTCAAGTCAGCAAGCCTCTAGGCAAGTGAGCAATCTGTGTAGTGCATCAAGGTCCCAGCCCAGTGACTCTACTCCCAGCATAAGTCACCAGCCACTCCTTGACTCCATTGCTGACCAATAGAGAAGACCAGTTCCAGAGACAGCCTGTACCTGGAGCCTACCAGCAAAAAGACCTGTTTCCACAGCAATTCAGCAGCAGGACCCCCACACCTCAGGTCAACCAGTACCAAAATGACTCCTCTAGGGCCAGCCACCAGAAAGACCCAGCAGCAAGGCCCCATCATCCCAGGAGCAGACCAGCAGCTAAACCTCACTCCAGGGGAGGCCAACAAGAAGGTGGTCCCCAACCCCGAACCCAGTACAAGCCAGAAGGGAAGCCTACCCTCCAGAGAAAGCAAGCAGGTAAGCCCTGAAGCCCAGTGAAAGTCAGTAGTAAGACCCAGAGTCCCAGAACAAAGAGCTTGGGACACTACAGGACTTGAGTCCAACTCTCACATAAAAACACTAAGTCACAAAAAAGGCAGGAAAAAGTGAGCAAAAAAAAAAATACCAAAAAAGAACTTGAATACAGAAAGTTACTATGGTAATAGGTAGGATCAAGACATAAACTTAAACCAGGGCACGAGTGTCAAAATGACTACATGGGAAGCCTCAGAGAAAAATGTGATTTGGTCTCAGGCCCTAAAAGAATTTCTGGAAGAGCTTAAAAAAGATTTTAAAAAGCAAATTAGAAAAGTAGAAGAAAATTGGGAAAAGAAATGAGAGTAATACAAGAAAATTATGAAAAAAGTCAATAATATGAAAAGAGATGTAAGAATTTATAAGGAAAATAACTCCCTAAAAAAATAGAATTGGCCAAATGGAAAAGGAAGTACAAAAACTCACTGAAGAAAATAATCCCTTAAAAGTTAGAACTGAACAAGTGGAAACTCATTACTCTCAATACATTAAGATATGACAAAATGAAATAAAAATGGAAAAAGAAATTAGAAGAAAACATGAAATTTCTCATTGGAAAAACAACAGATATAGAATATAGATCCAGGAGAGATAATATAAGAATTAATGGACTACATGAAAGCCATGATAACAAAAAAAACAAAACCTGGACAACATCTTTCAAGAAATTATCAAAGAAAACTGCCCTGATATATATTAGAACCAGAGGGCAAAAATAGAATTTGAAAGAATTCACTAATCACCACCTGAAAGAGATCCCAAAATAAAACTCATGGGCAGGAACATCATTGCCACATTCCAGAGGTCACAGATCAAGGAGAAAGTATTGCAAACAGTGAAAAAGAAACAACTAGAGTGCCATGGAGCTATTACAGTAAGGATTACACAGGATTTGGCCGTTTCCACATTAAAGAACCAGGGGGCTTGGAATATGATATACTGGAAGGCAAAGGAGTTAGGATTAAAACCAAAAATCACCTAGCCAGCAAGATTGAATATAATCTTTCAGGGGAAAAAAATGGATATTTAATAAAATGAAGAATTTCAAGCATTTCTAATTAAAAGACCAGAGCTGAATAAAAAATTTGATCTCTAAATATAAGACTCAAGAGAAACATAAAAAGGTCAAAAAGAAATAATAAGGAGAAAGCATAGCAATAAGGCTAAGCTATTTATATTTCTATACGTCAAGATGTTTGTAACTCTTAATAACTTTATTAATATAAGAACAATTAGAAGAAGTATATGTAGACAGAGAGTGTGCATATAAGGTGATCTTAATGGGATGATAACCCTCCCCAAAAAAACAAAATAAAGGGGTGAGAAAGAAATTTGGACTAGAAGGAGCGGGGAAACTACATAGGGTAAATCATCTCACATGAAATAGGAATGAAAAAATTATTATAATTGAGGGGAAGATGGCGGGGAGGTGTTTGACAAAA
Source organism: Potorous gilbertii (assembly GCA_028658325.1). Lineage (NCBI taxonomy): Eukaryota > Metazoa > Chordata > Mammalia > Diprotodontia > Potoroidae > Potorous > Potorous gilbertii. The sequence goes on along the minus strand of CM053769.1, from coordinate 534,380,418 downwards.
ACTGTTGGGAAAACTGGAAAACAGTATGGTAGACACTAGGTATAGACCAACATCTTATACTGTATATGAAGATAAAGTAAAAATAGGCACATGTAAATCATAAAGGGTGACCATAAGCAAATTAAGAGAGCATGGAATACTTTATCTATCAGATTTATGGTTAAGGGAAAAATTTTGGACTAAAAAAGATACAGAGAGCATTACAAAATATAAAATAGATCATTTTGATTATATAAAATTAAAAAGTTTTTGCACAAAGTTAATGCAACCAAGGTCAGAAGGGAAGCAGAAAGCTAGGAAACAATTTTTACAGCCAGTGTTTGTGATAAAGGTTTCATTTCTCAAATATATGGAGAATTGAGTCAAATTTATAAAAATACAAATCATTCCCCAAATGATAAATGGTCAAAGGATACGAACAGGCAGTTTTTAGCCAAAAAAATTTGAAACTATCTATAATCGTATAAAAAATGCTCTAAATTAATATTGATTAGAGAAATGCAAATTAAAACAACTCTGAGGTATCACTTCACACCTATCAGAGAGGTTAATGTGACAAAAAAAGGAAAATGTTGGATGTTAGAAAGGATGTGGGGAAACGGGGACACTAATGTACTGTTGATGGAGTTGTGAACTGATCTAGTCATTCTGGAGAGGAATTTGGAACTATGCCCAAAGAACTATAAAACTGTGCATATCCTTTGATCCAGTAATACCACTAGTAGGTCTGCATCCCAAAGAGATCATAAAAATGGGAAAAGGACTCACATGTACAAAAATACTTATAGCAGTTCTTTTTGTGATGGCCAAGAATTGAAAATCAAAGGAATGTCCATCAATGGGAGAATGGCTAAAAAAGCTGTGGTATTATATGTAGAATATTATTGTGCTATATGAAATGACAAGCAAGATGATGTCAGAAAAACCTGAAAAGACTTACATGAACTGATACATAGAGATGTGAACAGAACCAGGAGAATGTTGTACATAGTAACATTATTATTGTTTGATGAGGAACTGTGAATAACCTAGCTATTCTCAGTAATACAATGATTCAAGACAATCCCAAAGGACTAATGATGAAGCCTACTATCTGCCTCCAGAGAAAGAACTGATATTGATTGAATACACACTGAAGCATGTTATTTTTCACAATCTTTTTTCAATTTTTTTCTCTTATTCAAGTTTTCTTGAACAAAATGACTAATATGGAAATAGTTTACATAATTATACATGTATAACCTATATCTGATTGTTTACTGTCTCAGAGAGGGGGAAGGAGGCGGGTAAAATTTGGAACTCAAAACTTTGAATAAAAATGTTCTAAAAAATTGGGAGAGAAAAAAGCATAGATAAAATGAATACACTTAAGAAGGGGAGTAGTCAAACAGGAACAAATCTTTGTATCAAATTTCTCTGATAATGGTTTCCTATCTGAGATAGATAAATTGTATATGTGTCTATACAGATATATAATGTATGTATATAGTATACACACACGCACATATATGACTAATAGTTTTTTAAGGATACCAATGATACATTTAAAAAAGGAAAGAGAAGAAAATCAGTTTTAAAGAGAGAAATGCCCCCTCTATTTAAAGATCTTTTACTATGGTAAAGACCATGAGATGTGTATAAGAAATAATTAAAGGGCAAGATGTGAGAGGGCAAGATGTGCCCATATATAGTCAGGGGTGATGCTGCGTAAAACAGACTCTCAGGATTATAGGAATTCCAAGAAGGGAAAGATAATTGTGGGCTAAAGCTAACCAAGTAAGGCTTCCTAGAGGCAGTGGATGATGGATTTGGCCATGAAGGAAGCATAGGTCTTAGGGGAGAGAGAAAGAGGGAGAGAGAGAGAGAGAGAGAGGGAGAGGGAGAGGGAGAGAGAGAGAGAGAGAGGAGAGAGAGAATTTGTTGGAAATTCCTTTTTGCTTAGGGCCCCAATGAAGAAACTATTCTTTCATTACTGGGAGTGGAAATTGAATGAAGGTATGATTGTATAGTATATAGATGCACATGTGCCCCCTATCACAGTTTGCAATGCAGTGTGGGACAGTACAAATGGCACTGTCCTGGTCATCCTAAGCTTGGGTTTCCAGTTCAGGCTCAGACATACAATATCTGGGGGAACCTAGGTACCTTACTTTTCATCTCTGAAAAGTCTGTTTCTTTATCAGGAAATGAGGTTAGATTAAATGATCCCTAGCACACATTCCTGGTTTGACATTGTGTGAGTCTATACTACGCTATTGTTGTTTTTGTTTTAAAATTCACAAGAAACACAGTATAATTTAATGGTCAAATTAATTCCAAAAGCATTTATGAAGCACCTACTACATGCCACATGCTAAGTCTTGGTAAAAACATTGAGAACACTCTTGTTCTTTAATTCAGCCTTAATGTATACAAAAAAATCAGACCTACATTATATAAAGTGCTGTATCTTAGTTTTTGCCTTCCCTCAACCCCCCATCTCCATTCTACCCTATAATGTAAACTGGTTATGTTTCCCTGGTTGATGGAGAGGCACTGCAAACACATCTATCATTCAGGAGAAGTGGGTGGAACCATGCTAGTGTGGCCCCCTAGGAGCACTGGTTCCAGAAAACTGCAGAAAGGGCCAAGAGTGGCATGAGCTTTAACCACCAAAGAATTGGTTTTTAGTTGTAGCCAATAGACAGATGGTTGCCATAGCTTTTGGTAGGCAATACGGTAGCCTCAGCACTTAGCAAAGTGCCGGAAATATAATAGGCTCTTAATAAATGTTTATTAATTGACTAGCAATGTGGGAGCCAGACTGATGGCCAGGAAATTGCAGGAGAGAAAATTCAGGTAAGGAGAGGCTGGCCATTCTTAGACCTGATTAGGGTTAAGATACAAGGGTGGATAATGTATCAGAGTGCTCTCTCATTTGATGTGTCTATATTCTTTGCAAGCTTAAAATTCTTTTTTTAAAACCTGTTTTACCTTGATTGCTATGAAAGCTTTTTGAAAACTCACTTCTGTTTCTGGGTGAGTGGGTGGGATGAGATGAGGGGGAAACTGGGAGCATCTCAATTGGGATAATACACATCAAGTGCCTTGAAAATCTTAAATAGCTATGGAAATGTCAGCTCTTTTTATTTTATGGGATAAGATGTGGTCTGAAGGCAGAGATTCAGAGGGGTACGTATGGGTGCACAATCCACAAAACAGGTGGTTCACAAGTAAAGGTTGAGTTTAGAATACCAGAAAATTTGGGTTTGAGTCTTACTCTATCATTTAAGAGCTGTTTGACCATAGATCAGTTTTTAACCTCTCTGAGACTCAATCAATTCTGTAAAATGGAACAAATTCTTGCATTGCCATCACAGGGAAACCATGTGGAATGCACTTTGTAAACTACAAAGCACTATATTAAAATGATCTGTTTTATTACCAAAAAAAAAAAAAAGGAAACAAGTTTAAAAAAATAGCCAATGTGGTGCTGGCATTGTTCTCCAATTGAATTAGAGTCTTATCAATTTTGTTATTGCTTGAGATATCTTGTTTCTTAACTATTCCTCTTCCCACTTCCAACCTCAAGATTTCAATACTTCAGTTGGTCTTTACTCCTCAGCATCATATTAATTACCACTACTGCTTTCTAATTCTGGGTTCTAGTGTGTAGACCTCCACAGATATTACTTGTAATGTGACTATTGAGAAAATCCAGTTTTCTTTCACTCCTCCTCAGTCTCCAATTTGTGTCTAATATTAGGGATGACCCAGGATTAAAGCAGGGAGCCATGCTGTACAGATGAAATCACCAAGATAGCACCAAAATCCTGTGAAACCATTCTTGTAACTATGGATTTGGCACATGGCTCCTAAAGGCTCTACCCACATTAAAGCCCTAATGAGGAGAGTTAACAGGCATAGAAGAATGCATTTGGTTTAATGGCCATTGGGCTAAGCTCAGCCTTTGGCATTACATGAAGTGATTAAACTGATGGAACCATGCCCCCTTTCAAGTCAGTCCAGGAAATTACACCTTTGCCAATATCCTGGCTAGCTTGAATAAAAAACTGCTGCCCAGTTTTACATCTGGAACTGAAAAATGTCTCAAACATATGAGAAAGGGAAAGATGGAGCTGAGACTGGAAATTCAAAAGGATATTTCCTTTCAAAAACTAATATAGCATTAATTGAACAAGAAAGCGTCAGATTATTTTCCTCAAATACAGCAAAATCGGTTATATAAATAGACTACCAAAAAATGCCTTCTTCCACTGAAATGGATGATTCAAAGAATTGTCTCCTTTGGGCTCACAACCTTAGAGAAATAGCCTATACAAACCATAGGATTTACTGTAGAATTCAAAGCAATCTTAGGAAATTTGACTTTTGATGGCCAGAAATTAGTAATTGTCTTATAGATCCCAGAAGGGTCAAAATTTCTTTATTCCTCTTCCAAGAGACAAAACTACTTTTGCCCTTCCTCTTTTATTTACCAGGACACAAGAGGCTGTATATGACAGGAAGTTTTCTGTTGAGCCTTTGGTCTCAGGCAATGGGAGAGAAGTAGTGGGAAATGTTTCCTCTCACTCTACTCTTAAGGCGTCAGGTGAGGGTATAACAATAACTTGGTTCAGTGGACAGAACACTGGGCTTGGGGTTAGAAGACACGGGTATGTGTTCTAATTCTTCTACTTGCTAGCTATGTGACCATAAGCCAAATCAGTAAAGCAGGTGGCCCAGGGAAGTATAAAGAACACTGACCTTGGAATCCCAAGACCTGACTATGCCACTATCCTAGTACCTGGTAGGGACAGGGACAAGTCACTTTACCATTTTAGCTTTCTGATTCTTCATTAGTAAAATGAAGGGGGTGGACAGCTGACCTCTAAGCTCCTTTCCAACTCTAAATCTATGATACTGTGTACCTTTCATTCTAACTATAGGGCTATGAAACTCTCATTCTCCTTGAGCTTCATCTATAAGATGACTGCCTACCTGTCTGGGTTACTATGATGATCCAATGAGGCAATAACATATGTTACATAACCACATGGAAAAAATACTCCATATCACTAATAATAAGAGAAATGCAGATCAAAACAACAGTGAAGTTTCCTCTCACAACAAGTCAACAACAAAAAAATGACAACAGTTAATATTGGAGAGACAGGGACACTAATACATTGTTGGTGGAGTTGTCAATAGTATAGACACTTTGGAAATAAATTTTGAATTACGCAAATAAAGTGAATAAAATGTCTATACCTTTTAAACTAGAATCTCCATTACTGACCTTATATCCCAGAGAAGCCATCAATAAGAAAAAAAGTTCCTATCTACTCCAAAGTATTTATCATAGCTCTTTTGGTGATAGCTAAGAATTGGAAACAAAAGTAGATGCCTATCCATCGGGGAATATCTAAACAAACTGTGGTATATGAATAGAATGAAATACTGCTGTGCAATAAGAAATAATGTGTGCTATCAATAGAAAAGCACAGGAAGATACATGTAAACTGATGAAGAATGATGTAAGCAGAGCCAAGAAAACAATATACACAGTAACTACAAGATAAATGGAAGAACACACACACATGCACGTGCACACACATTCACACGTATGCCCACACAAATGCACATGCATGCACACACATACACACACATGCATACACACACACACCACAAGTTAATGTAACACTATCATGGTCAAACAAGGCTCAGAATGAAGAGATACAAAAAGACACTCCCAACCCACCCCTTTGTGGAAGTGGAAGGTCCATGGGTGTTACACATTACACATGTTTTCCAATTTTTTCAATGGATCAATCAATTGTATTTACTTTTTTCCCCTCTATCCAAAAAACATTATTCGCCATTTGAGATAGTTCTCAGGAAGGGAAAACGAGAAGGATACATAGCACATTATGGTGATGTAAGAAACAAAATATTAAAAACTTATTTAAAATTATACATGTGACAGTGTTTAGTAAAGACAAAATGGTATACTCATAGAAGGGATAATCACCAGTATTAGGAAACCCACTCAAGACTGTATCAAAGGGTCCAAAAGGCCAGTTTGAGGGGGAATCTGGCAGTTCAACAAAATTCCAAATGTCTCTTTTATGGCAAACCTGATGTTGAAAGAAGCAGGAGGACAGCTTGGGTCTACAGGGACTGACTACTTGGCCATCTCGAAGGTCACATGTAGGGTCCCTGCTATAAGAGAAATGAAGGAGGTAGCTAAAATAAAATAAGGTAAATAATAATTACTACCACCATGTAAAATACAATTAGCATTCCCAGACAACTTCCCTTAAAGGACAAGCTTTTCTCAGTGCCTTCTTCTGTGCACTGCTCCTACCTCCTGAGCCATTCTTGGTATTTATATATTTAGGGTTCATTGACCTTGTTATTTCTTTAGTCAGATCCCATATTTTCCATTTTTTTCAACCCTGCAAACACTTATGGACTTACTGAGGGCAGAGCACACTTCCAGATGCTGAGACTTGAAAGTGTTGCTAACATAATGCATGCTAAACGGATATATGATCTTGATATTAAAGATCACACTATAAGAACATTAGAAGAGGTTATATACCTCTCATAGATATGGGTAGGAGTTGTATTTGTAACCAAATAAGAGACAGAGACAGGTACAAAAGATAAAATAGATATTGACCTCATGAGTCTGAAAAAGTTCTGCACAGGCAAAATCAACATACCTAGGATAGGAAAGGATATAGTCAAAGAGGGGGAAAAGAAATCTTTGTATCAATTCCTCTGATAACGTTTTGGTATCTAAGATATATAAACAATTAATACTATAAAACTGTCATTCCCGAATAGATGTGATCAAAGGATACGAACACTTCTCAAAAGAAGAATCACAAAGTATTCACAGCCACATGAAAGAATGCTCCAAATCACTGATATAAGAGAAATGCAAACCAAAACAACCCTGAGGTTTTATCTCACACCCTAAAATCTGGCAAAGACGACCAAAATGGCAATAGTCAATGCTGGCGGAGTTGAGGGATGACAAACACAGGAATACATTGCTGGTGGAGCTGTGAAATGGTACAATCATTTTGAAAAGCAATTTGGGATTATACAAATAAAGTGACTAAAATGTCCATTCCTTTTTATAAGAGACTCCATTGCAAGGTTTATACTCCAAGGAAGCTACTGATAAGAATGTCCCCCCATATCCACCAAAATATTTTTAGTAGCACTTTGAGTAACAGTAAAGAATTAGAAACAAATCAGAAGTTCACAGATTGGGTAATGGCTAAAAAAATTTGTGGTATATGAATGCAATAGAATATTACTGTGCTATAAGAAACGTGCATGATGAACGCACAGAAACATGAAGAGATCTTATGAACTGATGCAGAATGAAGTAAGCAGAACCAAGAAAAAGGAAATGGAAAGAGTGCAACACCAAGAAACCAGGATCAAGCAGAATTTGAATGAAGAGATATTAGAAGATAACCACAGGCGTTACACATTGCAAGTGTTTCTGGACTTTTACCAGCATATCCATCAATTGTGCTGATTGTTTTTCCTCTTAAAAAAATATTCTTTGGCCATCATGGAGGAATATCAGCCCCATGAGGATAAGATATGACTTCAGTGCTGATGAAGCACACAGTCTCATGGAAGAATGTAGTGTTGCTATGTTTGGGGGGTGTGGATTATGATCAGAATAATGTTGCAGCTAGCAGACCAATTCTTAACACATTTGATGAAGTAAAGGAAGACGTATAAGTATATTGTTACTTGTGCAGTGTTGCAGAAGAGTGGATCTGGTTTATACATAGCCAGCTCATATTTTTGAGCTCCTACATCTGGTGGAACCAGTACCATAAGATGTCAGAATCAAACAATAATATTATTGTCAATATTTTTGCTTCTGTGATTATCTTGTAACTAAATGGAAATATTAAAACTATTCATAGTATTATTTAATTACCTTATTGTTGCACTAGAAGTAAAAGTGTGCAATCAGCTTCAGAACAGTAAAAAGTGAACATTATAACAAACTAATCTTATAGTTACTAGCATACTTTATTTAAACATTCATAGTTGGAAAAATAGCAAACCCCCAAAAAATAAGTCATTAAATCTAAATACTATGTTTTTGTTTGTACCAATTTTCCATTTATACTTTGCATCCAGGGAGATGAAAGAATTAAGTTTGGGATAATAAAGTTCTCTTGAATTGGAAAAATAGAATTCTACTTTCATAAATTAACCCAGGTTCTTAGTTCAATAATTATCAGTGCCTCATTTGATTATAGATTTAAGACAGTATATTATATGCTTTTTCTTTTTATCAAGTATTGTTATATGTAACTAGAATTAACTTTTTCAAAAGATAATTATTTAATAATTTGTTGCCTTTTATTTAAAAATTCCAAATTAAGAATTGAACAGTATTGGTGGATTGATTTTCTAGCCCAGTAGTGTTCACTGCTGAATAATAACGTACTAATTCAATAATGTCTTTCACATCATTCATTTTATGTTCAACATATTTGCTGATCACCTACTATGTGCAGCATCCTGTTAAGTGACCATATTGTTGGAGTCTTCCACCCAGTTTGGAAACTACAGCATTTATAATTCGGGTTGCAGATATGGGAATAAAAACATTTATCCTGTAATTTAGAGTATATAAGATAGTGGTTTAAATTCATTTTAAAGAAAATAAAATAAGCAGAAGCTATGTAGAAGTAACTAAATCAAATCCGTACTATAAGTAAATTTTATTTACCATTGTAGACATTGAGAAATATTTAAAGAAAATTGGTCCGGATAAGTATGCACATTTTTTGTTAACTTCATAAGTACTAAGTTGTATTAATTGTTTTGATGATTAAATGGTATTTATAAATCACCTATATGAAACCTAAAATGTGTAGAGTTAAGTCATAAACATAAAGCATACTTGCATCAGCAGGTTATATAACAACTTGGGGCTTATGAAATGTAGAAAAATGTATTGAGAAATAAAGACTTTAAATTAGTATACACTCATCTGGGCTACCAAATATGAAGTCAATCTGCTATCTAAGCAAGAAAATAAAGTTATAAATGCAAATAGTCTTTTTAATACCAAGTAAATCTATAGAGCAAAACTAATACAGTGAATTTTTGATGAAAGGCTTAGTCATAATACAGTCAATGTTGACGGGACATAAGGCGGTAATTTCTGCATGTTTGCATTTTAGCTACAAAACAGGGACCATTTAAGAACTTAATATGAATATCCGGAAAAAAGGAAAGTTCAGTTTAAATGCAGCCATATATCCATTTGGGGTACATCAAAGTTGATGCTATTTTTCTTGCACTTGAAGATTGTGCTAGAGTAACCAAAATACTACTCATTGCAATTAAGTTAAGTTAATGAATCTCAATTTCTTTAAAAAAAAAAGCACAGGAACATATGCTTTGTGAAATCATGTCTTAAGGAATTTACTTGATACTGTTTCTGTAGCTGAAGGCAAATAAAGATTGTCTGCCTTACCTGTTTTACAAAAACTACTATTTGTTATATGGGATGGCTCTTTGGGAGGGGATAAGAGAAGGGATAACTATGATGATGTAAGAAGCAGAAAACATCAGGGAAGATGGCCTCCAGGGGGATCTCCTCTGAGCCCCATGCTCTAGGAAGAAACATCCCTGGGAGGCCAGGCCTGGTTTCTACTGCTTCAGCTAAGGGTTTTTCACTGCCCCCAGCATTCACTTAGATACCTGAGGGAATGTGGAAACCCTGAGTACTCTGTGACTGCTATCAGAAAGTTCTTTAACCATTGATTCAAAGGAGAACCTGGGATGATGGAGCTCTGCTAAGAGAGTCTGGGAAGAGGCATTCATGGTCTGAGGCCCGCAAACATGCTGTTAGAAGGGCTGGAAGTCTTCTTTTTCAGTCCTGCCAGATCTTTCTCTCCACTTCCATCATAGGATCATAGATTCAGAGAACCTCAGAGATCATCTAGTCTAACCCTCACATTTTACAGATGAAGAAACTGAGACTGGGTGATGTTAAATGATGAAGTGCTTGGCACATATTATGTTCTAAATAAGTGCTTCTTGACTGACTCCCCAAGGTCATACAAGAAACAGGTATCAGAGATGGAATTTGAACCGCTGACTCCACAGCTAATGCTCTTTATACTCAGAACCTATCTGACTTGTGTCTCATTTCCTCAAGGACAATAGAGTGGTGTGGTAGAAAAAATGGACAAGATGTTAAGTGACTTGGGCTATAGTCCTGGCTCTGCCACCAACTAGCTGTGTGACCCCAGACAAGTCAATGTTCTCTTGGCTTTCGTTACCACATCTTTAAAATGAAGGACTTAATCTCTAAGGTCCCTTTTGACATTAGATTGCTGATATTCTTCTGGGGACTCAAATATTAATGGCTAATAATGGCTCAATGTATTTACCCTCTCAGACAATATTTACATTTAAACAGGATTTCAATGTCCATAAACAAACAGGGGTGTAGATGGGTATGTGTGTATGTCTGTGGAGGTGAGGTGTAAAGGGGTATGGCTAATGTCTGTCATTGCAGACCCTTAGGAAGACTCCTGGGGTTTAGCAGGTATATTCTTTGAGAGGAGAAGCTTTCCTAAAATTCCAAATAGGTGATAAGTAGATGATTCCCAATGATCTCTCAATGGGCACTTTTGCCCACAGAGAAGGCTGGTCCTGGTTTTAAGCAAAAGCAATCTGTATTTTATTCCGGCTTAGATGCCATAGAGTAGACCACATTGAAGCCCCACTTGAGCGTGTGAAAGAGGATGAGACTTGAAATCAGATTCTGAGCTTCAGTCTCAGCTCCATCCTATACTAGGTGTGTGACCCTTAACAAGCCATGTAGATCCTGATCTGGTAAATGGAGATAATATTTGTACTACCAACCTTAGAGGTCAGTGTGAGGCTACATGAGGTAATGGATATGAAGCCCCATAAAAATGTGAAGGGTTATCCAAATGTTATCTATTACCAGTAGGCCCTAAGGTGATCTGTTTGGAGAAGAAACTGGCAAATCACTCCAGTATCTTTGCCAAGAAAATCCCATGGATAGTACTGGTGTGCTATGGTCCATGGGGTCACAAAGATTCAGATAAGACTGAATAACAAAACAACAACAAACCTGTGTACAAAATGAACTCACACAAAGTGACTGTGAAACAATAAAAGGTTAAATACTCTTAGCAAGTGCAGGTTATCTATAGAATACAGACCAGGGGTTCTGGAAAGGAAAAGATCACAGTGTGGTCAGGGAAGGCTTCCTAGAGAAAGTGAATTTTGTAATGAGTTTTGAAGAATGAGGATGATTTGTGGAAGTGTGAGGGATGTGGAAGAGCCATCATAGGTGGAAGAAGACCAGTCTAAATGGAAAATGTGATGCACATCTGGACAAGGGAAACCAAACTTGAAACTCACTGCCCTCACCAGCTGTAGCCTTGCACAGCTGAAGGGATCCTTTCTGCTTTCTTATTCACTGAAATGGACCAACGCACAGCTGAAACAATCGATTGCTAAAAAAATCAATCAGGAACACTGCTCCCAAACAACCAATCGATGGTGCTGCATCCTCTGGGGTAGCATGTGTGTGTTCACTGACTGTTTCCTCACTCTCAGCATGATACATTACTGGCAAGAGAAAAAGTAAATAATTTCCTGAATTAGCTAGCACCACTAAGAGGTTTCCTGACTTTCTGTCTCTGTGGAATCTCTTTGCATATAATTACCAATTTAGCCCATTACTCAAAAGAAGCACACTCCCCGGTGACCTCCTAAGCAAAGGGGAGAATCTTCAGTGGCTCCCCATTGCCTTTAGGATGAAATGAAAACTTTTTAAGCTTGGTGTTTAAGTTTCTTTACAATCTGACTCCAATCTCCCTCCCCACCGCCTATCATGTCACACCCTTTCACACATTCTATTCCAATGCATCTACTTGTTGCTCCCCAAACTCAGAATCATCTGCTAATTTCTGCCTCCATGCCCAAGCTCTTCTGAATCCCCTCAGACACACTCCTTCTTCCTTTCTGTTACTCTAAATCCTTAGCTTCTTTCAAGGCTCAGTTCAGATCCCACTTGTCCTACAACAATTTCCTTTAATCATTAAGTATCTCTCCTTCCTCTAAAGATCCTGGAGACTCTTGTGTTTGTGTGCTCTCTTTTCGTAGTGGAGTGTAGACTCCTTGAGGTTTGGGATTGTTTCATTTTTTATTTTGAATCCCCAGTGCCTGACACATCATAGGTGATGAAAACAATGCTTGATGAGTGAAAAAAAAATGAAAGCATTCCAATCAGGTCAACAAGTACTTAATCAAGGGCTTAATAAGAGATAGGCACTGTGCTAAGCACTGGGGATGCAAAGAAAAGCAAAGACAAGTCCTTGGCCTCAAGGAGTTTACAATCTAATGGAGGTGACAACAAGGAAGCAACGATGTACAAACAGATATAAAAGGATAAAACAGAGATGACCTCAGAGGAAAAAGCACAAGTGAAGACCAGGAAAGGCTTCCTGAAGAAGGTAGGACTTTAGCTGAGAACTGAAGGAAGCCAGGGAAGGTAGGAGGTGGAGATGAGGAAGGGGAAGAGATCATTCCAAACACACTAGACAGTCAGTAAAAATGCGTGGAATCGGGACATAAGAATATTGGATCCCAGGAATAGCATGGAGGCCAAGTGTCACTGGACTGTTGAGTATGTGGAAGGGAGTTTGGAGTAAGAATATTAGAAAGGTATAAAGGGACCAGGTTAGGAGTCCCAAAGAGGGTTTTTATAATTGATCCTGGAGGTAAGAGTGGAGGGACTTGATGATTTGCCTTGTTTCTAGTGTTTCTGGGATCCATCCCCTCCTTTCCTCCATTAAATTCTGAAGTCACAAGTCATGAAATCAATCTACTTTGTTGACTGAAATCTGGGGTTAATACTTTAGCAGCTGAAAGTGCACCCTCACTCTTATTGAACGTGGCTATCAATCTCTACTTAGCTTGCTCTGGATTTGGGAGAGGACCAAAAATCCCCAAAGACCAACCGACATGAAGGTGGATCCCTGGGCTAGCTTTCATTCAAATTGTGAAATGGGCAAAGTCTATCTTCAGGACACCTCACCTCCAGCCTATTTCTTCCCATTCCTTCCCAGCATCACCTGAGCAATCAATACCTCTGCTCCTCCTTTCAAGTATCCAATGCAATCCTGCTCTCTATTACCTCCTTGTGAAACTCATCTGTCAGGAAAGGATAGAGACTAGTTTATATATGTGTTCAATTAAATTTAACAAGTTTTTACTAGAATCAACTAAATGTAAGGCCCTGTACTACATGTGGGAGTCATGTTCAATTAGAGCAAGGGTGAGCTTTCAGCTGCTACATTATTAACCCTAGAAAGATTGAGCTGGATGACTTCTGAGGTCCCATCCACCTCTAATAAGGCAATTGTCCTCATCTCACCTTCTCTGAGCCCTCAAGCAATGAAGTAATAATCCTGAGCTTTGTTGGAATTTCTGGAAATAAGTCTTTTCAAATCCCATCATTTTTATAGATGGGGAAACTGAGACCTAGATCTCTCTAGCAAATGACCTGCCTAAGGTCATGTAGATTGCTAGTCACAGAGTCAGTCAGAATCTAGCTCTCCTGAATCAGCAGCCTGTGTTCTATATGTTACATTCCACATGTTCTACGCATGATGCTCAGTTCTGCCTCAGTTCTGGCTTCTGGAGATGACTTTGACTCATTGCGTGTCATTTGCAGTGTTGTTTGGGTAACACATACTCTCACGATCGGCATGTGCTATATTTCAGTTCACAAAAACATTCCACCAGACAGCTCCACACTAATTAAAAGTGGTTCAGTCGATGGACAAAAGGTCAGGCCCCCAAACTTTCCCCCCTGCTCTATCTCCAGACGCAAGCACTTATGGCTTAATGATGTGTATATTTTCAGATGTGGGCAGCTGACATTCCCTGTATAAACTATTTGCAATTTCTCAATGTGGATTTAGCTTTCAGGAAAAAGTGAGGAGACACCCATGGGTTTTTGAGAAGCAAGAAGCTCCCAGGGGGCCAATGTGGGGCCCCAATGACTGCTGCTGGTTTCACCCCATCTGACCAGCTCTAGGAAATCATTTGATTATATTCAGAATTTTTACACAGACACCAGGCAAAAAAGGGCTGCTCTGCTGGAAACTTCTTTCTGGGGGAGGGAGGGAAGCATGGGAGGGAAGAAGGAAGGGAGGAAAAGAGAGAGGAAGGGAGGACTTGTCCCACAGCTGCATACTCACTACCCTTGACCCTTCCAACACACAGCAAAGGGGAATCTGCGTCAGCCCTGGGAAAACTCTGCACGCAATGTCTCTACAGAAGACATTCCATTCCAGCCCCAGAATTCCATTCCTTAGCTGGGGTTTGGGGGCCTTTAAGGGGAAGCCCAAAACTAAAAGCCACTGATACCCACTAAAGCAGGGGTTCTTAACCTTTATTGTGTCATGGACCCCTACATCAAACTAGTGAAGTCTAGGAACACCTCAGAATAATATTTTTCAATGAATATAACAAAACACACAAGATTATCCAGGAAACCAATTATACTGTAACAGTTATCAAAAAATATATTTTATAACAAGGTCCTAGACCCCAGATTAAGAAGACTTGCTCTAAATGTTGATGTCGAACTGACAAGAGATGCCCACTTTCTCCTTCTTCCTCTAACAGGGCAGTGGGTAGGCAGTGCTTTTCATAAGGCAGGAAGGGAGATGGATGGGTGGTACATTCTTTGTTACCATTTTTGCTATAATTATTATAACATTATTATAATACCTTACACAGGTATAGTAGTTTAAAACAACCTATTACGTAATTTCATAAGATCATAGATATAGAAATAGAAGGGTCATTAAGCCCAGCCCCTTTATTTTACAGTTGGGGAAAATGAAGCTCAGACAGAAGTGACTTGCCCATGGTCACATAAGGTGTCTGACATAGGATTTGAACCCAGAGCTTACTGACTCCATCCAGCACTATAGCCACTGTACCATGTTATATCTGATTTTACCCCTCTCTACCCCCTCCTCCCCCCAACAATCTTGAGAATTAGGCAATACAAATATAATTATCTCTATTTTACAGATAAAAATACTGAGGCACTAAGACAAATGTGGTATAATAGGGAAAGGGTTGGATTTAAGTCAGAAGACTTGAGTTCTAATCCTGGTTCTTCCACTTATAACCCACATGACCTTGGGTTGGTGCCTCAGTTTCCTTATATATAAAATGAGATTGGATTAGATGATGTTTAAGGTCCTTTCCAATTGGAAATTCTATGATCTTTTGATCCTATGTGGCTTGCCCACAGTGCTATAGCTAGTAAGTAATGAAGCCTGACCTCAAACTCAGATCTCTTAATTTCCAAAGCACTGCTAGGTTCATTAGCTAACACGCTGTCTTTCAATAAGTGAAATAGGGGAATCTGGCTCAGTTTACTCAAATGGAGTGTGATACATCATCCTGAAGGAGTGGGATCATATTCTACTTCATTCCATTCTACTTCAAGCAAAGAAGGCTGGTGATGGGGGGAGGGGTACAGCATAGAAAGAGGTCCTCTAATTCAGCTCCTAAATTTTTGCATAGGAGACAAATGAGGCAGGAAAAGACTGGGGAAGTTAACTAAAATTGCCGAACTAGAAACTGGATGAACGAGGCAGGCAGTGGGGTGGAGAACTTGGGCCCTCCACTCAACCATGCACAAACCACACAGTCCAAGTGTAGGTAGATAGGGCAGAGCTGAAAGCTAGCAAGTCTAACAGAGAATCATGAGTTCTAGAAAAGACTTTGAGAAAATGGAGGGGCCAGAAATCTGCCTTCAGATAGTGAAAGCATTTATCCTCATTTTAAGGATTTGCAAAGCTCTTGACATCTACTTTCTCTTCTGAGTCCAATAAATGGCCAGGAAGGCAGGGGTCTATTATTATGGGCATTTTACAGATAAAGACAAGAGAGGTGCGAGAGTTTAAGTGACTTAGCCCTTGTCATTCAGTCAGTAATTGCCTCAGGCAAAGTTTTAACACTGGTCTTCCAGACTCCAAGTCCAGCATTCTATCAGGGAAGTAACTTCCAAGATCCATTTGTATTCTGTCTTCCTCCAAGACACTGCCCTTCTGTCATCCCCCCTTCCTCACTTACTTTCGCTCTCTCCTTGTCTACTGGCTGGTTTCCTGCTTCCAACCTTAACATTCTACGGAAACTGTTCTCTTCAAAGTTACTAAAGGTTGCAGTGGCCCAATCTTTTCTCAATCCTTATCCTCCTTGACCTCTCTGCAGCCTTTGATGTGGATCACTCTCTCCCACCTAATTTTTTGGGGCCACCACTCTCTCTCCTGGTTCTTTTCTTACCTATCTGGCCACTTCTCCTCTGTCTCGGTAGCTGGATCTTTCTCCAAGTCATGCACTCTAACTAGTTGTCTCTCACGGTTCTGTCCTAGATAGAAGTCCTCTTCTTCCTCTTGGTGATCTCATCAGTTCTCATAGATTTCATTACCTTCCTTATGATGATTCTCAGATCTCCCTCTCCTGCCCCTATCTTTCCTCTGATCTCCAACCTCACATCTCCAATTGTCTTTCAGACATCTTACACCACATGGGCTTAGACATCTTAAACTTAATATGTCCATGATAATATGTCCCCCTTAATCCTCTCCCCCTATTAGTGTAGAGGCAATACCATCTCCCAATCCCTCAGGATCTTGACCTAGGAGTCATCCTGGACTCCTCACTATATTTCTCCCCCCACCCCATATCCGATCAATTGCCAAGCCCTGTCAATCACCTTTGCAACATTTCAGGAGATGCTCCTCTGAGCCTGCCACTACTTTAGGGCAGTCTCTCACACATCTCATGCTTTGATCCTGCAATAGTCTGCTGATGAGGTCTGCCTGCCTCAAGTCTCTCCCCACTGCAGTCATAAAAGTTATATTCCTAGAATGAAGGTGTAATCCTGTCACCCCTCCTTCTGCTCAATAAACTCCAGGGATTGTTGTTTCCCACATTGGATTGTAAACTCTTTGAGTTCTTTTTCCTCTTTTGGTATCCCCAGAGTTTAGCATAGTGCTTTGCACACAGTAGGCACTTAATTTTTATTGAATTGAATGATTTCGTTCTGGAACCCAAGCATCCCAACACTCAGCCTAGTTCTCATTCCATTGCATTACAACGCCTCTAAGGGAGAAACAAAGTATCTCTTAGAGGGTGGGAGGAAGACAGATGCACAGCTACAAATAAGTAGGTATGAAAAGGAGGGGGAAGACCCAGAATAAGAATGGGGGTGGGGGAAGAAAGCTAAGCGGAGTGAACGGAGGGAGCGGCGCACCAAATAAAATGAGAATGAATCCCATGGGGTTGGGTGAAGAGCCGAAGGGAAGGAGTAAAGAGAACATGATGACTGCGGATAGGGAGGCTTTCTGAAGATTACGGAAACAAGTTCTCAAGAAAACACCTCATATCCTTAGGAATGGAACTGTCCCCTGGGATGGGGGTTTGGAAAAGGAAAGGAGAGGTATAAATAACCATTTACCTTCTGCCCTTTAATGTGCTCAACATGGCTACTGCTCCTCAATTCCAGATACTTACCTGCTGAGGCTCCTGATGCCCTCTGACTTTACTGGTCAATTTTAGTATAACGCTGTATAGGATCGAGGCACTTTTGCTCTCAGTTACCAAGGTGTAGCCTTGCTTCATCTGGGCAGAAACTCGGCTACAAAACAGGGTAGCAGAGTATACCGGGCAGAAGACAGAGTGTGGAGCTAGATGCCATGGGTATTAGTACTCACAATCTTCAGAATTTCTCCAGATTCAAGTTCCTCATTTACAAAATGAAGGG
This sequence comes from Potorous gilbertii, assembly GCA_028658325.1. Lineage (NCBI taxonomy): Eukaryota > Metazoa > Chordata > Mammalia > Diprotodontia > Potoroidae > Potorous > Potorous gilbertii. Next base: position 534,362,537 of record CM053769.1, on the reverse strand, counting down.
TTTGGATTCTATGTTTCTTATGGACGTTTGCCACTCTAAAACATGGTTCTGAATGGCCAACAATGTCATTCTTCTTTTTTCCTTGCTACCCTGAAAGGGGTGTAAGTGGAAAGCATACTGAATTTAAAGTCAGAGACATTTGTCACCTTTGTGACCTCATACAAGGCCTCTCTGGGCCTCTGCTTCTATATCTGGAAAAGGAAGGGGTTGTACTAGATGTTCTGCTATGGTCCCTAGAGAAGTAGTAAGGTACAGGAGAAAGAGCAGTGTATTTGGAATTAGAGGATCTGAGCTCAAATCCTGTCTTTGTCACCCAACATATGACTGCAAGTCACCTCACCTTTCTGGGACTCAATATCCCCATTTGTAAAATGAGAAGATTGGGAAGAGAGAACCTCTAAGATCCTGTATTTTTTATACCCTGCACCTTCTCAACTCTGTCAGTTGCCTCTCCCCTCTGAATAAGGGGGACATATTGTTATGGAGACATTGGTTGAGGGGTGGAACAATAAACTCCACAACTTTCTGAACTCTTCAGGTAACTCTCCATTTTCCATCACTATCCCTGCTTGGTTTTGTCTCCATGGAACATCCTATGTCCTGGTGCCAGCTTCCTTTTGTGTGTTATCTTTTCCTCCTCCTTCAGGACGAGCAATGTTTTCCTTTTTCTTATTTGCATCACCAAGTAACACAGCGCCTTGTACGTGCTTCACAAATGTTTATTGAATTGAATTGAGTGAATCACTAGATCTATGAGCCTTGGATTCTTCAAGCTCTGAATCTCTGATCCTTCAAGAGCTGGCTGGCTCCAACTGAGGGGACCCTGATAAGCATACATTTATCTGCAACCACTGAGATGAGAATCAGGGGAGGGGGGAAGGAACTATTAGATCATCAGCAAGTCCCTTAATCACCAAGTTTCAACTTCCCAATCAAGATCAAAATAATCATACTTGCAGTGTTGTCTAGGAAGCACACTATAAAATGAAAAGTGCTCTCAAAATCCAAGCTTTATCATCCTCATTTCAAAGCTCAGGCTTACTATCGACTGTACTTCTAACAGCATAACCAAACAGGACAAAGGGACCTTGGGCAAAGGCCAAGCACCAAGAGAATTATTTCCTAACTTGAGGGTTGATTTAAGCTCTGGCTGACAGGGGGAAAAGAACTCCATTCTTCCACCTTCTTAATCAAAACCTTTAGGACCATGTGGAAAAAACAATCAAACAAACCTTCCAGTTACGCTGACTGACCGTAAATAGCTATGTCAGCAGACATAATACATGGCTTCCAAACAAAACCAGGACAGAGAGGTGGGGGGGAATGCATGGGGTGTTTATGGTTGTTGTTATTGTGGGAAAAAAATCCAGGCCATATTTTCACCAAAAGAGTACATCAGTGTTTGCATCTCTCCATCTGTTTTGGGGTTTCTTGTGTCAATATTCTGTAGCTCTCTTCAGAAACACCAATCACTTCTCCTATGCACATTTTCCCTCCCTGCCCATGGAAAGGCTCTTGCCAATGGCAACATATCCAGACCAACCTAGGACCAGGATCCAAAAAGTCCTAGGTGTCAACATATACCCAAAGCCATGATGATTTACAGCTCTAATTAAGCCATTTGGAGACACTCGAGGACACCATCAAAATTAACACCAGTGGAAAAGCTCTGACCAACCAATCATGAGCCCTCATTCTTGATTTGAAGTTAGGCAAATGTGTGATCCCTGGCAAAATCATCAAACTGCCCTTCTGGAAACAGGATTGCCACCTGATCCCATTTCCTGAAGGCTAGTACTATCATTTTTAGCCATTAAGTGCCCACCCTCAGTGTAGGCAGGGTTTCCAATAGATTAAAGACTCAACCTCTAAGGGCCTTCGTGTTGTGAAGGGTAATGAGGTAATGGCTAGAAAGTGCTTTTAGATGCTGGGAGAAACACGCTATAGGAAAGTCTATTTCCTGCTGCTCACTACCATTATCCTCATTAGGAAGATGGACCCTGGCTCCAAATCTGTTCCATCTTCGTTTCTCTTGAGGAGGAGTCACGAGGGACTGCAGTTAATGCTGTAGTGTAAGGAGCGGACAAACAACAAAAGTGGGCAGAGCCATAACTAGGAATCTTTACACCTGGAATAAATACCACCAGTCATACCTGGGACAAGCACCCAAAGCACATGCTTAGTTGGGGAGTGGAGCTGTGGAGTTCACCTAGCCTGCTGCCATCTAGGCAGCTTCCTATTTTAATTAATTACTCTTTCTAATTAGGCTCTAATCTCTGAGTTTTTTCTATGTTGCTCAGGAATGGCAAGTGCTTTCAGTCTCCTCTAAATTCATCATTCTCACACAAAGCTTTAGTCACCTTACTCTAGTTAGGGGCCAGTCTTGGGGCCACACAGAGCTATTCAGAGCGCATTTAACCTGAACCCTAACCCTAACCCCAAATGCACTGATCATGTGATAAGGAGAACATATTTTCTGAAAAACTGGAAATAATACAATATGGAGACTTGTGAGGAAGTTCTAACCAGCTGACAGTAGAGAAAAGCATTTTTTACAATAAGTGTTACAATTTTTATTTGGGGGAAAAAACATGGTACCATTTGTTAATGATGCAAATAAATCCTGGCTCTTCTCCTTGACCAAGTGTTCTGAGAACCACAGCAGGAAGAGACACTGGATTTAGGATTTGTTCTTGTTTGACCGCATAGTGTGGGCTTTGCCACAGGCTGAGGACCATGAATGGAATGGGTACACTTTGGTATTTTGTTTGGGGTATTTTCTTTCCCTCAGCCCTAACTTTATCGGCTGTAGGCTCAGTTTGCCCAACTGATCAACCAGCAATATATTTTTAGAGCCTTCTATGTGCCCTGCTCTGTGTTCGGTCCTGTAGAGAATATCAAGGGTTAAATATAAAGAAATGTATAGGCTTTCTCAAGGGCAAAACTGTTATAAACTCTTGTCTGGTGCCTTCTAGGAAGTTTTAATCATGTTGGGAAAATAAAATGAACACATCTGAAACAATTACCCAAAGCTATAAGAATTCAATCGTGGTAAAGGGAAGAGAGGAAAATCATTAAGGCCCAGAGTGGACAGGGAAGGCTTCATGGAAGAGGCAAGCTTTAAACTTGACCTTGAAGAATGACCAGGATTTGAGGAGACAGAGCTTCCTCTTCAGAGTTCAGGTTTTTTTGCATACCTAGAAATCTTTTGAGAACATCACCCTTGCTGATGCTTTGGAAGGGAGGAACGATATAGTTTAGGCTATCCATAAACCTTTGCCTGACAATTTACCCAGGATGTCTGGATTAACACCACCAACAACTAACATTTATATAGGGGTTTAAGGTTTGCAAAGCACCTAACGTCTTATCTCATTTGAGCCTCACAATAACCATATGAAGTGAGTGCTTTTAGTATTCTCATTTTACAGATGAGGACACAGAAGCAGACAGAGGTTAAGTGACTTGCCCACGGTCACATAGCCAGGAGATGTATGAGGTTAGATTTAAACTCAGGTCTTCCTGACTCCAGATTCAGCACTCTTCTCTTACTATTCTACCTAGTTGCTTCATTTTACCAAAAGAAAATGTTGATTTATTGTTTTTTCTTATTGAGGGAAATCAGAAACACACACACACACACACACACACACACACACACACACACGGGATGAAATTGCTTCTGTCCCAATTCCACTTGTTGTTAGGTGAAACTCTCAGCATCTGAGGCCCAGAGATGGGGAGGTGTGCACGTTCTCTGCACAGCTTGGCCAAAATGAAAGCTTCCAATAGAGAAAAGAAGTCCTCCAAAAGGAAGAGAGAATAACAGTTTGCAATCCTTTAAATAAGAGAGAAAGTCAGATTTCAACTTTCAACTTGGCCCAAACCTTTGCAACTGAGTTTTGTGGAAATCAGGAAATCAGAATTAAGGAAAGGCCAGTAGGTCTGTGAATTGGGAGAGTATTTCAAACATCCAGCAAAATTTAATGAAGAGCCTCCGGGCTGGCCAATTTTTCATGAGAAGGAAAGAGAAAGAGAGAAGTGACCCGGCCTCCACTTGTCGCCTTCTCGTGGTGTTAGAGGGTGAAAAAGAGAGAAATGTGCACCCCCTTGAGCAAGTAGCCTGTCAATTCAATGATCTCTAGGCATAACCACCTAGACATGATGGAGAAGGGAAAAGTGAGACTGTTTACATAGGCACATTCTCTTCTGCTTTATTTGTAGGATAAACAATAGCTCAGCAGTGGTGAATCTGATGCAACGTGTTGCTGAACAAAGCCCAGGTGAGGTCAAGTCAATTAGCTCAGGTAATACACAAGATGAGATTTAGTTCCAAGGGTTAAGCTTTCCTTGGTGTGGATTCTCTTTCATTTTGACCTCTTTTCAATTTAAACAGCTGAGGCTTTTCCAAATAAGTGTGAAATTGAAATAGCTGTTAGGTGTAAGTCACTTTTACATAGGTAAAAATGATACAACCATTCATGCCCTAAACTCCTTCAGAGTCTACTGGGGAGTGGGGAGGTGGCTGGGGAGTTATTACATGCATCTAAATAAGTATAATCAAAGCTGAAGTGTGATGGGGCAAAGAAGACACCCAAATAAAATGCCCTAGGAACATTCAAGGCCAGAGTGATTATTTTTACGGAGGGAGATCACATAGGGTTTTATGAAGGAGATGGCCCCTGAGCAGTCTCAAAGAAAGATAAGAATTTCAAAAAGGAAAAAAAAATTAGGAAGGAGTATATTCCAAGCATGAAGGATGGCCTGAACCAATGCACAGAGGCGAGGGAGAGTAGGATCAGACCGCAGAAGAGCTGGTCAAGACCTATTGTATAACCGAGCATTCATAAGTATGCAATGAGGCTGAAAACATAGACTCTAGGCAGACTGTGGAGTACCAGGGATAGGGAGGGAACCTTCAGTTCTTGACTAAAGAATTTGTATTTCAATCCATAGGGCATAGGATATCATTAAAGACTTTTGAGCCGAGTAGACCTGTGCCTGAAGAAGATCATTTTAGTACCTGTATGAAGGAAAAAGAAGGGAGAAAATGGAGAAAGGAAATCAGTTAAGGGGCTCTTATAACAGTCTAGATAAGCGATGAAGAAGACTTAGCTTGGATGGTGACAGTGGGCATGGATAGCCAAGAACAGAGGCAAGAACTATTGTATAGATAGGATCAGCGGGACTTGGAGACTAATTGGGTAAATGAATAAATAAACTGTGGATCTTCACAAATTACTCTATGTCAGAATGACAAATAGAGTCCTTGAAGGGCTGTTACAAAGGTCACATGAATAGAACAGTTATTTCTCTTCTGCAAAGCGCTACTGGGATCCTTTCCCAAAGCTGTGCCCATGATTCCACTATCCTGTGACCTATACAGAGTCATAAAATTGTATTTATATTTTCTCAGGAAAAGAAATTCAAATGACTCTATGGATGAATACTCCAGTGTTGAGGAGATGGGAGTCTCTTCTACTAGACCAGAACCCCTCCCTCCCCACCCTGTGAAAGCCTTTCCTGATCCTCCCCAACTGCTGCTTTCCCCAACCTAGGAAGGCTAACTAATGTATGTTTATTTTGTTTTATTCTGGTTATATTTATTCTGCATATACTTATATATATTTATTCTGCATATACTCATATATGTACATGCTGCCTCCCTCAAGACAACGTAAACGTCAAAGAACTGGCAACAAAAGAGATATATATCAATTAGCTAATAGCTAAAAAAATTGTGGCATATGAATATAATAGAACTGTGCTGTAAGAAATGATACATGATGAATATAGAAAACTATGGAAAAATTTATAGGAACTGTTGCAGAGTGAAGTAAAAAGAGCTAAGAAAACCATATAAATAATGACAACAATGTAAATGAAAGAAGTGATACCTACAAAACCAATGAACACTGCAGAATTATAAAGAACAAACAAGACTGCCATGAGATGGGAGCTCCAGAAGAGAATTTCAGAGGTTTTTCAATGTATTGATCAGTTTCATGGATCGTTTTCTCTTCTTCCTCCTTCTCAAGAAATAGTCCATGTTACATGGGATGGTTCTCTGGGAAAGGGCAAGAAGAGCGCAGAGAAATGCAGGCAATATAAAAACAAAAGATACCAATAAAACTTTACTTTGAAACAAAATATAAGGTTCTTTCTTTAGGGGAGGGATTGTTGTAGTCTTTATACTCGTATCCCTAGCACCTGACAGAACCTAACACATAGTAGGTACTTAATAAATACTTATTGCTTGATTGAGTTACAAGCTAAGGGAATACTTGAGAGAAATGGACGTCTTTTCCCTGTCCCTGGCATAGCCCCAAACCCAGATAAATGCCAAAGACTCACGAGTGTACTAGGAAGATTTCTTATACAACACACTTATCCTAACTGTTCCAAACATTTGAAGACCTCATGGATTCCACCAAGATGGGGATGGTGGTGGGTTGAATTTCCCTAGCATGGCTCAGAAGTGCTACCTGCTGAACAAAATAGCTCAATACCTTTTCCCATTTCATTTTCCTCCCTCCTTACAGAGACACCAGGATAGGCAGGTAGGGAAAAATCTCTAGAGACAAAAGATAATGGCAACAGAGATAAGAGTACAGACCCTTAGCAAAGGGTAAGAATAACATCCTGCTCCTATTTATAACAAATAACTCTTCCTAAAAAGATAATGGATATTCCATTTCAAATTTTTTTAAATTCATAATTCAAGATGAATTTAATATTTTCTTAGCTGATATCTCCTAGGTGTCTGAGCTTTTTTTCTAGATGGCTGTTAAATTAACAGTAGGGAGTTCAATTTGTGGTTGAGAAATAGAGGGAAAAAAGAAATTGACAGGCAACATATTAGAATGGAGAGCCTTGGACTGGGAGTCCAAAGATCTGGATTCCAGTACTGGCTCTGCCATTTTCCAGTTATGTGACCTTGGGCAATCTCTTCCCTGTTCAGTGCCTCCTTAGGTTTCTCATTTGCAAGATGAAAATGAAAATATCTGTTCAACAGGATCACAGAATCTCAAGGTTGGATAGGAACTCAGAGGACATCTAATCTTCCCCATGCCTGAAAAAAAAAAAAACTTCCCAACAACATAGCCTATTAGAGGCCACTCAGTTTTTACCTAAAGACTTCTAGGGAGGAGACATACTACTACTGAGACAGTTTATGCCATTTGGAGGTAGCTCTACATTGAAAATTCTTCCATAGATGAAGGCAATTCTACTCATTTATATTCTAACCAGTTTACAGGTTTTAGGCTCCATTCCCTTCTCTTTGTCTCTCTCTCTGTCTCGGTCTCTCTCTGTCTCTCTGTCTCTGTCTCTCTCTCCATCAGGATGTTTACCCCTCTCTGATCCTATGATTCACCACCAATTCTCTTTGTCCTTTCAAAGTTCACTGCAAAGAGTAAAACAATCAAATATGGCAAGTTTTTAGTAGCCAAGGGTATAATTCATTTGAGCTGTGCCATGAACTCATTGGGGCAGTTAGATACCCCTTAGCACAGCACTATATACTTATTTTTAGCACCAACTTCCCATCCACCATTTTTGTACTGTCTTTTCTAGTTCAAAGTTCATTCTCTTGGGCAGAAAAAAACAGAAACGAAAAAAAAAAGTCCAGCTTCTCTGCCTGCTCTCTGTCATCGTTATCACCACCCCATCCACTCTGGTCTCCTTTTGTTATTCTGAGTTTTCCTTGTCAGGTTTAACTCATTCCAAGCTTTAACACTTCAGTCATGCTTATTTCAGAACTATCTTATGTTTTTATATTCATTGCTTGTTACCTACCCCTGCATCTATCCTTTGGACGTGTCTGGTAAAAATCGAATTTAGTTGGTGAGGACGATTCCCCTCGTTCCGTCTTACTGACTGTGTTGTGAAGACCAAATGAAATCAACTCATCAAATCTATGCTCTAACCATTATGAATGAACAAACTGACCCACTGGAGAGCCTTTTCCACTCCTTTCACCCTTTCAGAATCCAGTAAAGTTCCCAGAAGAACTTTTCAGTTTGAACTTGCCTGTTGCAAACATTAAGAACATAGTTAGGTGATAGGGAGAAGAGGAAAGGAAGGGGTAGGGAATGAGGGAACTTGCAATTATTATTTCTTTTCATTCAAGATTTTTTTCTTCTGAAAGGTGGATATTTCTCAAAGAGCCAAATAAGAACTTGGAACAGATTTCTTTTGTGCATAAACAGACGGCCCCAGACATGGGCTGATCAGCAATTTCCCCTTTTTCAAGAATAAACTTCCCTGCCTTATCCTATCATTGTTTATAAAAACAAAGGGAAAATCTGAATTTCTAAAGGGAGCTACTGTTCCCCACTCAGTGGAGTACAGAGAACAATATTCAGGCCTGCAAATCTTTGAGAAGAAAATAAACTGAAAGAATACTTCCCTGGCAGCTGTCTTCACTTGGTCTATTTCCTAGCAGCTGAGAGAATGAATGCAGATGAAACCATTTCATTGGGGAAAATTGCTTCAACCAGGCTTTCCATCTTTGTTGGTTCTTGAATGATGCTAACACAGGCCTCATTCAACATCTTAGTTCTGTCTTCATACTGTCCGTCTATAATCCATAGAGTACTATGGACAATATCTTTAAACTTTGTTGAAATCAATACATTTTATATCCTGAGACACTTTATGTTAGCAGTGGTAGAGATATGGTGTGTGTATGTGTGTGTTAGCCAGGATCTGAGCATGATACATATTAACTCGTCAACATGGATGACATAAAATTAGAACAAAATGGACAGAGAAAGACGAAGGCTTCAAGAGAGCTGAAATCATTCTTCAGGACCACTTGTCAGACTACTTTGGGCTCTAGTAACCTCTCTCTCATTTGAATTCCTATAGAGCAAAATCACAGCACTACAAAAGAATCTCAAAACTTTGATTATTGGAATATATGTCAGAGCTGGAAAGGACTTCGGAACTTTAGAACGCAGGATACTCGAAAGGGCTTGAGAAAATATCAGAACACAGAATATTGGAGGAGGAGAACACATAGATGGAAGAAACTTCCAGATCTAGTCTTTTGATATAATCTAGTCCAACCCACTCATTTTAGAGAAGAATTTAATCTCTGTACCAGCCATTTGTGAAGTAACTACTCACTCCCTTGTTACAGCTCTTGTATCACCAGACTGACAATCAATGCTTGCTAAGAATTTATGATGTACAAGACTTAGATGCTGGACATACAAAGACAGTAACAAAATATTCCTGCCTTCAAGGAGCTTATATTCTACCAGGGGAACCAGTGTGCACTGACAAGTATGATACAAGTTAATTTATGAAGGCATATTCTTGAAAGAAGACAGATTCTGCAAGGGAGAGATGAAAAACAAGTATGTTCTCCTGGCATTTAATTCTTATATATTTCTATCTCCTTTCCCCAACTACATTATAAGCTCAATGAAGCCACAGACCATATTCTCATAGCCCTTTGAGTCCTCCATAATGACTACAATGTGGGAAAATGGCAGATTTTATCCTGAGACAAGTTGATTGGAGAAAAAGGGGAGAAAAGTGAGAGGTTTTCTAATTGGATCCAGATTGAGAGTGACATGTTTCCATGTTGCTATAATGAAGACAGAAAGGGACTGACCCAAGGGTGATATTATTTTAGTTCGATATTATTTTAAGACTGTAGGATTATTAGACTATTAAATCCTCATCTGATGCCGCGTCATGGTGTAGAGATGACCCTGGGTTCGCAAATGCTTTGCCAGCAGAGCAGAAGGTCAGTCCTATTCTGCCAAACCCTGAAGGCTTTGAGCATAGCCCTAACAACAGATGTCAACCACTGTCCAAAGATCATCTTGGCTAAAGATACAGAGAAGCTCATTTCCAGCAAACTGGCCACTAGGAGATGCAAGCTTTGTCCATAGTGACTCATTAAGGGTGGGGGGCAAGCTATTTTGTTCCCCATATTGCATGCACGGAGTTGTTAAGGGAGTTCTGATTTCATGTGATCCAACCTTTCCTCGCTGAACAGATGAGGGAACCAGGCCCAGGAAGAATTGACTTATCCAAGGTCACACAGCTTATTAGTGACTGAACTAAGGCTTGAACCTCAGTTTCCCCATCCCAGTTCCATACACTTGCAAAATGGAAGAACCTAGTCAATGACAATATATGAAAAAGAATTTTGATAAAATATGATACACTATACAAATGTAGATGGTACTGTCATCACCATCATTGTTATAATAGACTCCACCGAGGGGGCCTATTATCTTTTATTTCATGTTTCATCACTTAGTGTACAGAAATAAGAATTCATGTCCTCAGTCAGTCACCAACTAGAAAGGGTTTAAGACAGCAACCTTTCTTGTCCTACCCATGCCTAGAGCCTACTACTCCCGACTAGTTAAGTAAAAATAGGTTCTAAGAGATCCTCAGAAGGGCTTGAAACTGTAGGAAGAAATTTATTGTGGGAACAGAATTAATTAATGAAAAGGCTCAGACCTCCATCCTACTCCTTTCAATTCCACTTGGCCAAAATGTACTATATCACTTCAACAAGAAAGCTGGAGGAGACACTTGGGAAAAATGTATCTAGGCTCCCTGGAGGATGATACACCACACTTGTAAAATCTTCTAAAGCAGAAGTCTTCGGGATCGGTTACTGTTATGAGGTTTTAAGCGGCTTTAAGCTGAAGATAATTCATGTGTTTAAAGCCCCACATTTATTGCTTCTTGGCAGTAGCTTCTGCACAGAGGTTAACCCCGGTCAGTGAGGGAAGGAAGCAAATAAAAGAAGGGTTCCAGTGGTAGCGCCTGCCATCAGTCCCAGTTCCTTTGCTAGACTGGAAAGGGGCCACCTTGAACTCCCCTCTGAACCCAACATTGCAACCAGGACAACACAGGAAAGACTTTTAAGAACATGTGATTCCACCCTCTCTCCCTCCCATCCCTATCTTTATAGATGAGGGAACCGAAACACCAAGAGGTTAACCAACTGGCATAAGGTCATGTAGTTACAGCAGAGAAGGGACTAAACCCAAGTCTCTGGTAGAAAGGAAACTAGGCTTGCGTCAGAAGACCCTAAGAAGGTTCAAATCCCAGTTCTGAAACTTACTGCTATATTATGTTGGGCAAACTCTATATCCTTTCTGGGCCTCAATTTCTCCCATCTACACAATGAGGAAATTAGAGGAGGCAAGCTTTAAAGTACCCTTTAGCTCTAAATCTATGGCCCCTTCCTACCCATCCTCAACCCCAGGTTCAAGGCCTTTTTCTTCTATACTAGATTCCTTTTTTTTTTTAAATTCCTGGAGATGAACAGAATGGAAGAGCAGGGGCACTAGATCCCTAGATCCCTTTCCCCTGTGCCTCAGCCCATGAATTGGGGCATACCTCAGACAACTATCTCCCAAAGTACCTCTCTGTCCCTTCTACCCCTAGCTTTCTGTGATCCACCTTTAGTCACTGAGCTGGCGCTTCCCGAATCACACTCTGCATGTGCTCTTGAAAGATTTGGTTTGTGGGCCCTCTGGGCCAACAAACTCAGTCATATCATGATCCGTAGGGGATCTCCTGTCTCCAAAGAGGTGTGACCAGACTCCCAGGCTAACTTCTGGCCCCGGAATTGGCCTCAAGAAGCTGATGACCTCACACCTCTGAAGTCCTTTAGGCCCTCTGAATTCTTTGGGTGAAAAATGATATTTCTGGAATCTGACTTGCAGTCATGATTCCAGGCTGTTTTCATCCCTGGGTTTTGTTCCCTGGGGGTCATTATCTCAGCCTTTCCGAACATGGGCTGTTGGATATTTTTCTGTTCTCTGCTTAGTGGAGTAAGGACTCACATTCTTGTAGTTATGTTTTTTTGGCTGCCCCTTACCTCTGGGGTGAGGTATTTCATCACGATTTCCTTCCCTTTCTCTCCCAGTTTTTCATCTGGTGTAATTTCATACTCTGCCTGGAACAGAAAGAGAAAAAAAAAATCAATATTTCTGGCTAACATACTTCATAGAAGCATAAGATGTTAGATCTGAAAGGGACCTTAGAGGTCAGTCATCTTATCCAACTCGCTTCGTTTTATAGATGAGCAAACACATGAGAAGACAGCTTTCCCAAGGCCACTCAGCCAAACAGTGGCAAAACCAGGCCTAGAAGTAAGGTGCGTTGGAGCCAGCTCACACAGGCTTTCAAAAGCAAATAATTAACATTTTACTGCAAACATCACTACAGAAATCAGCAAACACTACAAATCAAGCTTTATGTTTGAGTTGATGTCTATACTTAGGAAAGTGATGGAGAAAATATTAATAATGCATTTATTTTCTAGAGAGCTAATTGTTGAACATTTAGTGGTACACTACTGTTTAGAACCCAGATCTTCTGGCTCCCAGACACTGATATCATGGATACCTATTACTTAAAACTCCTCTACAAGAGGAAAGGGTAGCTTGCCATTTAAAGGGGAGGCCAAGAGAATGTCCCATTTAAGGAAAATTCCATAATCCAGATATTCCAAGTTCACAAGAATGGGACTGAAATCCAAAAGAAGACACAGCCTTCTCTGAGGCTCATGCTCCTTGATCCAAGATGGTCTCATTCTCTCATAGCTTAGACATTTGCCAAGGGAAAAAAAATCAAGAAAATGAGAAGCTTCAGCCGAACTGAGCTTTTGCAACAGCTTCTTTGCTGTGTGTTGGATGAGGGAATTACAAATTGTTTATAGCTATTAAAAGAAACCCTACCACCCAAGGCCTTGTACTTACTCTGTTAGACATAGTCCAAAAGCATTGCTGTTTAAAAGAAGGTAGGAGGAAATGATCTCAGCAGCAGAGATGAACTGAAGTGCCTTCTCCAAGCATTTCCCTATAGGCTCTTTATCCCTCCTTCATTCCTTCTTCAAGATAACCTCCCGATTCTATCCCCTTCTTAGTAAAGTTTTTTCCCACTCTAGTTCAGCATGCCATCTTGGAAAACAGATGATTTAGGAAGCCTATGGATTTCCCTACAAATACTGGTCAACATTAAAAAGTCTATTTCCTCCTATCTGAAGACCTTATCCACTGGAATTAATCAAGATTGAACTCCCTTAACATGGGAGAGGGACATGAAAAGGGAGGAGGGAAAGAACATGACATCGAAAATATTCAGAATCAGGGTAAAGTTGTGGAAAGAGTATCAGATTTGGAACCAAGACTGAATCCCAGCTTCTCCGGGGGGTCTCATTTTCTTTCTCTGTAAAGTAAGAGAATTGGAGTAGATAATTGGACTCTCTGATTCTATCTCTGCCCGGAGACCAAACAAGTACTTAGGGCTAATGAACTAGTCATTTACTAGGACTAGGTGGAGCTTATAGAATTGGTACTTTTAATTGTTTCCAGAGGGCAGAAAGCAGTCTGCTTTCCCTGGATGCCTTACTCTCCCTTTGATTCCTTTCCACCTTATTCCCCCTTCCTCTCTACCAAATAGACAGGTCACATAGTCACACAGTCACACAGAGTCATACAACACACACACACACATCTATGCCTGATGTCCTGAAGAGTGCTGTGTCCTTTTTTGCATGCTTCCAGGATAAGAGAAGGAAAAACAACGACTTCCAGAAACTTGTGAAAAGAATAGGATTTACGGATTGGGCTGAATAATTTTGATTTTTAAGATAATGAACCAATTGTATATTCTATTTTTGTTTGATTGCAGGAATTGGAGGTAATATTTAGTTCTTAAGTGATTGAAAGTAATCCAGGGATGTTCAGCAGAATGAGTGCTCGCTTGTGTATCCAAGTGGGTGAACCTCTCAAACAGTATGAGGGTGTTCGGAGAGCAAAGACGTTATTCTCATCTCAAGGCCACAGAGGAGCAAGTTATTCTAGACACACAGCAAATCATGACCAAGCTAGGTTGGGTAACAGCAGCAGGACTCACTAGTTTAATTATTTAGCTATCTCCTGGCCTTTTAAATACATTTCAAATTACCCTATCCTGGTATAGCATATCTTAATTTCCATATTCTCTTTTCCTTTGTAAATAAGACCTAGAAAATGCATTCTAATGATCAGAAGTATGTACAGATAGGGAATGGCAAAGAAAGGGGGAAGTATATGCTGGAAATGAACTAATATACCATGTTGCAATGGCAGAAAAAGGACAAGTAATTAGGGAATTATTGCGGATTTATGAATGAAAGGAGGGATATAGACTCAGGGATTCAGAATCCCAATGTTTCCAGTTCAGCAGGGAAGTCTGAAAAAAAATACAGCAGAAGGTGAAAGCCTCAGGGTCAATATATCTTGTATGTAGCTAGAAGTTTGCTTATTGTTTCCCTGGTCAGAATGTGAACCACTTAAGGATAGAGACTGTTTTTGCTTTTTTTTTTTTTTTTTTTTTTTTTTTTTTGGTATTCCCAGCACTTAGCACAGTGAATTAGCTTGTGAATCAACTCTCAAAAGGAAGACCTGGTATGGCACCATGGGAACTGCCCCAGACTACTTGGAAATACTTATTGGAACTTGAGTGGGCAATTGTTTGAATATCATTGAGGGTAACTCAGCCCTGCCTGGAACATTGAATACTCACTACCCTAAAATATTTCTCAAGACCCTTCAACTAAATATAAGTGTGAGGGTCACTGATCAATTTCAATAACTGGCTAAAAATGTTAGTCCTCTGTGTGTGAAACCAAAACCAAATATTTCTTTCAGGTCAGCCACCTCTCGGAGAAAGATCAGCTCAGCAAACCAGCCCTGGTTCCACAGGGGAAGGAACTGGGAGCACATTGGGACACAGAACACCAGCTCTAACATCAAAAGGCCTTTCTTTTCTTTTCATTCAGAGTCCACGTCAGGTCAACAACACTGGAAGAACATTTGCGTTGAAAAACAAGCCAATGGTTTCCAACTTCGTTTTGGAAGTCACTAATGAAGGAACCTGTTTCCAAAAGGAAAAATAAAAAGAGGACAGACAGAAGCAGGAAAGAAAAAGGTGGAAGACTAGGCCTGAAGGAGAAATTGTAAAGATGCAGAATAGGGAAAGAGCCAAGCTCTGGGAACAAGGGTAAAAAACATGCAATAGACATATCCCTTCTCAGGTAAAGGGCTGATGTTTCTGCCCAATGTCTTTAATGTCCATATTTAACTAGTAAATAACAGGATATTCTAACAACCCTAGAATTAAAATTAGAGTTCACCCTGGTAAACAGTTGTAAGACAATGACCTCAATTAAAGAGAAATAAACTGTATACAGGAAATGCTCCCGTAATTATACTCTCTTATACACTGCATTTCTGTAAGTAGAGTGAAAAGGAATCTCACTAGCTCTTTTAAGACATAAAAGGGGAGGATTTGAAACATAGCAGGTAAACAGTTAGCACTGGACTAAGAACGATTTGGATTCAAGTCCGCCTTTGACCCAAAAGTTGTGTGGCTTTGGGCAAAAAACCTCTAAGTGTCCTTCAGACCACCCTAAAACTATTTGTTGCAGAGGAAAAGGAAGTTCCTCACCTGGAGCTCTAGCTTACTTGAAAGAAATCACAGGTTAGATTTCTTTTTTTTTCTTTAAGAAATAATGAGTTGGAGATGAAGGGTTTAAAGTAATTCCTCTACCTAATTTTCTGTTAAAATCCTGCCCCGGAACACGTTTAACTTTTAACAAGCTTGAGGCAATGAGCTATATAATACAAAGTCTTCGAGGCTTATTATGTGTGATTTTAGACAAGTCAGTTCCTTTCCTTGACCTCAGTTTCCACATCTGTAAAATGAGGCAGTTGGACTAAATGATCTCTAAAGTTCTCTCCAGCTCTAACATTCTATGTTTAGTATAGTACCATACTGAGAATATTTTCTTTCAAAAAATTACCTATTAAACATTCAGGTCTGACATTTATTAGCTATAGAGTCTTTGGGTAATCCTTGCACAATTTCCCTCACAGAGTGGTTATGGGGAAAGCTTTTTGAAATCTCAAAGTGCTATATAAATGTGAGTTGTTGTAATACCAATAGTGAACATTTATATAGTGCTTTAAGGTTTGCAAAGAGCTTCACAAACATTATCTTAGTTTATTCTCACCACATCCCTAGGTGCTATTATCTAAGTTTTTACAGATGATAAAACTGAGGTGGACTGATGTTAAATGATTTACCCAAGGTCACACAGCTCGTAAATGTCTGAGGTAGAATTTGAATTCTAGTATTCCTGACTCCAAGTCCACTGCTTTATCCAATGGGCCACCTCATTTCTTTGATTACTACTAGTATATTCAAGATCTTGTGTAAGGAACTGAGATACAAAGATGCCCTCAGGGAACTTATAGTCTAATAGGGAGAATAAGACAGGCACAGAAATAACTCTACAATAATAAGAAGTACCACTAATTAATTACCTAGGGATAGCTAGTTGGGAATTTTTCTTCTCCTTCTTTGTCCATCCCCTCCCCACCCCCATCTCCACTTTTCCACTTGAAAATGAAGCTGTGAATGAAATTGGGTATCTTAAAACTGTTCCAAGCTCTCTTATCTTGCCCTTTTAAGATATATAGTCAACCCAAGAATAGCCTTGGGGTGGGAAGGGAGGAGGGGGCAGGAGGTGATGCTATTCTGAGATAAGAAGTGAAATCCCAAAGAGCTAGAGAGGGGGAAAGAGCCTTTTTAAATTATTTACGTATACACAGCTGTCAAAGACAAATTTCTGTGTAATGTCTCCATGGAGCAGGCTGTGTGACTAGACATGTATACTAGAGCCAATATCCTTCATAAACCTAATATTTCATTCTCAAGCTCTCTCTCAACTGACTCTAAACAAATATTGTCATCGTACAGCAGCAGCACCATATAAGTGAGAAACCATAACCAAGCAGAAACCATATAATGGTTTCTCCATTAAAAAAAATCTTTTAAAGATTTTAGCAAATGCAAATGTCCTAAGTTGGTAAAAAAACAATTATCTGCCAAGTCTCACCCACCATGGTGACTGAAATGGCAGAGGACACTGGGTGGAATGCTTCTTGGCCTTTGACTAACTTTTTATGTCACCTCCTTCACTAAGAGACATCTTCATACCCTGACAGGAAGATGAAGTCAACCGTGGAATGAGGTCTCTTAGTCTCTGACTTTTGTAATCCTCAAGCCAATCAGCTTTTCCTAAGCTCCCACTCAGTGCAGACTCTTCAGTCCATAGATTCTGCTCATTACTCTTCCTTTACTTAGAAGAACACAAGTCTTCATCAACACTGGCTGTGGCTTCCTTCCATAGCCAGACATCTTCAGAGGGAGGCTTACAGATTTAGGGGAGGGAAGGACTTTATAGTTCATCAAGTCCAGTCTCCTAAGGAGGAGGAAACTAAGGCTCAAAAAGGTAAAGTGACTTGGCAGGAATGGTTAATGATAAGGATTAGAGTCCAGGTCATCAGATGCCAAATCCAGTGTTATTTTTGCTGAACCAAGTGGGCAGTGAAAATTGAAGCAGAGACAGGAGTACTTTAGGGTCTTCATCTATGAAGTGGAGGGGTGGATGACGTAACTGTGTGACCCTGGGTAAATCAATGCCGCCATTTTTCTATTCTGAAAAATGAAATGGTCATCCATAATTTCTCTTTTAGATCTAAGATTCTTGGAGAAAGTTTTATGAAAAATCTATGACGCTCAACTCTATAATGTACTTAAAATAGCCAAATGTTATCCCCAAGCTATTTAGTGAAACTGCTTCAGCTTTCAAACACCCATAAGTCTTCTTGGCATGCCAGGGGCCACCTGGTACAGAGAAGGTTCAGATCTGAGGAAAGAGGGCCTGACTCACACATGTTTGTAGTACCTGGTTGCTGTAATAGGGTAGATGAGAGGATGAAAATTTTGGAATTATTAGCCATAATATGGCTTTGTGAGCCATATCTCACAAAGAGAATTCAAACAGACGTTTTGGGTTTAAACCCCTCATACCAGCTATGTGCCAGAGACCAAATTAGATGACTTACTCAACTAGTCAGCAAAGTGGTATAATGGATAAAGCGTTGGACCTGAAGACAGGAAGACCTGAGTTCAAATCCAGCCTCATACACTTACTAGTTATATGAGCCTGAGCCAGTCACTTAATCTCTGACTCAGTTTCCTGAACTACAAATTGGATATAATAATAGAACAGAGCTGTTGTGAGGATAATATTTATAAGGTACTTAGCACAATAGTAGATGCTTAATAAATTTTGGTTCCCTTCCTGTTTTCTCATCTGTAAAATAGATCTAGGTTCATAGAATCATAGATAGAGAGTTGGAAGGAACTCTACTGGTGGCCTACCCCAGTTCCCCTTCATATTATCACTGAGGAAACTGAAGCCCAAGGAAGTTATGCGATTTGCCCAATGTTACACTGGTAGTGGGCATCAGAGGTGAATATAGCAGAAAATGTATTGAACCAGGAGCTGGAGGATCTTGTTTCACATCAATAGTGTCACCTTCAGCAAACTGTTCAAACTTTAGTTTCCTCAAAGATAAAATGAAAGGACTGAACTTTGTGATCTCTAAAGTCCCTTCTGGCTCTATGACTTCCATCCCATTCCAATCTTTGAACAGAATTACAATTTCTAGTCTCAGGTGAAAACTCTGAAGAAGGAAAAAGGGTCATTGCTTCTCTTTCACTCATGCCAAGGCAGAGTTCTGAAGCAGTAAGAAGGGAGTCATTTCTAGGGGGGCTCATTTCCCTTCTTTCTCATCCTGTTTACACCCCTTCAGATCACCCTCCCTTTGAACTGGGCTATTGTATTCACTTAGGCTTCATGACTCCTTCCAGCATCAATTCTTCCTCAGGTTGTTCTCCCAGAGACCGGCATAAACATAGGTCATTTTGTCTCATTTTCTAACCCCACAACTATTTTGAGAAGAGAGATTTTTGAGATACCTCTGTCCCCACGATCTGGCATCCCAGCAGTGACAGTTCAGCTCCTTCTCAAGCAAGAACTGAGATTGAAATGAAATGGTGACAATTCGGTAAAGACAAACTGGATGTTTTTCATAAATTCGCAGAGAAAAGGTAGCACTGCTGTTGTAATGGAAGTTTACTCAAGATAAGACCTTCCTATGCTCAGGCTAACAACCCACTGATTTCTAGTAATACAACATTCCAGGGAAACGGATAAACAGAGATAATCCTAGGGGGATGACATCATTGAATCTAACCAGGAGACAGTTTATAAGTCATTGTCTATCCTGAAAGATGTCTACTATCAGAGAAATGCCCATATAGATGGGGGGGAAGGGGGGTTGGGAGAGTGAGGAATAAATCTAGGAAGGCAGTGGTCCAGAATTTCCTGTCAGGGTCTTGTAGACCCACATTTATTCCAGAGATCCTCCACTAGATTTGTGAATTCCCAAAAGAATCACCAAAGAGATACTGGCAAAAATATATCCATTTGGAACTTCTTTCATCAAATAGAAATATAGTCCCATGCAGACCTTCTGTTATACCATAAAGGAAAATTTAATATGCCATTTCTTGTCTGTCCCTACCTTACCATAATTCCATAACATACTGTGTAACACCTTATCCCTAGGTGGGAAAGCAACGAAAATGTCTTCATTGAGTCCCTCATGTTCTGATGCTCAGGCTCTGATTACTCAAGTAGTCTGCTTAATGACTTAGAAATAGTATGAGTGGTCATAAAATTACCCAAGCCCTCCTTTTAAAAACAAAACCACAGTACTCTACTTCACTGGAGAAATGCAGTCATTAAGAAAGCCAAGGAAAGTTTTCCTTACCAGGGACTACGTCAGAATCCAAAGAGGACAACTTCTTTTTAAAAAGGCAGACATCGTGGAAGTTTCATGGGGAGGTAGTGACTGTGTGAATTATACTTTTTTTTCCAGGAACAGTTCTGGCATCTGCTCATGCTGGGGAGACCCTTTCCCCCACCCGTTCACTCCTCATTTCCCATTAGAAAAAAATTCTTCAAATGAGAAATTGTGCCACCACTCGGAAACTCAATAAATTCTTCATGTGCAAAAGAGGCGTTGTAATGGATCTGATGCAAGGTACAGGTGAGGTGGACAAGGAAAAGATGCCAAAAATTGATGGGAGGTAGGGTACAAAGTGCCAAAGGGACAGAGTCGGCCTCAGCTCAAGTCACCTTTCCATTCGATACCTTGCGTGCACAAAAATTACTTAGTAAGTCCATGATGAAAAAGAAGCCCTGTCCCACATTTTCAAATGTTGTGGGTGTAGTACCAAAGAAAGGGTTGGTTTGTAGGACAAATGAAAATGGGCATCATTAGATTTTTTTTTTTACCCTCATAAATTTTCTCGGTGGGCCGAATAAAGCATGTCACTGGAAAATTCCTCAAGCTTATGTCATATCCGTACTGCTCTGATCCAGATAGGCCCCCTCTATGGGTCTCTATACTGCCTCCTCCTCTTATGAAAGAGGGCTTAAAAAGTAAAATATTGGGTTTCTTTTCTCCAATCCAATAAGAGACAGTTAAGTGGTCTTTTCTTTCTATGACCACAATAAAAAAGGGGGATGAATTCAAGATCCTTTAATCACTTTCCAGTCAAAGGGTATTTTGAACCTGACTTCTTCCTCATGTCTATAATTTGTGATCTGATCTGAGTGGGGTCAGCACACAGACTCCTCATAGGACTGCCATCTCCTCTAGGTATATTGCTTTCAGAGTACAGGGAGGGTGAGGGAAAAGAACAGGAATTGATTAAGCGCCTACTATGTGCCAGGCACTGCACTAAATGTTTTACAAATCTAATCACATTTGATCCTCTCAACGATGGGAGGTAGGTCCTTTTATGATCTCCATTTTACAGTCAAGGAAACTGAGGCAGACAGAGGATAAGTGATTTTCCCAGGGTCAAATAGTTAGAAAGTGCCTCAGGCTGGATTTGAACTCAGGACTTACTGACTCCAACTCATCAGTCTAACCACTGAAGAATCTAGCTTCCAGAGTAGATATACAGGTACCTTAAACAGAAGCCCACCTAGCCTAGTTTTCAGTAAGATCGCAGCAGCAACAGACCTGGTAATAGTAATCTAACACGGGTAGCAAAGTTCTCTGATTCTTTCCTGTTGTCCACAGAAAGACAAAAGACTAGATTCCTGAACTAGGAACACAGAGACAAGATATACCTATCTGGAACCATGTCAAAATGGGCAAGTTAAAAAAAGATATACCATTTCCTACAACCAGGCAAACTAAGAATCCTAATACTCCATGTGGAGAATTCTCCAGTTCTTTTGATCATGAGGATATTCCAAATGTGAAAACTGACAGCATTTCACAAGACAGTAGCCTTGTCTTGCTTAAATGGAAAAAGCAAAAAAAATCAATCAGAGCATTAGCATCAGGCCATCCCTGCTGGTGATTCCTTCCTTTGGGGAAGTAGGAGGAGTGGTGGGGGAAGAAGAGTTTTTCATGTGAAGAAAGGTTTATATTGAACCTTGGTAACTCAGTCAGGCAGTATGGTAACCAAGAGGATCTCATCTGCATGATAAGATACAGTGTCAGAATGAGATGGGCAATAGATCCACTGTTTTCTTCCCTTTCAGAACACATATGGAGCATTGTGCCCAATTCTGGAAGTTAGATTTTAGGAAGGATGACAAACTATGAATCTATCCAGAAGAGGGTGATGGAGATAGCGCCACACAAGATCCAGTGGAAGAAAAATGATCTTTAGCTTGAAGAAAGAAAATGTAGGAGTGAATGGTAGCTGTCTTCAAGTGTTAAATTCTTCAAGGGTTAAATTTATGCTTTTTGGTTCTGAGAAAGAAGAATTAGGAGCAGGGAGAAAAACATGGGATGCAGCTTGGTGGCACAGCGGATGGAATGCTGGACTTGGAGTCAGGAAGACCTGAATTCTAATTCTGTCTCAGGAACTTACTAGCTGTGCAATCATGAGCAAATCACATGATTTTTCACAGCCTCATTTTCTTCATCCGTAAATTTGGGTAATAACTGCATCTACCTCAAAGGATCCTGAGGATCAAATGAGATATTTGTAAATATATATAGTATTTTAAAAACTTAAAGTACTATGTTATCATTGTTATTAAATTAATAAGAAGGAAATTTCAACTAGATAGAAAGAAAAATCTTTCTAATGATTATACTATCCAACAACTGAATGTTTGGCTTTGAAAGACAGTAGGCTCTCACTGAGAGACCTTCAAGCTGAAGCTAGATAAATAGTATTGTTGCCAAAAGTTGATCATGTTATCAAAAGGATTCTTGCTTCACAGACAGTTGGTATAGATGGTCTCTGTGGGATCTTCCCATTCCAAGACTCTGTGAGGCAAACCCAGAATCCCAACCACCATGTTGAGGAGAAGATTCACATAGTGTAAGAACTAGGGAGACCTTACAAATCATCCAGTGGTGAGTCCAACCCAGTCACTTTAAAGATAAGAAGACTGCAGCCCAGAGCAAGGGTGTAACTTTCCTATGCTCACCCCATAAGTAGTCCTAGATACTGATACTAGATACTGATAAGTAGTCCTAGAACTACTACAAAGGCCTTTGAACAAGCAGCCCAAGATTCTTTTCACCAAACTAAAAATAGCTAAGCTAGTACTAAGGACTTCTTTCAAAAAGATGATTTATTCTTCGTCCTTTTGAACTTAGAAGATCATGTTGTTATTTTAACATGTTTATCACCAAGGGCTAGAGCCTCAGAAATATCAACAGCATTGACTTACCACAGAGTCAAGGAACCTAATACAGCACTCCAGCTCATGCTGAGTTTCACAGAACTGCCGGAAAAGAAGCCTTCCGATTGGCTGTTTGTCACACAGACTGAAGTAATCTCTGTCTAGAGGTAATAAAAAAAAAAAAGATATATATGGTGAGAAGGGGCATATTTGCATTATGGTGTGTTTTTGAGATCATTGGGTCTTAGCACTACAACCAACTCAGTCCTTGTTCTTTCAGCCCTTGAAAGTTATCTGCAACAGAAAGAATTTTATGGGATCGTGGGATTTAGAGCCAGAGGCTTCAGGGCTGCTTAGTCAAGTAGCCTTATTTCACAGATGAGGAAATAGAGCTCTAGGCAGAGAACTGACTTGCCCAAGGTCATGTAGCTAATATAAAAACTGCATGTTAGAAGAATCAGCTGCCATTAAATCCTTGTGTGACACAGAGTCATTTAATTCAGTTGAAATGAAATGTTTATTAATCACCTCTATTAGCAAGGTACTATGCTAGACACTGGATACAGAAGTAGATATGACATAGAACTTGCTCTCAAGTTGCTAATACTCTAGTGGGAGGGAAATGGCATGCTTGCTAGGCTACAAAGAGAGGGTATGAGAAATGCAAGGGAGAGGTCCAGGCCCAGTGCTAGGAGAAAAGCAGAGAGATTACTTTCAATGTGTGTGCGTATCAGAGAGGGGGCTGGGGGAAGGCGCCAGTATGCCAGTGAGAAAGGGTCATGGAAGCCTTCGTAGAGAAAGTGGTACCTTAAAATAAAATGACTTTAATGGGCAGAAAGGGGGAGGGGGTTTCTACTGTAGCCGTGGAGAGTAGAAGAGGACCAGATGAAAATAGGGTAGAGACAGTGGTTCAGTTTGACTGGAACACAGAATAGGTAAAAGTAAATGCTATGAATTAAGCTGGAAAGGTAATTTGGGACCAGATTGTGGGACACCTTGAATGTCAAGATCTGAAACTGATATTTTTTATTCATTGGGCAAAAAGGAGCCAAAAAAAAATCAGGGAAGTTTTTGAATAGAGGAACACCTGGATTAATGAGATAAATTAAGAAGATTACTTGAACAACAATGTGAAGAAAAGATTAGAAAGGAAGTAGAAGGAAGACAGGAAAATCTCCAGAGTGAAAGTGCAATGAGATGAGAGCAAAAGAGAATAAGAACATGAAAAATCAGGTCAATTTCTGACAAGTGAATTACAGGAATTACTTTCATGTGTAGGATTTTGTAACCTATACCAAAAATGCCAGCAATGTTGACAAAACAAAGTGTCCATAAATGACATTTCAGAGAGAGTTTTGAAGGAGCTGCAGAAAATATTTTTCTTTCATGTCCTAATCATATATTTGCAATAGAATGGATTTGTCAAATATGTTGAGCAAAACAAAATATTCAGTGTCTGAACACCAAATTGAAGTCGTTTTTACAGAGTTGAGTCATTTTCTCTTTTTATAGGCATCAGTTGACAGAACTGTTTGGAAAGATCTCTCTTCATTCCCCTCCATATATTCTGCAATATAATGACACTGGAGTCTTTCCTCTTCTTCACATAGGATACTCCATGTAACAACTACAAGAATTCTCACTAGGTGCTCCCTGCCTGGAATGCTCTCGCTCATTATTTCAACTTTCTGATTCTTGTAGATTTCTTCAAATCTCTGCTAAAATTCCACTTTCTGCAAGAAGCCTTTCCCATTCCTTCTTATTCTTAGGGCCTTCTCTCTGAGACTAATCCCAATTTATCCTACATATAGCTTGTTTGTACATGGTAATTTGAATGTTGTTTCACCCAGACTGTGAACTCTTTAAAAGCAAGACATTTTGGGGATTTTATTTTGACCTTACTTTGTATTCCCAGCACTCAGCACAATGCCCAGCATATAATAGCTGCTTAACAAATGCTAGTTGATTGACTAACTGACCTATCCTGAACCATCAGAGCTGAAGAGGACCTTAAAACATATAATGCTTACATAAGGTGTTAGAAAAGACTACCAGAGTGTGGTCCTAGTCCAAACCTCACATTTGACAAATAAGGAAACTAAGGTCCAGAAAAGTAAAAGTGAGTTTCCCAAAGTCACACAATAAAGCTGACTCTCAGTCTAGTTCCCTTGAATTCAAGGTCAGTGTTCTTTTCACTTCCTGCCATTATTTAAGTCTGCCTGGGCTTTTTCTCCTTTTAGTTACTAAACTTTCTTCCTATTTTATTTTATGATCAATCATTTTTGCAATAAAAATATACAAATAGGTATCCCTATCAGATTATCAGCGATATATTCAATGCCCCTTTCTAATATCCATGGTGTGGATACACACACACACACACACACACACACACACACTCATTTTTAAAATGTTGCTATAGTTAAATATATAGTTTACTACTAGTTCATCTTCATTTCTCTGTTCTTGATGATTTTATAAGCCCCCATGGCTTCAATAGTCTTTATGCAGATAAATACCAGAGCTATACATCCAGCTCTTATCTATTTCCTTATTCCAGTTAGAGGTCTTGTAGGTGTCACAGAGAAAATTGAACTCGTTATCTTTCACCCCAAACTTCTTCCTAACTTTCCTTTTTTTATGTTAAGAGTACCATCATTCTTCTAGCCATCCAGTTTCAAAATTTAAGTCATCCTTGATTATTCACTTTCCTTCTTATTTCTCCTTGCTCTAGGTTCCAGCTCAGTTGTTTTTTTCCAATGAGATATTTCACATTTTTCTTTTTCCCTCATTTTTTTGATTTTGTTTTGTTGTTTCTTGAGGTCTCATAGAGTCATTAGCTTCCACTTATTGAATTCTAATTTTTAAGGAATTATTTCCTTCAGTGAGCTTTTGTAACTCCTTATCCATTTGTCCAATTCTACTTTTTAAAGTGTTTTTTTCTTTAGTACATTTTTGTACCTCTTTTCCCATTTGGCTTATTCTGCTTTCCAAGGTGCTATATTCAGTATTTTTTTGTGCCTCCTTTATCTGTTGACTTTTTCATAATTTTCTTACATCACTCTCATTTCTTTTCCCATTTTTCCCTCTACCTCTCTTATTTGACTTTTTAAAAAACCCCTTTTGAGTGCCTCCAGGAATTCTTTTTGGGCCTATGATCAATTCACATTTTTCTTTGAGGCTTTGGATGTACCTGTTTTGATATTGTTGTCTTTTTCTGATTTTGTGTTTTGATCTTCCCTGTCACTGTAGTAACTTTTTTATGGTCAGATGCTTTGCTCACTCAGTGAGTTTGCTCACTTTTCCAACCTATTTGCTGACTTTTAACTTTATGTCAAAGTTGGACTCTGTTCCCAGGGTGGAGGGGCATTATTCCAAATTAGAGTAGTTATTTTGAGGGCTAGTTCTGGGGGTCTATAAGTTTTTAGTTCTTGCAAGGTGGTATGATATAAGAATAGACATGGTCAGTACAGCTCTCCTGACTTGTGCTCTTGTCTATGAGCAACCACAAGTACTCTTTTTCATCTTGGAACTATGACCAGAACCCCTGCTCCCCTTTAGACAGAAATGCTTTCACTCCTTATGACCCTAGAATTGTGACTTGAGCTTCTGCTCTCCTGTAGTCACAAGTGTCAGTCCTCTCTTCTGCCTTGGACCTAAGACTAGGGCCCTTGCTCCCTACTTTCTCCCTTCATGAGGACCACAGACTCTCTACTCTGGAACCATGACTACAGCCCCTGTTCCCCTGCAGCTAAAAGGGCTAGTGTTCCTCTTCTCCCTGGAACTGTATGCAACAAGTCTTCAGCCCTGTGTCAACAAAGGGTCCCCTTGTAATCTCCTTCTGACCAGCTGTCCGAGTCCCCTACTGTTTGTGGGCCAAGAGCTCAGGAAGTCACAAGTGCCACTAATGTAGCCTCTCCCAACGTCCTGCACTGTGCTCCAGGACTGACAACCACCCCTGTAAGCCAACTTTCCTGCCAATTTCCTAAATTGTCTTGAGCTGGAAGATTGTTTCACCTGAACCTTTGTTGTTTCTGCTGCTCCAGAATTCAATTAAACATTATTTTAAAGCTGTTTGAAGGGAAATCTGAAAGAACTTAGGTGAGTCCCTACCTTTATCTTGCCATCTTGGCTCTGCCCTCCCAAACCACTTAAAGCACATGTCTAACCATATCACTCCATTGCTCAAAAAACTTCTTTGATTCCCTGTTGTCTCTAGGATAAAATAGGATATCCTTCTGTTTAGCATTTAAAACCCTTCACAATCTCTCTTTCTAGACTAAATTCACATTACTTTCTCTTCAAGCATTCTACATTCCAGCCAAACTGGCCTTCCTTTTTCTAGCAGACAACATTCCAGTCTCTTTCTTTGCCTAGGCCATCCTCCATGTTTAGAATGTGCCCTCTCTTCCTTCTATCTCGTGGAATTCCTAATTCCCTTCAAAGCTCGGCCCAAGTGAACACATATATTATTACATGGATCCTTTCCTGACCACACTCTCCCAGATGATCACACTTTCCAACCACCCCCAATAACTCTGCATTTACTTAGTATAAATTTTGTTTATATTTACATGGGTACATGTTGTCTCTCCATGGCAGAATGTAAACTATATAAGGACAAAAAGCTGTTTTGTCTTAACTTTGTATCCTTAGGGCCTAGTAAAGTGCCTGACATATAGGTGTTCAATCAATGCTTGTGAATGGTAATTAAATCATATATCCTTCAAACAGAAGTGTGAGCATTCAGAACAAGAACACATCACAAGGGGAAAAAACCTGGATCCTTTGGCAATCATTTGACTTTTCCTTTTCCTAACAAGGCAACCAAAGTGAATTATTTTGTGTCAAACTTTACTTTCATCAAATTAAAGGGGAAAGGGGAGAAATCAGTGTAGTTTATGTGATTTGAAAAAGAAATTCCTCCTCTCTCCCAGGTCCTAAAAACAAGTATGAAATTCCATGTGCCATATTGTGTTTCCTTAAGGGTTCTTCTGACAGACCCTCTTCCTGCCATATGGCGGTTGCTGTCAGTATGGAAACAAGTCTGTTCTAAACACATAATACCGTAAACAGACATGTGAGGACTACGCAAGCTGTCAGTGCCACAATTACATCCATCTCCAAACTGTGGGAACATTCCCATGGAGCAAAATCCTTCAATCAAGGCCACATAATAAATCCAGTGATGGATAATCACCAATTAGCACTCTTTTCTTTGCCCCAAATAAAGATAAATGGACCCATCTTTAGGGCCTAAAACATACAAAATTACAGAAAATCAAGTGTGAAGATCTCAGCTCCTCTGGAAGGCTGTTAAATAAGAAGTGTCAAGGGGTTGACTGAGGCCTAGCAGAAGGGGCTGTGAGTCGAGGCCTATAGACACTGTGAGCATGTTCAGGGAAATAAAGCCAACCTCAAGGCACTCTGGGAAATCAAACTATACTGGATCTTAGGTCTTCTTCTAAAGTGGAGGAAAGGCTTTCCAGTATATCCAAGGAGGGAAAAGGGATCTCCAGAGGTGATATCAATCCTTTAAAGAAGTCTGTGTACTTGTTTTGGCACAGTAGGGAAGGCAGAACATACCAGAACTGGAGCTGGGTCAGGGTCGGTGCTAGCAGCTCATGCAGGATGCAGGTATAAGTGTCTAGGTTTGTCTGTCTCACTGAAAGAACATTTACTTGATATATGTGTATACACACACACACACACACACACACACACACACACACACACACATACTGTTAAGGTGGACTTTCATGTGTTTCTGTGTCCTATATATCTGTGCATATATAGGTGTCCCATGATCAGGGATGGACTTATGAATAAACAGAATAAATAGATGGCTCCCTACCCCTCTCCCCACTATCTGCTTATATATCACCATCTTCAAACAGTGTTTATTAAGTGTCTACAATAATGGTTTTGCAAAGCTAGAGGTTTTCATGGCAGGTAGGGCATAAAGGAAACTTCCTTCTCCCTTCTGTCTGTCTCTGTCTCTCTCTCCCTCTCTCCCTCCCTTCCTCCCTCTCTTTTCCCCTCTCCCTGAGAAGGCTTCTTCCTTCTTCCTTTACAGTTTCTGAGATTTAAATATGTAGTACTAGAGTTGGGGGTCAAGGAACCACGGAGTCATACACTGGCTCCAATATCACCATAGGCAAGTCACTGCCCTTTCCTCATCTGCAAAATGGGGATACAATTAATAGTTAGCATTTACGTAACACTTGAATGCCTGTAAAGAGCTTTACAAATATCGTCTCATTTTTATCCTCACAACAACCCTGGGAGATAGATGCTATTATCTAAATTTTACAAATGAGGAAACTGAGGCTTTCATTTAAAGACTTGCCTTGGGTGACACAATTAGTCCAAGACTGGATTTGAACTCAGGTCTTACTGACTCCAACACCAGCTCTTTATCCACCTTACTGCCTTACTAGCCTCCTTACAATAAATGATTTCTTTTACTTACCTCAAGGGGTGGCTGAGAGAAAAACACTTTGCAAAACCATGAAACACCTTGAAAATGTCAACTATTATTATTACACTAGAGTAATGCATATTTATATTACAGCATCTACCCAACAAGCATCAGTTACTTTCAGATATATAGACTTGAAGAATATGGAAGCTGGAGGGGACTTGGGAAATCAATGTATCTTCCTCATTTGACAAATGAATAAACTGAGGCCTAGGGAGGAAAAGGGACTTGTCCCCAAGTGACTTGTCTCTGGGTAACAGCCAGTAAACTACAGAACTTAATGTAGCATAATGCCTTGCACACAGAAGGCATTTAATGTTTCCTGAATTAAATTGCATTGACTAGAACATCTCCATCCTGAGACTAGTGCCATTTCTACTGCACCGAAAATTTATTAATAAAGAATGAATATATGTCAAAGAAAATGTGTTCTCTGCCAATTTTTAAACATAAATCCAAAAATTTCTATTGCTTTATTTAAAGAACAAGAAATTAAGAAAATAACAAGAAACTCAATCCTAGTTAGCAAACCTGAGGCTGTTTCATATGAAAAAAAAATGTATGTTACTAAATTGATTTCAGGAAATTGTTTCCATCATCAATTTTCCTCTTGGGAGATAATTAGAATTTCCTGACTTTAGAAAGTAAAGTTCCACATCAGCATATTGATACAATTAAGGAGGTCAGTTTGAGATTGCCCAGCAACACTCCAGACTGGGGAAAGTAGAAAATAAACTGGAAAAAAAATGCCAAGAGCACATCATCCCAAGTTGTCCAGAAAAAGATCTACTGCTCATGGCTTTACAGTCTGAATCTGGGGTAGGGCCAATCAAGCTAACAGCAGAACATATTCCATACCAGTTGTGAATATAACAGTTTGGAAATATGGCTTAACCTCACGAATTCATAGTAGAGTTAAAGAATTAGAACATTACAACTGGCAGGGTTCTTAGAGATCACCCCTTCCAGTTGCATCTTTTTGATTTATTTCCTAATTTTTGACAGAAGACATCCTAATACAAACCCTGTTAAAAAATACATTCCTCACCCCAACAAATTATCTACCGTTAAAGTAAAAGAGGTACCCATGACCTTTAACCTTGACAGTACGGTACTAATGTTGGTATTATAATTGACCAGTCTAATTGCTTCTTTACGTGGACAATTGATTCTTTTGTTTATGCTTTCCTCACCCTGCATTTCTTCAGAAGTCTCCCTATGTTTTTCTGAATTACTCATATTCATCATTTCTTATGTTGTGGTAATATTCCATTGCATGCATAAAGCATGATTTATTAAACTGTTCTGCAGTCGTTGGTACGTATTTGGTTCCCAGCTTTTTTGCTTTCATAAATAAGGCTGCTCTAAATATTTTGTACATATGGGTCTCCTATTGATATCAATGAACTCTCTGAAATGTATAAGTAAAGGAAGCTCCAGATCAAAGGGTAGAAATAATTTTGGCAACTTTTCCTGAATAATGCCAAACCACCTCCTCATGTTAAAGAGGAGGAAAACTAACTAATTAAGGAGAAAGGTCAGAATAATTATTTAAAGTCTTAACATTTTAAAAGAAATGCAGTTCCTTTTAAACCCCCATGTAACTCTACAGTAACATGACTGCAAAAAAAACCCATGCCAAATATGTGCCCAAAGAGAATCTGCTTTATTTAATAAGCTATTAAAAAAGATTCATAGTCAGCATTATCAACTGTCTCATCATCACAGAATTATGGAAATTAGAGTTGGACAAGACCTTAGAAGACAACCTTCTAGTTCAATCCTGTGAAAATTTTACAGGTGGAAATACAGACTCAGAAAGAAGTTCCTGGCTCAAGGACTCCTATAGCTGGTGAAAGATTCAAACCAATCTTGATCTCCTAACTCCAAGGAGATATGTAAATCAAAGTCCTACATATTCAAGTCTGAGGTCTACTACATCACATATCATTGTCATCAACAAACATTTTCTGAGGGCTTATTTATTCAAGAAAATAATCTGTACTATGATGTGTCCTAGAAGACATGGATGGATGATATCCCTTAACACATGCTATAAGGAATATAATGTGAGCTGTGAATACTGGAGTGATTTGCCATTTCTTTCTCCAGTGCATAAGTGACTCATCCAGAGTCACATAGCTAGTTAAGTGTCTAAGGCTGGGTTTGAACTCGTCTTCTTGACTCCAGGCCCAGTACTCTAACCATTGTGCCACCTGACTGCCTCCTCTTAGTACTTCTACCACAATGCAAACCCAGCAATGGTTTTGTTCTCCTTGGGCCTCATGTAGCATTCTGATTTTTATTTTTCTTGTGCAGTTAACAGGCTCCATTTTGTATTATGGTAATTTATGTATCTCATGTTCCCCTCTCCCTTCTAGATTATGAAATCCATTAATATAGTTAAATCGAATCTATGATGCCTAAAGAAATGGCTTCCTATCAAAGCATATTTGTTCAGGGATTTCAATAAAAGCAGGTGTTTCCAAAGTGTGCTTGAGAGTGAGAAAAAATAGTTAATTATTTCAAATACTTTGATTTTTACTTCTTAGGCTTGCTCATTAATTATGCTATTTCCAAAGAAGGCATTTGTTAAGCAAAGTTAAACTTCATATTGAGCATCTGAGAAGAGCTACCAGTTTCACACTGCCATAGTGATCCTGAACTGGAGTCAGAGAGTTTCAAATCTTAAAGAAACCTATGATTGCCTTGACCAGTCCTCTTATTTCATGGAGGAAAAAGCTGAAGAAACCCAGAGGGGTAAAGTAGTTTGTCCCAAATCACACAACAAGGCAGTGGAAGAGATAGTGAAGGAACTCACTTCTCCTGATTAGCAGAGCTGTGTTACCTGTTCAAATCTGGCAAATGACCAATAAGCAAAATCTTCTAGACTGAAAACTCATTTAAGGCTGAAACTATTTTGCATAAACCTTATCACAGAGAATCTGTCTTGTACCAAGAAGGCTTCCAGTAAGAGGTAGGATATTCATCATTAAAAGGTAAACAAAGACCCTTTTCATATCTCTTCTCTGGGCTAAACATCGTCAGTATAATGTCACAGCATTCAGTTTTAATTGATTTGCTGCTATTCTTTCAATTTATATTGTTTAAGTTATTATATATATATATATATATATATATATATATATATTTATTTCCCTTACTTCACTTTGCACAAATTGAAATATCTACCCATGCTTCTATATATATAGGATATTCATCGTTTCTTACAGCCCAGTAATATTCCATCACACTCACGTACCATAACTTGTTTAGCCATACCCGAAATGATGGGCATCTATTTTGTTTCCAGTTTTTTGCCACTACAAAAAGTGAGGCCATGAATATTTTAATGTATATGAGGCCTTTCTTTTTACCATCGACCTCTTTAAGGTGTGACCCTAAAGTGGAATCTCTAAGTCAAAAGATACAGACATTGTGGTCATTTCCCTCACATAATTTCAAATGGTTTTCCAGGACGGACAGACAAGTGAAAGTTCCACTAACAGAGCATTGGTTATGATTGTCTTTCCACAACCCTTCCAAGAGCGAATATTCCCATATTTGGTCATTTTTACCTATTTCCTAGTATGAGAAGAAACCTTAAAGTTGTTTTGATTTGCATTTCTCTTCTTAATGATTTCGATCATTTGTTCTTATTGCTGGTTTGCAGTTTTTTTAAATGCTGTTTGTCCATTTCCTATTTGTTCATGTCTTGAGAGAATAGCTGTTGGTCTTCCATATTTGAAACAATTCCCTATTTGTCATAAATATTACATCCTTATCGGAAATATTTGATACAAAGATTTTTCCTCCATTTGAGTACTTCCTTTCTTATCCTAACTGAATTAAATTTTTGTGTTTGCAAGTTTTTCAACTTCATGTAAGCAAAACAATTTATTTTATCTTTTTAAGTAAACTTTATCTCCTGGTAAAGAATTCACTGCCCAGTCACAACTGTGAAAGGTATTTAATCTTTTTCTCTTGTAATTTTTATGGTATAATCTTTAATATTCAGTTTATCTGTTTTGAGTTTATCATGATATATGGTATAAATTTATCTAAATCTAATTTATAGATACTATTTTCTAATTTTCTTGGCAATTTTTATCAAATATGGAGTTATTTCCTAGGTAATTTATGGCTTTGTCTTTATCATACATTGGCTTGTGGTTTTGACTCATTTTCTTATTTGTCTAGTCCGTTTCACTGATCTACTTTTCTCTTTTTTAACTGGTACAAAATGGTTTATATGATTACTATTTTATAATACTGCCATACCTTTGTGTAACCCTTAAACTCCTCTGTATTTAGTATATGGTATTTAGTATTTTAGTAATTGTTTCTCTTTTACCCAAGAACCCTGAGAGTCTTCTCCTCCCAGTTTGATTTTTCTTTCTATTAAAGGGGCCATCCCTTGAGTAATTTAAAGAAGCCTATTCATTGAATGAGTGTATCTCACTCAAAGTAAGAATGCTATAAGACCTAAGCCTGAAAGGGCCAGGGTCTCCCACTGCATCCTGGGCCTCCCACTGCATCCTGGGCCATCTCCAGTTGTCCTGATGAATATCAAGTCACTGGACCCAGATGGCTCAGGAGAAGAAAGTAAGGTTGATGACCTTGCACAGCCCTCTCTCACTCCAGTCAAAGTCAACTGCAAGTCAGGTCCTCATATTGATGTCATGGTCCTCTTCAAGAACAAAGGACAAACACAACACAAACTCCTCTCAGCCTGACACACGAAGAGAGCTGTTTCTCCCTAGATTAGAGTATAATTAATTAGTGAATAAATACCTGTTGATTTTCTGCAATGTATGGTATCTTCACTGTTCTTATGTCCACAACCCTTGAACATGTCTTCATTAGTAACTGCTTGGACTACTGGAATAGCAACCTTTCTGCCTTTATTCTCTTGCTTTCCCTTCCAAACCACTCTTCATATTCTTGTTGAACATACCTATGCAAAATCATTTCATTTATCAGCTCAAAAGAGGAATGCCCTTCCCTCACTTCCTCATCCATGTATTCTGCCATACTCACCTCAGCCAGAAGTGATTTTATTCCTCCTTCATTTGACCTTGACCCTTCTAGTTCATCCAGCTTTTTCCCCACCTCATTCCTCTCTTTTACAATCAAACATGGAAAAGTTATCTATGCCCACTGGTTTTCATCACCACCTACTCTCTCTAATTTCTTTTGGGTTGGCTTTTGCCCCCAACATACCATTTCCATTTCCCTCTCAGAGGCTGCTAATGACTTTTAGGATAATGAGATTATAAAGCCAGATGGGGCCTTAGAACTCATTTTGTACAAACTCCTCACTTTATAGATGAAAAAACTGAGCCCTTGATAGAAGAAATGACTTACCCTAAATCAAACAGTTAATGTCAGAACTGGGATTTGACCCTAGGTTTCTGTCTTCCACTCTGTTTCTCCTCTCAGTATACCATGATGCCTTTCTAATGCTTACTCTGCCCTCTCATTCTCTCTGGCTAATACTTTCCTTCCTCCCAACAATGGGTTCTCTAGTCAATACAAATTTGTCAAGTACCTACTATGTGCTAGGTACTGTTCTAAGAGTTAGGGGTACAAAGAAAGTTAAAAGACAATCCCCATTGTCAATGAACTCACCACCAAGAAAGACAGATATGCAAACAGCTCTGTACAAACAAGTTACCTATATACCTATAGGAGAAAATGGGAATAGTCAACCGAGGGAAGGCACTAGAATGAAGGAGGCTCGTGAAAGGCTTCCTGTATAAGGTGGGATTTCAGTTGGGACTTGAAGGAAATAAGGTGTCTAGGTCTTTTCCTCTTTGATTCAGCTAGAATCTGACTATTCATCAAGGTCAGAATTACATACTTAATATCTATGAGCACACAGGGCATCAATCACTTAGCATAAATATACAGATGCACTATCTTGTCACACTACATAGGCATATACAAATTCTTAGAGTGATGTGCTGGGGGCATTCTTTACTACATGGCAACTTTTTCACATAAGCAATGAAAAGGAAGGAGGAATCCCCCTTCTTTGATAGGCTGATACCTCCCTTTCAGACGTGTTTTAGAGAGATTTTTTTTTGCTCTGATTTGGATTGGACTAAATGACCTTTCAACCCAGAGATTTGGGGATGTGGGGAAGAAGGGGGTAGTTTTTCCAAATCAGTACCCAAAATGTGATGGTTTGGCCTGTGAGACTTGTGTTTTTCCATTTTTCTTATTTAACAATAATACTTTAAAAAATCTGCAATTTCACTGCTGTAGTTCTTCAGCCCACCATGTAGATTCTAACCTCTCAATTGCCTCAGCAGATCACTGGATTGCAGCATTAAAGATGGAAGAGAAAAAGACATCTAGTACAAGCCTTTCTTTTCACAAATGAGGAAAATAAGGCTCAAATAAAGTAACTGATTTATCAAAGGATTTGAACTCGGGTCCTCTGTTCAAATCCAATGTCTTTCCATCACATCATGATAACTCTCAATGGTTTTAAGTGAGTTGCTATGCAGATATCCTTGTTCCCCCTAAGGAAAAAAATCATCCTGTGGCTAGCCTCCTACTGATTAATTTCTCTGATCTAGGGCTAGCCCTTGGATGGCAGAAACATAGTTAGCCCCCAGGCCCACATTCAAAGCTTTTCCAGCTTGGTAGGGTCTATCAGAACTTGAGCTCTAGTGGCATAGCCTTCAAGAACTCAGGATCATCTTCATACTAAGATGAGACATTGGAACAAGCCTTTGGTCAATGAATAATAAAGACAACTAACACATTTACATAGCCTTTTACAGGAAAGATGCTTTTTTCAAAACCCTATCAGGTAAGTACAGCCACATTTATTATCATTCTCATTTTATAGATGAGGAAGAGAAGTGAAATGAGTTATTTCCCATCACATGGCTAGTACACGATTGGGACAGAACTCAAACTTAGATTTTCTGGCTCCAAGGTCAGCACTCCATGCACTACACAATACTGTCCCTACCTAGATTATAAGCTACTTGAGAGCAATATATAAAATACTGGGTCTACATTGTAGAAATGAGCCAGAAACATTCAGATCCTATTTTTCTAGAGGTTAAAATCTCATAACCTACAGCCAATTCCGCCAAGACTTGTAGTCTCCAGAAGACTTCAAAACTGAGATAATATTGATAGTAAAGATAAACAAACGTCGTCACTGGGTTCATTCTTTTCAAATGACATGGAACAAGAACAGACTTTCTTAATTAAGATCCTGTGGTATGTGGACATTTGGAATCCAACCAAATTTTCCCCACTGAAGCTCAATGCATAGTCGGGGACAGCACAGGACCCAAGAATGATTGAACAACCAAAGTTATGAGCGTCCCAATTACCCCTCACTCTGTGGGCTGTGGGAGCTGGATCAAATTCCCCAGTCTCACTCCTGGATCTATAGGCCTACATGGATGAGAAAGGATCCAAACACTAGACTGGATGGTGAAAGAGGCAGAAATCTTCTCAGAACTATTTTCTTCATTGCTTCAATCCTTCCTTGAACCCTGGCCAACAAAAACACACGTTCCATTTCAAAAGTAAGAGCAAAAAAGAAATCGGGTTTTCCTGAGGAAGTGGAAATGTTAAACACTTGAACACTTGGAAACGAAACCACATGTTTATTGTAATAAAATAGAACTGCCACCATCCCTGGATTCCTATCTCTACTGACCAGCATTCTTACAAACTCTGAGGGGAGGTGTCACTCACAAGTTCTTGGAAGATCACAGAAGAAAGATGAGGTGAGAGGGGAGGCCCAGTGCAAAAAATGCTCCAACTGGAATCAGAGGATGAGGATTCTAATCCTGGCTTTGCTACTTACAATCTAAGTGACTTTGGGAAAATCACTTCACTTTCCTGATTCCCACTTTCCTCATCTGTAAAATGAGCAAAGAGTAGGCTGGATTAACTCTACAGTTCCTTCCTGTTCAAAACTTATGATCTTTCAAAGAAGACTTGAGTCTGTCAACTTTGTTTGCCATAATTTGAATCTAAAACAACAAGCCAATCAATGAACACATATTTAGCATTTATTAGATATTTACTATGTGCCAAGCACTGCGCTATATACTGGGGGAAAATAGGAATGAGATTTTAGAATCTCTTTGTTTTAGAACAGCCCCCAGCAGTTGGATTTGGGGGATGAAGGGAGAAAACTAGATACTGGCTTTGAGAATTGATGACATTTTCAAGCCAAAATATCAAGAAATCAAGGCAGATCTTCAAAACCTATTTCTCTGAAGCTGGGAGAGAAAAAGAGAGAGAGAAACAT
Organism: Potorous gilbertii; assembly: GCA_028658325.1. Lineage (NCBI taxonomy): Eukaryota > Metazoa > Chordata > Mammalia > Diprotodontia > Potoroidae > Potorous > Potorous gilbertii. Next base: position 534,325,148 of record CM053769.1, on the reverse strand, counting down.
TTGGTATTTTGTTGCCAACATCTGAGCGGGTTCTACTATATAAAGGAACATATTTGTATGTGATCATAAGATGGTACTTTACACCCCAAAACTGACTCCTATATTTCTAGCTCTTTGCTTCCTCCTTTCCTTTTTAGATGTTGATTTTTGCTGAATGACTTATATTTGTCACATTTCTTTGTGATATTTTCAAAAAAAAATTATGTCAAATTCTTTAGAAGGTCAGTGGCACCTAGACAAACCACTTTAATATAAACATTTAATTATGGCGTTGTTTTGGTTCTAGGTTGCCAGGCAGGCAAAGGGAAGGGAGGGGTAGGAAGGAAGGAAGAGGATGAGAAGGGGAGAGAAAGAAACTTGTATGGATGATGTGGATGGGAAGGGGTTCCATGGAATTCAGTCCTCTCAGGGGGATGTTTCCAAACAAATCTTTCCACCCACCCTCAATGCTCTGAAAAGAATCTTCACCACGGAATCTCAAAAGTTGGAAAAGACATCAGAGGTCAACTAAATGAGCCTTACCCAGGCAAGAATGCCCCCCTGCAACTGATAAATTTGAAGAGGCAGGGTGATGCAGTGTAAAGAATTCTAAATCTGGAGCCAGATTTTGAACCTGGGTTCAAATCCCAATTCAGTACCTTATTAGAACTCTGTAAAGTCATAACTTTTATAAGCCTTCATTTTCTCATCTATCAATGGGGGTAGAGTGGGGTGGAGTAGAGTGAAATACCTCTATAGTCCCTTCCAGCTCTAAATCTACCTTCCTATAATCTTTGGATTTCCAGAGACAGCAAACTCTCTACCTCCTGAGGGGCCCCTTATACTTCTGGACAGAAAATGTAATCCAAGTTATTCCTTATGTGGAGTTGAAATCACCTTCCATACTGCTTCCATTCACTGATGCCTTTCTGTTCTCTGGATCTAAATAAATTTAAGCCTTCAAATGACATGAAAAATACTCAAAGGATGAGGATAAAAAAGCTTTTTATGGGATAAACTTTGAGATATTTGAAGATAATTGTCATCTCTCCCAAGTCTCCTCTTCTCTAGGCTAAACAATCCCACACTAAACCACGGCACCCATGTAAAACAGCTTCCAATCCCTCTGCCATCCTGGTTATCAGTCCCCAGGAAATCTAGCTTGTTACCTCCAATTTGAGGCCCCAAAGACACTAGGCATTTTGGGAGCATTATAGGTTACAAAACACACACGTAGACATAGATGTGTGTGTGTGTGTATACATATATATGTGTGTGTGTGTCTATATATGTCTACACATACATATTATGTATGTGTAAATATATGCATGTATATGGATGTGTACGAACATATATATGTATACACACATACACACATAAATGTCAAATTGCTACCAGACTTGGTACAGACAATCAGTCAGCCCTACTTAATTTAGCTCTAATGCAGCTCTCAAACTCAAGCAATCCCTAAGCCGCAGCCTTCTCAGCATCAGGGATTATAGGAAATTACCACAATGCCCAGCTCTGTTCCTTTCTTTGGAGACAGACCAGTGAAAATTTCTCACTGTGAAAAATCAATAATTTGAAGATGATTTTGCTTCGGGGGGCTCCCTTTGAGATTCATGGACAATCGGGTGTGACACAAGAGTCTTTAGGGACACGTGATTAGCATTAAAGGAACCTCTGATAGTAAAGAAAGCTGTTTTCTATAAAATCCTGCTCATAGCTCCGAAAAAGGCCTTCAGTTGCTTGGATTACCCTGAGATAGAGTGGAGAGTTCTCCAGGCTTAAAATGTGAGGATTCCAACTCAATGCCTATTCTATTATTAAGAATTTATTACATACAATGCATCATGCTAGATGCTGCAATAAGCATTATCTTTGACCTTGAAGAGTATATTGTGGGGGGTGGGGTTGGGAGGGAGTCAAAAGAACGTATAAATAATTAAGTCAATATACAATAATCTGAGGAAGGAAAGGACAGTAAGATCTTCAGGGATCAGGGAAGTCTTCCTAAAGGAGGCAACACATGAACTGAGGTAGGGATTTTGAGAAGCAGGAGTGAACTGGGAGTGCCTTCTTGGCATCAATAACAGCTTGTGGAGAGACACGTAGACAGGAGAAGGCATGCCAATTTTGATGGAAAAGCAAATAGATCAGTTTAACTGAAATAGAGAGTGCATGAAGGGAAACAGTGCACGTTGGCTCTGATGCTAGACATGTGTTTGTGCGTTCGTCCTTCACTGCCAAAGAAGACCATGCCATCAGAGAAATGATGACATGACTTGCACTTGACTTTGTTTTGAGTGAGGGAGGCTGTGCACCAGCCTCACTTTTCCTCCAGAGCCATCTGAATCCAGTGACCAGATATTCATCAGGATGACTGGAGATGACCAGGATGAGGCATTTGGGGTTAAGTGACTTGCCCAAGGTCCCACAGCTAGTGAGTGTCAAGTGTCTGAGGTGAGATTTGAACTCAGGTCCTCCTGACTTCTGCACTGGTGCTCTATTCACTGCACCACCTAGCTGCCCAGACGCTAGACATACCACCATGAGGAAGCTTGGTTTTCTAGTTCTTCCTCACCTAGGGGGAATCCTCTCTCATCTCCCGTGCCTAGAATGCTCTTCGTCTTCCCTCATCTCATCTGTAAAATGGGGGAGCAGACTAGATGACCTATAAGGTTCCTTCCAGTTTGAAATCTATGATCTTCTCCTCTGTAAAAATGTATTGTCTTCATCTATAAAATTATGATGATAATGCCTGCATACACAAGGGCATTAGTAATTTCTTTAGTGCTGTATCAATTTGGGATAGCATTATTCATCAAACTGTCCTTAGGATTGTGGGGTTAAAATTATAATGGTGGCATTCATATCCATCCCAGAATCCTTTGGTCTTTCAAAACTATTTGTAATGGGGTAAATCCTTTGCTTATGCACTCTCTCTGCCTCTCTCTCTCTCTCTCTCTCTCCCTCCCTCCCTCCCTCCCTCTCCCTCTCTGTCTCCATCTCTTTCCTACTCTGTATCTGTCTCTCTGTCTGTCTGACTGTCTCTGTCTTTCTGTTTCTCTGTTTGTCTCTCTGTCTCTGTCTCTGTCTCTCTCTCCCTCTCCTACAGAATCAGAGGGTTGTGCCATTGTAATGTCTAAAGACTATCTTAGAGAACATCTATTCCAGCCACCACTACCCCCATTTCTGACATTGTGTAGGGATAACAAATGTCAAGGCTGAAGTCAATAAACCTGGACTGGGGAGCTGACAAGTACAGAACATACCAGAAGACTAAAATTAAACATGCACACACACACACACACACACACACACACACACACACACACACACTGCTCTCCCTTACACAAAGTTCATTCAGGAACAGACACAAATAAATTGCTTAAGATAGACTGTAAAAACTATCCATTTTAGGTACACATAAAGGAAATATAGAACCCAAGAGACAGGTTGAACACTCCTTCCAGTGTGCCTTCAGGTAAGTGGGCTGACTGGCTCATCTGAAGCCAAGACCTGTGCCATACTCATGGGCAGAGGCACTGATGAGGCCGTGCACATGAAAAGCTGCAAGAAATGGAAACAGGACTAATGAAAGGCAGGATTTAGATTTAAACTTGAGAGGAACTGAAGAAACTTGATTTTTTTTTCTTTTCTAGAGGCAACATGGGGTTATGTAAAGAGCTGTGGACTCAAGGTAAGGAGCCTAAGGTCTTAGATCCAAGTCAGTCCAAGTCACTATATGAGTGAACGTTTGTTCCTATGTAAGATAAGGGGTTTTAGAATCTATGGTTTCTAAGGTTCCCTTACATCCTCTTTCTATCTCTCTGAGAATTATAATCAATTCAATATAACCATTGCCTCTGGAAATAATAAAAATAAATAGCTAGCATTTTGCAGTGCTATAAGGTTTGCAAAACGCTTTACAAATATTATTTCATTACAGTTACAAATACGAATCTTCAAGACACCCCTAGGAGCTATTATTATCTCCATTTTACAGTTGAAGAAACTGTGGCAGAAAAAGATTAAAGTGACTTTCTCCTAAGTTTCTGAGATGAGATTTGAACTTGAGTCTTCCTGACTTTATGAACTCTGTCACCTAGCTGTCAACAGAGTGCCTTACTGATCCATTGCTCATAGAGAGGCTCGTGGGATGATGACTTGCAGAACCTGTGAGCTCAGTTCTTTTGTTTTATGTGCACTTTTGCCAATTAGTGCCGTTTGAATGCATTCTTCAGTTCTGGATCAGCAGCCAATCAAAAGGCTTCTCTTCTGCATGTGGGGAACAGACCAGAAACCATACCTGTGCATGCTCAGAATTGGTGAGCAGGGCTCTTCCTTTGTTCCTTATCATGCTTTTCCAGAAGCAGTCTCCCCGTCACCATTGAAGCCGGGTAGCAGGAGGCAGGGCGCTCTGTACATGCCCTGAGGTTGGGGCTTTCTTTGCCAGATCCTCTCATTTTAAAAATGAAGAAAATCAGACCCACGGAGGATAAGTGATTTACTCAACGTTACCCAATTAATGTTGAACTCAAACCCTCTTTCTCCAGAGCCAGATTTTGGAGACCACAAGTGCCTTCCCAGACCATCACTGTCGTATGTGTGCAGCCTTCCTCTTTAGAATAGAAGCTCACTGAGGGCAGGCACTACAACTCCCTTTTGCATTAGCACATAGTAAATGCATAATAAGTGCATTTCATTCATTTCAGTGCTTACATTGTCCTTTCTAACATTTTCTGTCTAAGGTTTGTTTCCCATGTTCTCTCATTTCCTTTTTTAGGTTTTTTTTTCTTCTCTTAATGGCCCCTTTTCACATGGGGACTTCACATACGCCTTGGCATGTGAAGACCCGCAGGGTCCCCCCCCCCCCTTTCCACTATCTAAACCCAAACTTGAAAACGTGGATACATTCATCCACTCTGGGGAGAAGAGTCAAATTGATAATAGGTTCGTAAGTCAACCTTCCCAAGGGCATTTGCCTTTTAACCAGTTTCTGAATTCTTAATGGCAGAATTTCAAGCAGACTTGTGGAGGAGATACTTGGAAGAGTCTGCTTCTTTTGTTGGCAGCTCTGAAGGCTGATGTGCTTCTGTGCACAGCTCAAAGCAAAAGAAAGCTGTTAGGATCAGAGCATTTTGAACTAGAAAAGACCATCGTTATCTAGTCCAGCAATTCTTAACCTGGGGTCTGTGACCTTAGGTTTTTAAATATTTTTGATAAATATTTCAACATAATTTGTTTCCCATGTATTTTATCTTATGTATTTAAAAACTATTCTGAGGAGTCCACAGACTTCACCATCTGCCAAAGTGCTCCATCTCTCTCTCTCTCTCTCTCTCTCATACACACACACACACACACACACACACACACACACTTTGGTCTAGTCTAACCCCCTCATTTTTTTAGATTGGGAAGCTGAAAATCATATAAAAAAGGTGACTTATTTGGGGTTCTACAGGTAGTAAGGTGTAGAGACAGGACTGAATGCCAGGTCAAAATAAACCACTATGCCATTTCTGGGTGGGCACCCCTCAGCTGGCTGCAAAGGGGTAGAGTCAGCACAGAGACTATGCCCATCTTACGTTATTCAAGTAGCATTGAATCAGCTCCAGCTTCACCTGGAGCCAGTTGCTAGTGAAGCCAAGGCCACAACAGGGCCAGGCCAGGAAGTGGCCCTGGGCAGAGGATGTGGCCAATGCAAACAGTGAGAATGAAAGCAGACCTGGCTCTCCTCCCATTGGAGAGGGCCCCTTCCCTTCTTCCCTCAGCCCCTGGAGCAGCTGGGCTTTACTCCTAAATAATTCACTCCCTTTTCAAACTCAGCTTTAAAGCTGCAGTTGGGACAGGCAGTTTTCATGTGAAAATTCCTTAAGAAATGCTTTATCATCTGACCTAAAGCAGGGACAACAGAGATACCCTAATTTCTCTGAGAGATGGTATCTCCTTTCTGAAGATGTAACTCATGGGAAGCCTCAAGGAAATGTTTTACCTGCTATACGCACCAAAATAGACAGCCCCTACGTAGTGATAAGGGTTCTGGGCTGGTCCTTGCCCTGATTCTGGTTCTGGCATGATTTGTGACATCAGCGTAGTCACTTGACTTCTGTCAACAGAAGACTCTTTTGAAGTAGGATTGTTAAGAGTACATCCAGGTCACAAAATTCCAAATTCTCAATCAAGAAACTGAGTTTGAGACATGGGAGCACTTTATCAGGAGAAACTGAATTTTAAAAGACAAAATCTCCATTGAGAATTCACTTCCCAGAGTTCTATCAGTATGCTATGTGTAAGGCAAGGAAGAAATGATGAGATAACCTTTTCCTCTGCTGGGAACACCTTCCCTTTTCCTCCCTGCCTAGGGTACTGGGCAGCCTGGGTTCATATCTAGTCTCTGTTTCTAGGTATGTGATCAAGAACATGTACTTTCTATAAATCTCAGTTTCTTCATCTTCATGCATATAAAATAGGCATAATGACGCCTGGAGAACAGGAAATATCTTTTACCTATTTACGTGTCCCCAGCTCTTAGGATGGTGCCTGGCACACAGTAGGTATTCAATAAATGTTTATTACTTGCATGCCTTTCCAAGTGGCGTATCTTTCTTCCCAAGTGATAGTGAGGCCCAAATAAGAGAATGCATGGAAAACACTTTGCTATCAATATTTCAAGTCTTATTATAATTGTCTACTGTCAAGATCTGTCTTCTTCAATTCATGCCTCCATGAAGACTCCTTGGATTAATTCAGACTGCATTGACATCTTCCTTTTCCCAGCTCCTATGAACTTTCGGTTTATGTCATTCAATTTAGTGCTCAGGTTACTAATTATTAATAACAACCTCATATTTACATAACACATGGTAGTTCATAAAGAGCTTTCCTTAAAACAACTCTATGAGGTGATAATATAAAATATAATTATCTCCACTTGACAGAAAAGAAAAATGACGGCCAACAATGTACATACAGCAAGATCTCATAATCTTATAAGATCTCAAATCTAAGAAATGATTAAAGTAGGGCCTGAATCCAGGCCTTCTGGCATTCAATACAGTGTTCAAATCACTACATCACACCGCCTCCCCACAAATATTATATTGTACTGTTGGATCCAGGTTCCCCTCTTAGATTAATAACAATGACTGACATTCATATTTCCATAAGTTATCTCATTTCTTATTCAATAACTCTGTGAGACAGAGAAAACAAGGAAACGTTCTCATTGACAAAGGATATGTAATAGCAGAGATAATATTTTTCATTGATCCTCTAATAATCAATAAAACAGTGAGGCATAAAAGGAGACTAGGTAATGTGCTAAACTCTTTACAAACTCTCATTTGGACCTCACAGCAACCCTACAAGGTAGGTGTGGTTATTAATCCCATTTTGTAATTGAGGAAACTGAGGCAAACAGAGTTTGAATGACTTGTCCAGAGTTGCGTAGCTAACTTCTATCTAAGGCCAAATTTGAACTTGGGGCTTCCTGAGTCCAGTTCCAGTGCTCTATCTGTGATATCATCTAGCTGATGCATGTTCACCCAAGATGAATACCGTTGTCTTAGGGGAGGTTCAGTTCAAAGTCGAAGTGGAAGAGGGATTCCTTACCGACAATGAGGTCCTCTAGATACCCCCTTTATGAAAGATGCTCTGCTGATTGCTACTATCCCTGGAACACTGAGAAGTCTACAAAATGAAACTTGTGAACTCTCAAAAGAATCTGACCCATTTACACAACAAAAATCAAACGAATGAACAATGCTTATTTTCCAGCCTGTGGAAATGGAGTGGAATGGAATATGGAGGTGGATGGACAATTCATAGAGCTGGTCCATCAGGATATCATTTCAAATACTGTACACACATATAACAGGGTAAGCCTAGAACTGAGTAGAGAATGGAAGGATGGAATGGTTTGCCTTTGGGAAATTACATGGTGGTTTTAATGGCCTCAAGC
>CM053769.1:534306391-534317100 GCA_028658325.1 Potorous gilbertii | reverse complement strand
AAAAATCAAACGAATGAACAATGCTTATTTTCCAGCCTGTGGAAATGGAGTGGAATGGAATATGGAGGTGGATGGACAATTCATAGAGCTGGTCCATCAGGATATCATTTCAAATAGAACTGAGTAGAGAATGGAAGGATGGAATGGTTTGCCTTTGGGAAATTACATGGTGGTTTTAATGGCCTCAAGTTTCTCCCTGAAACAAGGATCCATCTTTTAAACATCAATATTCATCCAAGGATGCTATGAAAATAGGATTGTGAATCAGAGAATGAAGGTCTTCAAAGACCCCAATAGGCAATAATAGGCTTCAACATATGACCAGTTGTATAGGAGAAGTGATGTATAAAGTATGTGATTAAGAGATATAAAATCAGAAAAGAAAATTGGTCATTCATGTAGTGGAAGCAAAGGATAAAGATGGTCAGTCCATATAACCCACTAGAATTCATTCAATACTGCACCAAGATAACTAGGGGAAGGTTTCTGGAAAACTGGGTGGATCCACCAGGTAGTACTTGTGGATAGACATGGAGAAGAGTCACAAGAGATCACAAGGCATGGATGGAGCATCATCTGTACCTTTGGAAGGAGAACCCACATCAACAAGCTCACATGAGGAAACTAAAGCTCCATGATATGAAGTGATTTGCCCAAGAGTGAGTGCTGACTGGGCCTGACACAGATACCCCTCTAGACTTTTTTAAAAGTCATCTTAATACTCTTTCTACTTTTGGCCAACTCATGGAATCTGGATTTTGAAAACCATGGAGTATATAACTGCTTCTGTCAGGCCCAATGGCACATGATCTATGCTACACAGGTGTCTCATATAAATCTGGAAGAACCATTTCTTCATGGAGCAAAGCAGACTCTTTTAATAATCATGAACTAAAAAAGCAAAATGCCCTGCACATTCTCATTTTTATCTAAATAAAACTGAAGTCAATTCATCTTCTGTACTTTCAAATTGCTTGCCAAATGTCATTTATTTTCGAACTGAAGCAGTTCTTAGTTACACAAATACACGCTGAATGGGTGGGGAGAAGGAAGGGAGAAGAGCCTAAAACTCAAAACATACATTTCCTTTTTTTTAAGAGCCTGAATAACTGTCTAGACCTTGGAAGTTACATTGAGCCTGCAGAATTATTTTTGTGCTGGAGCATTCCTCTGTCCCTCTGAATGTCAACTTGGGAAACAGACATTTTGACAGATGCTTAACTGACATTGAACAGGCTACATCCTATCTTCAAACACTCTAATTAAAAATAGGACAATGACTGAGATTAAAACAAACAAACAAATCTTATCCCCTAACTAGTTTGAAATTTCTCCTCATAAAGCTTGTACTTTTTAGTTGTTTCTCACCAAAGTAATTTTTAAAGGCCTGAATCATTCCATTCCATTTTGAGGGATGATCCAGGCGAGGCTGAAAAGGAGTGAAAAAATATATAACAGAGTCCTTCTTACCTTCATGGAGCCTATAATCTAATAGAAGGGTATGATAAATACATGAATGAGAATCCAGAATCACTGAAGGTGTGGGGTAGAAGTCAACAGTCCCCAAACTCAGTTTCACAGACAGGAAAACTGAGGCTTAGAAAGGGCAAGTTATCCATCCAAAATCACAAAGCTAGTAAGTAGACCAAGACTAAAACCCAGAACAGTGTTACCTTGTGCTGATATCCTATTTTTTCACCTTTATCAGAGCATTACTTAAATTCAAAGAAATGAAATGCTAATGCCAGGTGTTTAATAAATCTTTGTTAAATTGAATTGGGATTTAAGTGAGGTTTTCTTTTAAATTAGTATGAATGAGTTCATTTGTTAGAGCCCTGTGTCAATAAAACTGTGGCAGTGGTATAATGGAAAGAATATTGTACCTGGAGTCAAAAGATCTCAGGTTGAACATCCCACTGGGTGATTTTGTGTACGTGGTTCAACCTTTGTATCCTCAAGCATTTTAAAGATGTATCATTAATCCCAACTACATGCTTTACCATCAAGTACGTAACCAATTGGTTTTATGAGGGGAAGAATATAAGAAAAGGTGGATAATTGTGCAAAAATAATTCATAACTACAAAAAAGAACAATCAAGACAGCAAGAGAGGGCAGTATTCAGGTGCCAACTATGACACTCACTAGCTGTGGGATCATGGGCAAGTCACTTAAAGTTCTTGAGTCTTACTTTCCTAATAGTTCCTAATAACTGTATGAGTTACCTTGCAGAGTTCTTATGAGAAAAAACACTTTATAAACTTTATAGTGTTCTATAAATATGTGAGCTATTATTATTGCTGATGGTAGGTTGGTGAGTCATAGTGGGTCTTAAAGACCTTTTAAATATGGCTCTTACACATTCATAAAGGGCAAACAATGGAATGAAAACAAAGCAATGGTAGGAAAGCTTGTCTGATGAGAGGCATCTGGAACATTTTAAGGGCACTGATAAGCTGGAGAACATCCAGTGAAGGGCAAATAAGATGGCGTGCATTTCTAAGAAGTACAATCTCTAAGAAGCGGAGATGGTTAGCTTGGAGAAAACAGAGTTTGGGGATGATTTGATCACTATCTCCCCATATCTGAGAGTTTGCCAAGTGGAAGAGGGAGTAGACCTGTTCTACTTGGCCCTGGAGTGCAGAATGAGTAACAAGGGTGGACACTGGTTTTGTGTTAGCTTTGACATTTAGTCTCTAAGTAGTGAAAAAAAAATTCTTGACAATTTGGGCCATCCCAAAGTAGAATGTCCTGCTGCTGAAGGTAAGTGATTTCCCTACCATTAGAGGTCTTCCAAGAAGGTAGGTTGACCCAATTCCTGGAAACACTGCAGAGAGGATTGTCAGTCATATACAAGGTAGACTTTATGACCTGGGAGGTATCTTCTATCTCCAAGATTCTGTTGCTCTATGAACTTTTTCATTTCTGATATAAGTAGCTAGATGTTGGTGGTACCTGTAGATATTAGTCATAGGTCATTACAACTAGAGAATGCCTAGTCCTTAATTTTTTTTTTTATGTGCCATGTACCCCTGTGGCAGTCCAGTGAAGCCTATGGTTCCCTTCTCAGATAAATATTTTTAAATACAAAAAAGAAAATACATGTAATTACAAAGGAAGCCAATTATATTGAAAATTCAATTATAAAAATTTGAAGGAAAAAAGAATTCTCAGACTCCACATTAAGAACCCCTGATCTAGCCTAATCTCCTAATTTTACACATGAAAAAAACTGAAGCCATAACTGTCCAGTGGCAGTTCTGGGAATAGATCTCATGCCTTGTGGCTCCTAGTCCATTGCTTATTCCATCATTCTGTAGCTCATCTTTTTCCCAAGCAACTCACCCAACAGAGGCTAGCATTCACCATATTGCATGGCACAGATAGTAACTTTATTGAAATTACCATTGGGTAGAAGATGTTTGGACTGAATTCAGATGTGCTTGCAAGCTCTCCTTATTTTATGTGGATCTGAAAATGACAGTTCTGCCTTTAAATCTCCCCTCCATCTTTTACAAAGATGGAGACATGCTGGCTGGGAATAGTCTATAACAAGGTATGGCATCACATCATCACATGGTTCTAAGGCAGGCCCCGAACTGGGGTGAATGTGAGGTTTGTTTCTGTGGTGTATGGCAGAATTAAACTGTCCAACCACTAAAGACTCTTGTCAAGTTCTCAAGATGTTGACCTGAAATACAGATCATTTCCCCTCTTCCTGCCGAACGTTATTTAGTCTTCCTTCTCAGTGATATCTTGGGTAATCCACATTGAAAGAATATTTCAGTAAGAGTTGTAATTTGGATGCTGGAAGGTTCTGAAGTCAACAGAACTGTTTCTGTTGTACATTTCACAAAATAAACATCCTGGTTCCAAGAACTCAAGGAGACACGTTGTGAATCGTTTTTGTTGATTTTCCCCCCAAAATGCAAAAGTTTTGCAAAACTGCCCTTGTCTTAACTGCATCTGGTCATTCTGGGATTAAACTGGAGCAAGATCTCCAGTGCCCCTATAAAATGGCAACCTCAGGTGGTAAGGGCACCTTTTAATCTCTATGTGAAAGGAAAGAGAATGAAAAGTTCTTATGGCAGTGAGTATCCAGCTAGAACACAAAAAGGACATTGGGCACCATCTTTGCTTTTTTTGCCCAAAATGACTGAGAACAAGGTGATGTTAAGAAATTAGAAATGAAGTATAAAATTTTCTTTCAAATATTTTTCATGAAATTTGGTACATAATTTTCCTCTCTATATCATCATCATTGACAAGGGGAGACTGCTCTTTGAGAGCAGAGAGTGTTTTTTGCCTTTTTTCATATCCCCAGTGCTTCCACAGTGCCTGGAACATAGCTAGTGTTGAATAAATGCTTGTTGACTTGACTTAGCATAGACCGTATGCATAAAACACAACTAAACCATGGAATTATCGACTTAAGTGACATTTAAAATTTATATATGTTATCTCAGGAGACCTTCACAACAAGTCTATGGTTATAAGGACTATAGTGCCATAACTTGAGAGAAAGGGGCTCTAATTAGAGACTATCCCAACCCCATCATTTTACAAATGAAGAAACTGAGGCCCAGAGAAAGTGCAACTAGGTGGCTCAGTGGATAGAGTGATGAGCCTGGAGTCAGGAAGACCTGAATTAATGTCATGCATCAGACATTTACTGTGTGACTCTTGTCAAGTCACTTAACCCTGTTTGCCTCAGTTTCCTCATCTGTGAAATGAGCTAGAGAAGGAAACAGTAAGCCACTTCAGTATCTTTGCCAAGAAAACTCTAAATGGGGGTCACAAAAAGTCAGAGGTGACTGAAAACAACATTTAAGCAGCTCACATGGTGCATGTGGGAGAGGGGAGTGGACTGAATATGCTGATAGCATTTACCGGCAGGAGGAAAGAAATGCTAATAATTAGAAGGACAAAGAAAGGCTTTCCTAAGGAGGTGACACCTGGGTTAAGTTGAAGGAAGCTAAAGATTTGATGGTGAACACTGCAGCAGCACAGGCAGGATAGTGTAGTAGTGGTGGGAGATAGAAGCTGAATGTAAGGAATGGTAAGTGGATCAGTCTGAAAGAGAATTACATGAAATAAGTTTGGGAAGGTAGGTTAGAGTCAAACTATGAAGGACTGTAAGGGGGCCACTGGAGCCTTTTGGATAGGGGAGTGACATGGTCAGAGTTGTACTTTTGAAAGATTATTTTGGCAACTGAGCAGAAAATGAATGAGAGAAAGTAGCAGTGGGGGAAAATCAGGAGGCTAGTACCATAATACATCCAAAAGCTAATAAGACCCTGAACTAGGATCGTGGCTATGAAAATGGAAATGAAAGGACTGATATGAGAGAAGTAGTGGAGGTAGAATTGACAAGATGTGACAATTGATTATATCTGGGGGTGAGGAAGAGTAAAGGATTAAAAATGACTCCAAGATTGTAAAAGATGTGCCTGAAAGGATGATGATATCGACCAATAAAATAAAGGCTGAAGGAAAGATGGGTTGGGAAGAAACAGGAAAGGAAATCACACTGAGCTCCATTTTGACTTTGGACATACTGAATTTAAGATGCCTATGAAACATAAAGGTGGAGAAAACCATCAGGCAGTTGTAGAAAGTGAATTGGACCGCACTCATTTAACTTGCAACAAACATTTATTAAGCACCTACTATGTGCCAGGCTGTCAAGCACTGGGCTAGGTATGAGAGATGCAAAAGCAAAAATGAACTAGCCCCTGTTGTTATATTATTATTTCATATGTATAATATGTCATCTATCATGTATGTAATATAGTTACATAATTTATTATATATTATACATGTAATGCAGTATATTATACATATAGGATATATAATATTATATATGAGTAGGACATGGATTTTTAGGAAGTTCTTTCTTAGGTTGGGCCTCTTCCCTGTTGCTTTTGTCCACTGGAATTAGCTCTACCTTCTAAAGCCAAGCAGCATACTTAGAGTCTGCTAAATATCTTTTCAAATATATGAAAATATCATGTCCCACTTAATTCTTCTCTATTTCAGGCTAAACACCCCTTGTTCTGGCAATCAATCATCACATAGCATGGGTTCAAATCTCCTTACTTGTCCTGTTAATTGCCTCTGAATGTCCTTCAGCTGGTCAATTTCCCTCCTAGAACATGGCAACCCACAACTGAGCCCTAGAAGTGATTTGATCAGTGTTTTAACAAACACTTTTTATTAAACCAGACTAAAACCTGATTAGTTTAAATCTCCAAGTCCACCTATAGCCTATGACTAACATTTCTTTTCAGACCACCACCTACAACGGTGAACTTCAAATCAAAACAAATTCTGATTAGCTAGCTTGCTGCCTTGCTCAAGGTAGAAGTGACAGGATACAACGGACATTAATTCCATGTTCATGAAGACCTTGATTCAAACTGGAGTGAGCACTGTAAATGCTGGGGGGGGTGGGCAGGAATGAAGGGAGATAGTGTTGGTGCAATGATGGTATTGGGATGCTTAGGAAAAAAATGAGAACTTCTTAGGAAATAAAACAAACTGCCTAAAAGCATTTGCAAACTGAGAAGATAGGAAGAGTGAATTTGTGGGAAGCCCATTTTGCCTTCTTATAACTAGGAGGGAACAGTGGCTTCAATTACTTTAATTTTTAGTTTCAGGAGGAAATTTCCTACCCAGAGGCATCAATGTTCCAAATGTAATGAGCTCCCACCAAGTCTTATAAACTTGGGCAATCAGTCAAGCTGCCAATAAGGATGTACAGAAAGGGCACAATGTTCTCAGTCTTTTACTGGGTGCTATCAGCAATACAAGGGAATTTTAAAGAGTATTCCCAAACCTCAAAAAACTTACATTTTAATATCAAAGACAAGACTGGCACATGTCAGATAATTAAAACACCATACAAGACAGAGAGAGAGAAGGAATGGCCGAGCACTCTTAGGATAAGAGAGCTGAGTCCTCCTCTCTATCCCACAAAGTTTAACACTGCTGTGCTCATGGACATGATCTTTGCCATAGGGAACTTCTGAAAAAACAGTGCTCCTTTCCCATCTCCCAGATTCTTTATTCCTCCTTCATGTAGCCAATGTCATCCCCAAATCCATTTCACCCAATACCTTATCACCCTCTCTCTTGAACCATCAGACTCAAAGGGAAATTTCAAACTTCCAAAATGGAAGAAGTCCCTTTTCACCATCCACATTCAATGTGTTTGTTCGAGAAGAGAAGGGAAAGAGGGAGGGACTTTTTTTTTAGGGGAAAAAGAAGAGCCAAATGCCTGACGTGAAAGGCAAGTGTGTTTGTACCCATGGTCTAACATTAGAGACATTGTTCAAGAGCAGTTCATCCTTGCAAAAATATTATCCTCGTAAGACTGCCAAGCTCAGTGAAAGCATGGGCTGGAAGCCATGGAAGGAATGGACTTCTGAGTTAAACCTGTCCCAATATTGCTCCTTGCCTAACTTCAGAAAACTTTTAGGAGTTTAGTGCTTTGAGGCCACTATCGATCTGAGTCTTCTGACATCTATTCCCTCTATCCAGCTAACTACTTTTTTAAAGTCTCTGTTCAGTGTTTCTGCTCCCTGATTTTGGAGGGCCTCTGCCTCCCCATCTCTATCTCTATCCAGTTGGTAGCTTCAATCTGAAGTATCTAGACTCTGGACAAGTCAGCATATATCTCCCTCAGGTCATAACTATGAAAAAAAGGAAGTTCAGAGGCAGTAGGTGATTAGAAGTGTCTCACTATAGTAAGGGGCCAGAACTAATCTTGGGCCACGTTGCCTTCTCAAGGATAACGTCAGGTCCTTCCAGTATCCATCTACTAGATTCCTCAAGTTCTTCCAAAAACCAACTCACTTTCTGAATTCTCTCTGAAGTTTTCTATGACTGTCAAGGTCTTCAGAGATGTCTCCCTCCACTAGCTTGTTTATAATATACTTCCTTATGTTGGTAAGTATCTTTTAAAGGTTATATCCTATCTTCTCAATTAGATGGCAAGTCCCTCAAAGACAAGAGCCAGGACTTTTATGCTTTTGTATCTGTAGCATCTGACCTAGGTCCCTTAAGCACTAAAAAATATTCATGTTGACTTACAATAAGCAATAGCAACTTGTGTGAGGAGCAGGTAGCTAGGCTGATGGTCCTATCTGGAACTCCAAGAACTTTAGCAAATTGGTCAATCCAATGACTGAGCAATGCAGGCTTTGGGGAGGACCATCCTCCTCATACTAATGTCTTACACATGAGTTATATCTGCCCATTGGATGCCTCAGGACAAGTGACAATGCCCTGTGGCAAATGAGCAATGGCAGGAAAGTCATTCCATGGTTGACTCTGTAATGGCTTGGGATAGTCCATGTGCAACTTAAAGGAATTAACCAAGTCTCCACCTACCAGCTCGATACCTTTAAAGCCAAAATGAAGGGAATTTTTTTCTCTCCAATCTCTTAGAAAAAAAAATTGCTACCCATCAGTCTCTTTCAGCTGTCATCACAAATAGAGTCTCTGACATAGAGGGGCAAAAAAAAATAGAGGTCACATTTTTATTTGGACAGGAATAGGACTGGGTAGAGACATGGTGGAGGGAAAAGAGGGGAGAGTTCATTTTCAGAAAAAAAAACACATATGAGACCTTGAGCAGTGGTGGCAAACCAGTCTGAATTCTGAGCTGTTATTGCTATCATTGAACCTACTTCAGTCAGAATATTACTGGCACCTGGACACATTGTACTGGAGACCTGCCGAGCCAAGGACATGATCCAAAATCTAACACCAGGGAGAGAGGAATTCAACATTCAGAAAAAAAAAGTACCCCCAAAGACATTTTCCCCACAGTATCTCCCAATTGTATCCTCTCCTTCTCTCAGGTTTACCACTTCTTTGATGCAGAGAAGTATGACTTCCAAACAGGCTGCCTGACTATGGCAGCCTTGAGCTCCTAGCTTCCCTGTGATAGTCAGATTTGCACTTACTAGTGCAATAGCCCACTTTGAAGGCAACTTTTTTGCTTTAGTGAAGTGATTTTGGGCCCAGATAGAATTTAGCCAGCACCATGGAAAGGCTGCCAGATCCCCTCCAAGGTAGACAACACATCTCCCTGTCTCCTGTTCACTGCTTCGTTTCCAGAGCATAAATAACCCTCACCTGATTCATTCATGGTCAACCTACCATTTTATTATCCAGTCTCACTCTGTCATTTCAACAGGAAAAAAAATTATTTACAAATTATTTTCATTACTTTGGGCAAGTGAAAGCATTTGGAATGACTACTGTATAGTTTGGGCTCCCTTTGTCCCATCAGTTTTACTATATTGTCTCTCTCTAGCAGGGAAGCTTTTCTGTTCTATTCCAATCTAAAGCCTGAGCTATAAGGAGCCAGTATGATGCGGACATATGTTATCTGAATATTGCCTTCCTTCTGCAGAGGAAGTCACTTGTCAGTAGGACCCATATTTTCTTTGCTTAGGCCATACAGGTACTCTGTTGAATTGTTGCTTTACTGAAAATTTAACTGTGGCTCCGAGGAGAAAGTAAGCCTGGTGACTTTGCACAGCTGTCCCTCACCAAATCCATTTCACTTGCATGTCGTGGCATCACCTCCCTGATGTCCTGGTCCTCTTTGAGAACAAAGGACAGACAACAACCATAGAGTGAAGTTTTATAAAGTGAAATCTCTTTTTCTATTAACTTACTAAGAAGTTGGAGGTTCCTTCCAATGGTGGAAAAAAAATCCCCTAACAGACTATGTTGAAAAAAAAAATCTTTGTGAAGAGGATATAATTGTGGAAGGCACACTGGGCTTCATGGGATACTGGCAGCACTGGACCTGCCAGGGGCCACGATCCCCAGTGCTTTTTTTCTTTGAAGCATTATCTCTACTCCGGCATCTCCAGATAGACGTGGGTTGTTGGTTAAGAGTGAGAACAAATCAATCAACGGACATTTATTGAGCACCTACTCTGTGTCAGCCACTGGAGATACAAAGATAAAAATGTAAAAGGACCTGACTTATAGGAGCATACATTTTATTGGGGAGAAACAACATATGCCTATAGAAGTATACAAAAAGTGAATATAAGAATAAATTTTGGGGGAGAGAGATCAGAAAAAGTTTCTAGCAGAAGGTGGATCCTAGGCAGACTTTTGAAGGAAAAAAGAGGTTCTAAGAAAGAAGAAGTGAGTGAAGAGCATTTTTGGAGTAGGAAAAGCTGTGGCAAATACAAGGAGATGAGAGAAGGGAGTGTGATATGGAAGGAATGGCAGGGAAGTCATTTTGGCTGGATAGTAGAGTGCCCATATGTGAATAATATATAAGATTGGTAAGTTGTTCTAGGGCTAAGATGTAAAGAGCAATAAAAACCAAACAGAAGACATCATAGGGATCTGAGAAGCAACATTGGGAGCCATTGGAATTTATTGAGTAAAGGAATTCTATAGTCATATCTGTCTTTAGAGAAATCACTTTCCCAGCTGTGTGTGAGATGGATTGAAGACTAGAGAGACCTGAGAGAGAAACATTAACATCCAACAAACTAAAAGAAAGGGATCTAGAGAGTCCAAAGAACACCAACGTGGGCAGTGTCAACACTAGTCAGACAACACTCAAGAGGTGCAAAACAAAGTGGACCTAGAGAGATTTGGGGAGTTGAAGGTATCCAGACCCTTGCCTATTTCAGTAGTCTGAAATAGGGAAGAGAAACTGGACTCAAG